>JALBCR010000931.1:0-315600 GCA_030710515.1 Abscondita cerata
CGTTGCGCCGTTCGGTGCATATTGCTGAATACGGCTAAATTTTATCTTGTAAGCCTATTAATGTAAAAATGTGATTAACCGTGCGTATTGTGGACGTCGGACGTTTGAATCGCGTTGGCGATTTGCTGTTCAGGTGGGCTCACCACCGACGTTTGGTTTGTTGTTAATCGGCTCGATGGAGCCGGGCGCACATAAATGGGTGTGCTGAAACAGGCCATTGGTGGCAGGAAATGCACCTGCTAATCTGGCAGTTGCCTGCTGCGAGTCGAACGTGATTATGTCTTTGATAATTTTGTATGGTGTGCGCTGTATAACACAACCAGTCGGTTGGGTTGTTGCCTGCATCTTGGCAAATGAACTTAAAATGTGCGGGTTATGGTGAGACATCATCGCAGTAATGGTGAAAGAGTGTTTCATCGAGATCGAATCATGGGCCTCCTGTGTGCATGTTATAAATGACCATGCGCGTAAATATGTCTGACGCCAATGTGGAGCGATGCGGCAGTCGCAAATGAAGCGGCGAGATAATATTTGGGGCGTCCGTAATGAATGATTGATTGTATCAGCCAATGAGTTTAGCAAACGAAATAAAGACCCAGTGTGTAACTGTTTTCCATTGCTTAAAAATATTACTGAATTCTAATAAAGTACAGGAATAACAATAGATTCAAGTCTGAGTTTTATTCAGCATGCTGAATGCCTATCTTTCAAAATTAACTAAATATATTCATCACCCGTCATAACGATAATGTTTCTTTTAATGTTTAAAGCCTCTTGCTTTTGCTATGCATTCGTAGAGATTGTGCGGCCTGATTATGAAGGACACGCATCGCATAAAGAGATTTTATCCGGCGCAAATATTCGCGTAATGGGCGACCTAAAGGTATCATGATGATTATAGAAGCAGTTTTGTAAATTGAAATAATATGTGCCCTGCATATTTGTACATTGTTTAAATCTATGCAAAGAACGAGGAGCAAATTCTTAAAGATCGAATATGCATAGTACAATGCCGTCTGTGTGTATTGTACTATTAAAATTTGGGTGGTTTTGCAAGTCGCCGATAATAACAAATGACCGTGTGTACGTCGAACGCTATATGAACAATCTTCAGTGGAACCTTCAACTTTAATTACAGAGTGTAACGCAAATGTACCTAATCGACATATTAATTACTGACACCCTGTAGTAGTATTGTTGCTTGCGCACATAATCATATGCGACGATCATCTCTTCTGTCACCTCTCTAGTACTAATTTGTACTGCCGTCAGATGTCTATTGTCTCTCTACAATTTGTGTTCATTTAGCATAATGGAATATATGATAAAACTTATTGAACTCCTGTTAGTCAGTTTGCCCTCTTTAATGCCAGCAGGTGATCTTATAAGGCACCGAGAAGTATATTCCCTCTTTATAGTTCATCAGGACTCCACACTCTGACCTAAACCGAGACCGCTGCTGTACTCATGCTGCAAATACTGGATCATCACGAATTTGGTACTTCACATCAAGGCAAATTATCTTATTTTCTCTGGGTTGTACCGCTGGGCAAATCGCTTTCTTTCCGTTTGTTTGTGAACACAGCCACTGAGAATTAACGTGATCGATTTTGATGTACCGAATAACGGTTGCTGTTGTTGAAGCATCACTATTGTGATACATTGAGGGCGTGATTCTGAGCCGATTCTTGGAACCGGATTGCTATTGATAAACCGTTTCTGTTTCTTTCTAAAAATATCAATAATCTCAGTAAACATTTAAAACAATTGACCCCCTATACATTGTAATGGTGCAAAGATATGTTCATTGCGAATATCATCACAGAATCTTAGGTATCGTACAAATAAATTAGGCAACAAATGCAAATATCTAAAACCTATCATCAGGGTGAGGGTGTTCTTATACTGAAATGTGGTGGCTTTGACGAGCTATAAATGAAGTGATCAGTAGGTACGGTTTTGAGTCGTTAGTGTTGTGCATTGATATTAAAGGCATAGCCAGTGCAGCATAACCTGAAAATAGTAATCTTAAAGGATGTTGAAGGTCGTAATAAAGGTAATTATAATGAAAATTGCTTGTTCTGCATATCTTGAAGTTGTGTATTACGGAGAATCTGCAAAATCAAGGTAAAATCGATTTATCTGAGATGACTATAGTACATATTACATATTATTTTGATCGAACAATTCAAAAATAGAAAAGTACAGAGATGTTTCATTTAAAAATAACCAGCTTGATATGGGTACGCGTTCTGGAGCATATGAAGATCAGCATAATTTTAAAATTGATCTCGAATAATCTTGATATATGTATGCCTCCAAAATTTTAATATTATTTGTCATTCAATGCTATAAAGAAATAATTCGTGTGCCACCTGTATCATATTATATATGTCCCAATCCTGTTAGAATGTCTACCATTTGCGAAATGGCGGATATGTATATTTTTATTGTAAAATTATAAGCAGCTGTTAGTAAACATAACAGTACCTAGTTTTCACGTAAGTGCGCATGCGCCCAGATTGCTACTTACTATTTTAAAATGCGTCTCAGATTTTTGGCAGAACTCTGGCTATTTTATTTCAATTAAGACCGGAATCAGGACGATATTTTCATTTCAATGTAATCGCTATTTCATTTTAAATTATAATTTTGTACACATAATGTGTCATCACGATCTTTGGTCAAAGTGCCAATTAATTTAACTTACAAGTAAAAGCTCGAACCGAATATAGCAGCCATCGAAGTCAATTATTCAGCCTATCAATGTTTTAGTATTAATTTGAAGCCGTAGGTTTCGAGTTTCATTGAATATGGTGCTCTCTTCACAAAACAACATATAAATGTGACTAGACCGCCAAACCAAATGAATCCTCGGAATACTTTTAATGTTTGTTCGTACAATCCATCTTTCAACATCTTACTGTTTGTTGTAATATTTTTCTATCATTATTTATATTATTTTTAGAAAATCTGTCAGCTCATATCCAAAACATATAAATTTGTTCATCGTTGATGTACTGAGCACAGTGGTGGCATCGAACGTGTGAAGTAATCATTGAGGAGTGAAAGATAAAAAGACTGCGCCGGAACAGAATCAATCTGCAAAGAAATGGCAAAAACATGCTTAATGCCAAAAATTCTAAATACGATCGGGACTTATTCTAAAATGGTACTTTGATCGCGTATTTTCATTTTAATAATGGCCTTTTACAATATTTCTTAAGTACTTAAAAACTTATTTAGAAACAACCTCGGACAATTATGAAATGCGGTTGGCTATTCGTGTGTTTAGATTTACTCGCAAAAATCCTTTAAAATGCCATTACGCCATATAGAAATTAATGGACTTTTGGAGATCATTTCACAAATATTAGAAAATAATTACATTTCCTGAATCGTAAGAGTAGATCCTGATCCAGTTAATCGTATTTGTCGCTTATGTGCCGGCATTATCATTGTAGTAATGTTGTCCGAATTGCGTTCTAATCATGTAGTCAGCTTACAACTAATATCTATTTTGTTAATTAAACTGCTTCCAACTATCAACGACTCAGCATTACTTTGGTGATTGACGCTTTTGGTTATAATGCTTCATCAACTAAACCATTTGCGGACAGGAAGTTTTAGAATCTTTTCTAGAAAGCGTCGTTTATCAAGGGGTATTATGGACTTGCTCACATCACATGTGTCAGATGCTGAAGATCAAAGAAGCAAATCAAGAATTGATTACACACAAGAACTATCTTCCATTTTGGCACGGTTTGCTAAAGATCGTGACTGTTATTAAGTACGAGCGGTGCGAGATAGATATTAAAAGTCGAAAATTTATTGTAAAGAAACCAATTAACCAACTTCTAAGCACTTTATTCATGCTCTTGAATAAAATTAATTTGGACATAAATTAATTGATTCAAATAGTCCACTAACTGATCCAGCAGCCTATGAACCAAGCAAATAAACGACTTACTGTATTTGTTAATGTGGTTGATTTTTATCAAGACGTTATTGAGAAGGCATGAATTTGGATATTTTCGGAAATTTTGGATAAATATATATTGGCATAATGTTGAAATCGTTAAATTATCACTTTTGGTGGGTTTTATAAACTTCTGGCATCATGCCTGAAAACTGTGAAAATCAATACTTCCAAGAATGTAAATTAGAAAATCACGATGTACAAATGTGCCACCATTACCTAATGAAATTTACCGAAAACGCATGCTTTACAGAAATGAAACAATACTAAGGGCGATTTACAAATTGCGTGTCTGCAAGTCATGATCGCAATGCCTATTTCAATAGTCCAGGAAGTGTTAGCCATCAATTTCTCCAGCTTTTATTGTACTGTTTTCCATCGGTCGCAGTTATTTACAATTAGCACACTTGGGTTTAGACGCTTTACAAAATGGGTTAAAATATTACCTGCCAAGGATTTTGAACCTGTTTTAAAACAAATACTGCCAACACTAGATTCATATTTAAAGAGTAGGTCCTTGGGTGGAACTTTAGAATCTAATCTTACGCTGAAGCATAGAAAGACTAAACAACTTCTTAGTAAAAGAAAAATTCTGCTACAGACGGAACGGAACTATTGAAACTACAAATAAAAATGTTGTCGTTTATTGGACAATTGAACAATAACTTGTGCATGGCCTTCGTTAATAACGAAGACCATGAAAGCCCTGTTTGGAAGAATACTTCATATCTAAAAGTAACTTTTCCATTCAATAATAAACTATCAATCCACATGGAGAAGTTTATTCCGAGAGTACTCGAATTATCGTTACTATGCAGTGATCGTAAAATGCGTATAGCAGCTTTGAGATTACTTCACGCCTTTGTGCTGATTCTTCTCGGTACAAGTAAGTTAGCGCACAACCTTCTATAATGAATGGTTAGAGTATAGACAAAATATCTTTTTTCTTTATTTTTGTTTAGGTAAACCAATGGACGATGAAACTCGACAAAATCTCGATTACTTAATGAAAACTGTTGCCTATCCCGTATTGAAACTGGCATGCGATATTGATGAAATTGTTCAACAATTATTTTCGTCTCTAGCGATTCAGCTGATGCATTATTATTCCCATCCTTTGCAGATGGGGGACATCTCATACTCAAATAATCGTCGAGGCTTTAATGGTGAGTATTTATTATTCGTATTTTAAACCATTAATTAAATCGTTAATAATTTTTTTATTTTTCGTCTTCTTTCGTCTTTTTTAGTCCACATCTTATAACTAAGATGGGGAGTAATGCGACAGTTTCCAAACTTCTTTTTTTTTACTTTTCCTGACGAATTAAAGTTAGTACGTTATAAAGAGGCCGATGTCCGACCGGCTCATTCTTACTCAAATGAAAGTTATTGTAATTTATTGTTGTAATTTTTTTTCACATCGTACTACGTAGGGTAGTAGGTAGCATTCGTATAACGGCTTACCAGTTAGATACTATTGTTGCCGTTCTGAAATGTTTAATTCGATTGTATAAATAAGCTGCATGGTGCGACATTTCCTTCATAGACGTGGATTTTATTTCCTACAACGTATTGGATTTTTCTGGCCACATCATATAAATAAGATGTCAGATTTTTTATAAAACTTTGACATATGGGGTTTATTTATAGTAGAGCACATGTTGATTAGATTTTGAGTATAATCTATCACGCCAAAAGGATCGATAACCTACATCAATTTTTCGAAATCTTGGAATATTTACAAAAAAATAATTTTACACATTTTTCTTTAAATAAAAGTTGTTTATAATTTAATTATCACAACTTTTGTTTGAGCTATTTTTTGATCCGATAAGTAATTACTCAGATATGGTTATAACCTGACACTAATAATTGTTTTAACACTATCTCCACCAATATTAATTATACAGGGTCACTGGTAATTGGATACATTCCTTTGAGATCTGATAAAACAAGAGGTAAGAGAGTATATTTAATCTAATATGTATTATACAAACTCAATGGATTTTGAGATATTTCGATTTCAATTTTCTTAAAAGTTGATGATAATATGTTAAAATAAAATTTCAAAAGGTACGCCAACTTTGTAGAACTTTTGATGGGAATACTTGCTCAACACTATGGTCTTTCCGTATGGAATAAAAAACTTCAAAGAATTATCACATCTGATTTTGAAAAATTATTTTGTACAAGTTTTTCTTTTGAAATTATCACATGATGGAAATGCTAAGGATATTTTTTATTCCATACGGAAGATCATAGTGTTGGGTAAGTATTCCATCAAAAAGTTCCACAAAGTTGGCGTAAATTTTTCGAAAATTACATTTAACATATTAACATCAACTTTTAAAGAAAATTGAAAATCGAAATATCTCAAAATCCATTGAGTTTTGTATAATACATATTAAGGTTAAACTTACTCTCTTACCTCTTGTTCTATCAGATCTCCAAAGGAATGTCATCAATTACCAGTGACCCTGTATAAAAGTTATGAAAAATTGCTCGAAATTTTATTGTCTATAACTTTCTTTGAACTATTTTTTTCTAAAACGTAATTTTCATTTTTCTCTTTCATTTTCAACTCGTCTTAAAACGACCTGCTTTTGACGGTTTTAGACGTTTATTCGAGCAAAATGTTTTAACGCTGCAGACTTTCGATACTGTTTTACATGTTTGTTACTATCAGAACGATGTTGAGTTCTGCGCGAAACGCTTCTACCCTTTATTATGGTTATTTATAACCTAATTCTTTGTTCTGATTATCTGTTATTACATTATTTTGTTTGCTATTGCTTTAATAATATTTTTTTTCGTCATTGTCGTGACTGGACTGGTCCATTATGTGTTGTCATGCAATGGCTGTACTGTCATATTTTATGTTCTTATTTACCTTCTATCAGTGGCGTAACTAGATCTCACGGCGCCGGTGGCAAAAGTCATCTTGCCGCCGTAGGTATAAGTTGGTCTAGTGAAATAGTTTTAGGGCGCAAGGCATTTTTACTGTTACTTGCCTATATTTAAATAACCTTATATTTTAAGTTTGTAAATACTTCATTGGTAAATAAGTATTAGAGATGGTGTGGTTTTTACAAAATATAAAATCAACAATCTCATCTATTGTCTATAATCCCTTTAAATTTTCACAAAAAGCTGAACGAAAACTAAGAGTTTCTGTGGGAATATCATCAGATAAGTCATCGTCGTATTTATTCCGCAAAATTTCAGCGTGGTTGTGTAACTCAGTGTCTGTTGCCGTAGTCAGAAAAGAGGGTCCAAGGAATTTAAATTTCTCATCATTTTGAAAACCAGATAGTCCAATTTTTTTTCTGTTGTAGACTTTTGCTGTAAATTTTATGGGTTTCTTATTACGCTTGCTTAAAAAAACAGCATCAATTCCCCAATTTGCTGCTAAATCGGAAGACTCACGTCGAACTTCATCGTACTTGTGACGTAGTTTACAGAGTTCATCGTATGCATTTTTAGTATATTGAAGCCTGCACAATATTACACTTTTACTTTAAAGAATCTTTGAAACCATATTTAAAGAATGAAGAATTTTGCAAACAGTTACAATAAAAATATAAATTCAAACTTTTTCAGTCCGATTGCTTCGGATTTTTCTTCGCTATGCTTGGTTTTAACGTTATTTCTGTGAGGGCCTTTAAAACATCTTTACAATTAAATCGTATTGCATTCAATATATCATTCCTAGAAGACTACCTTAGTAGATTCAATCTCTTTAATGTAATTAAACTTAGTGGCGATTCTTTAAGTAACTCCCATTGTTTAACACTATACGAAAAAAAATATATAGGCACCCAACAGTATCGAAAAATGATTTTGCCTCTGGGACTCCATTGACAGCATTATTTATAACTAAATTTGAAGTTATGAGCAACACAGTGAACAGTAATGAGCATTTTTTCTAACTTGGTAATTTTAGATTAGAAATCCGTTATAACCGCCGCCGCTCATAACACCAGCACCGTCGTAGCCTGACCTCTACACTTTCTAATAGAATATGTTTTCTTCTAAGAAATTGATTATAAAGCTTTTAAACCATCCGCACTTCGATCATTTGTTATAGGGTAAAATCAGTAAAAGATTCTGCAATCAACCTTTATGATTTTGTTATTTTCATGTTTATGAAAAGCAATATAACGAAAACAACACTCAACTGTATTTTGCATATATCTTGCGTGGTATCTAAAATTAATGTATAAAATGGAGCTGCGCGAATATCATCTAACATTTTATTTTTGTACCTCGGTTCCCAACACATGAATAAATTCGTTTTGTATGGTTGGACTTAAGTATTTTGCCGAACCTTTTGGAAGTTCTAGCAACTTTTGTAAGATGCTATCATAACGCGATAATAGGTGTATTATAGTAGAAAATTACCTCGTTTAGAGTCATCATTATCGTATTCAGAATGGCCTCTAATTGGTAGATTACATGAAGACAATGTTAATGTAACATCTAAAACTCTGTGTAAAACTTGGCGCCAAAAATGTGGTTTTCCTTGTACCTTTTTGAAAATTTTGATCAAGAATATTTTTAGTGTATTTCCAGACATCGTGAGTTACGCAAGCGGCAATGTGTGTACCGCTAGTTTCATGTTTAAGATTTTTGGCTTAAACTTTTCCACTGACATATTCCGTTGAGCCAACTTAACTTAAAATGTTGACTATTTCTGTCAGCAAATAGCCAACAGTGTTCGTAATAGCAACAGTTCAACTTTACAGAGTAACTTTAGATTTTGAACTGTAATAAACCCCGGAGAACGATCTACCATTGATTTTGGAAAATCAATATCTTTTGTTCTGCAATACCCGTAACACAAACCAAAGTTTTTAATTGTATCACTTTAATTATTTTTTGTGGCGCGATTGTTTGAAAAAAGGCTAACTAATTTTAATTTTTACATGTAAGACATTTCGCCATTCTTCGGTTTATTAATTAATTTTAAGACATTAACTGAAGAAGCTATGGCCAAACGTCTGAATTAAAACTATTAAAAAAAAATTATTAGCTATTTTGTTTTCAAACAATCTGCGTCACTGAAAACTAAATTACAACAGCGGCTAAAACCAAAATCAATTTGACTTTAAATTATGTTTTCATCATAATAACCTTTGTCTGTGGGGTATTTTTGTTTTATTAACGTTTTCAGTATTTGGTCTTCAACGGCGGAACCAAAACCTTCACTTGCCAGTTGCAAAGAAACTTCACAAGCTTTTAAATTTACTTCATCGTTATGATCTTTTAAACTTACTGAAACTTCTATTGTTTTTGAAATTTCCGAACAAGACTCTTCTTTTTCCGTTAATATCCTATCTGATTTCGAGGATGTTGAAAAATAATAATCACTAATTTCGGCAATTTTGCTCTTACTTATTTCCCTGTTTGCTATGTAAACAACTATTCTAGTCTACAGATTTTTTTTGGTAAAATAATAAATGTATAAAGCGGCGCTTCCGGCGCCATTTATGCTTTGGCACCGAGTGCCTTTGCCACCCCGGTAGTTACGCCACTGCCTTCTATAATGTTTACACCCTCAGTCAATCGTATTACATATAAATACTAAGATGGGTAAGGGTTGGCAATCCTCAATTGCACACGGTTTCCTCACCACACTATTCAGGTTTATACTGATCTTCTGGGGCACTATACATAACATTTACATCACAATACAATAATAAAATGTACCATACCAATAAATAAATAAATAACCTAATAATATTGTGAATTGATATTTTATTTAAAAACTAAAGAATTTTTGGTACATGGATTTGCGATTGCTCGTAATTTGCACCCATAAATATGTTACTTCAGGACTTGTTATACAAGTAACTCTTCTTGTCTCACTTTTTAATATTGTAAATTCTACCAATAATGAATGTAATTTTTTGCAGGACGGGGTGACTAATCCTACGGATTCCAGTCTGCGTGATTTTAGTGGAAAATGCATACACGAATTTGTGAAATGGACTATAAAACAAGCAGATAAAAATGATTTATCGAATAATCCTACAAATATCAAAATATGGATTCGTAATATTCAATCATTTAGTGTACACACGGATCCGTTTAAAAGATTGGGCGCAGCGTTGATATTCAATAACATCTATACGTTATTGAGAGAAGAAACCCAAATATTTAACATGTTCTGGTTGGAGTTATTCTATGCTTTTGTCTTGAACTTGTCGGTAGGAGAAGCGAATAAATTTAGATAACAACTGTGTGAACAAGTACTTCAAGCACTGTCTCATGTAGAAAGAGGACTTGTGGAGAAGAGCCAAACTTTTAATAAAGATGATTCGAAGAGAAGGAAACCACCTGAGCTTAATGGTGTTTTACTTAAAGATGTGGCGTTGTGGTTACTTAAAGAGACCAGTTCAAAGAATAGTAACTGTCGCTCTAAGTGCATGAATATGTTTTGCAAAATTGCGCCTTTAGTAAACGGATGCAATAATAGCTTAGAAGAATTCAATAAATTACATTGTAACATAAACCCAGAATGGATTGCTAGTAGCTACGAAGGTGATTTAATAAAAAATCCCACGTTGAGGGAAGTTAAAAATATATCTAGTACGGATGGTTTATTTAATTGGTTTCAGTCGGTACTATGCGCGTTAGATGGTTATATTTTTGTTGTAAATAATAATATTTTACCATCAAATGTTGTATCTCAAACCAGTCAGCTTTTTAATGCAATCAAATTCTTTTTTGATAACGTTTTATTAAATCCTATAAACGAAGTTGTTGGAATCATACCAAACAGTAATATTGCATATACCAATATCGAAAAGGAATATTTCGACTGTATGAAAGCAAAAGTTATAAATACATTGATGGGTCTTTTGATTGCTTTAATGAAAAACAAGAAAGATCTTATGTATGCAAAAATAGAGAACCAATTTCTGTGGGAGCATAATTTAGGAAATTTGCTATGTCACCGTTTATTTGACCCCCATTTTGTTAGGATTTGATTTATGGACGATAATAAAGATGTTATAAATTTCTTGAACATTATTTCATACTATGGTAATCAAAAGTTCTTTTATCACTTAATAACCATCAACTGCTACATTAATCGTGTCTCCAGCAAGGTTACATTAAGTTCTACTTTCGTATCATTTAAGCAACGGCAGCTACTAAAAGGGTTACTACTACTTCAAGGAACGTCTTTATCAAACAAAATTAATTTGGGTTCATTTATAAACCAAACTGTTTATACTATTAAAGAAGAATATTGAAAATAAGCGTAATCAAATGTACATCAAAACTATTCACAAGACGGCTAAAGAATATTGTGAATTAAAGCTCAATTAGCTTTACATGATAAAGACGAAGTTTTGAATTCGATTCAATTTATGTTTGATAAAAGTTTAGTAATGAATGAAAAAAATGAAAAAGAAGAACAATACGGATCGTACTTTTATCATAGTTTCAAGGATGTATTGTTGAAGTTCTTGGTCGATAGTTATGAAGTAGTCTTAGATCAAACGCTTGCGTTTGATAGCGAAGAAGTTATTTTTACTTATATATTCGATATTTTACAGTATATATCCCAGAATACAAAGGAGTTAGAACATTGCGTTCAAACGATCGTTAGCGCTTCTTTGGGTAAATGGGATACAATGATTGTTCATTTTAATGTAAACTCTAAAAGTCGGATGACAGGATTAGAGTTTATCAGAAAACTAGCGACTGTATCAATTAATCCTCTGTGTGATATAATGCGAGACAATATATTTATTGTTGAATGGGTGATTGATTTATTAATGTACGAAGAATTTGAATGGACTGAAGAAAATTCTTTAAGCTTTAAGTCCGAAGTTATTAACGTTCTTCCGTGTGTTTTAGGAAGAAATGAAATTTGTTCAACGGAATTAAGGTAATTTTTTGTAACTTTTATTTCTATCATAACTCAATGTAGAGAGTGTTAAAACATTTGTGTCGCCAATTAAACTATCTATTACATTTGCATTCTATGCCTATTGGAAGTTCCAAGTAAAATATAATTTCTAAAGCTAGATTACCTCGTCGAACCAGAGAAAACCATTGTTACGATTTTTTTTGTTTTATACATTTTTGAAAAAAGATAAACTTAATTACGTTTGATAGTATTTGTGCAAAAAGAATTCGGTCTTGAAGATAGAATAGAATGTTAAGATGTAGAAATTGTTCCATGGTTTATTGTTCTGTCACGTTGTACATACAAGGAAAGTATTATTTGCTCGGAAAATATATTTTTTGTTGCTTTTTTGGATTAATTACGAAGTATCTAACTGTAGAGTTCTCATCTACCACTGCTATCACCTTTATTTGGCTCAAAAATATTTTTCAGTCACAAACTTCTTTTCTTCTTTTGTGGGTTGACGCGTTGTCCTAATGAAAAATGTCGTTTAATTACTAATAAGAAATGTAAGTAGTATCTGCCAGTCATTGTTGCCCTTTCCACGACATTCATTAAAAGAATAGATTGAATTATTTGTAAAAGGGTCCAATCATTGTTGAATGTTTATTTCTGATAGTGAAATGTGTGACTTTCGACATCTCGTGTAATAGGGACAAGTATAAATAAGTACAAACTAAAGTATTTAATTTGTAGTCGTTTCTAACATAGAGGCCTTCTATAGGAGCTGGATGTATAACAAGAGAATTATTCCTAGTCGACGTTTCGACAACTAGGTGTGTTGTCTTCATCGGGACGTAAAATACTAGTTTTTTTATGTTTTGTTTTTTGTTTGTTACGTCCAGATGAAGACAACACACCTAGTTTTCGAAACGTCGACTATAGAATAATTTAGTTCTTTGATTATACATCCAGCTCATATAGAAGGCCTTCTATGTAACGAAACTACTACAAATTAAAAATAATAAGAGGAGCAAGTAATAATTTCAAAGATAAGTATTTAATATAACAACCTGCAGCAGTTGGAGCAAACTGCTCCGAGCGCACGAATTTTAAAGGAGCCCGAGGCAGAGAGGACTAATTTTAAAACAACTTACTATAGTGTTAAGTTACCAAAGAGTACTATCAGAAGATAAAATAAGGTTAATCAATTATATATGCACATAATTTGACAATATTTAATTAATGTTTACAGTGCATTATCGTTATCAGGAGAGATAACTTAAGTGCGGTATACAACTGTACAAGAAGTATACACCTCTGATGAGCTCATAATAAGAGCGTAATGCCCATTAGGTGTTCCTTCGTTGCGTGTGTGCTACTGTACAAGAAATACTTGGCTTATATCGACACGCATGTTTAGGCATTTAAAGTTATCCTCCTGATAGCGATAATGCACTTTAAACATTCACAGTCGTTACAGTTAACTGTTGGCATTTCTTAATTTATACTATTTATACGTGTCCATATTACACGAGATGTCGTTAGACACACATTTTACTTATGTTCATTGCTCCACGAGAGTTTAAACGACCAACTGCCTTCTTGTACAGTTGTATACCGCACTTAAGTATACACCTCTGGTGAGCTCATAATAAGAGCGAAATGCGCATCAGGTGTTCTTTCGTTGCGTGTGTGCTGCTGTACAAGAAATACTTGTTCTTAGTTTATACTATTTATACGTGTCCATATTACACGAGATGTCGTTAGACACACATTTTACTTAATCAATGTTGTGCCCGCTGTGAGACGGCTTACCTAAGCTGAAATATGTTTTACTTTCCTAGAATTAGTTGTGAGTGCGCACGACTATGACGCTTAAAACTTTGAAAATACAGGGGTTTGAAGAAAATATAAACGAGGCGGTAAAAGGTTTAAAAAATATCTATGCGCAGTTACAATTTACTATCTTTCGTTTCCACGAAAAGAATTTTTTTACTCGACGGAACCTCTTTAGGAAAACAACGTTCAATGCTCATGTAGTTGATAATTCAACTGCCTCGTTTTCAACAGTATCCTAATTATTTCTTAAAATTTGGAATTGAGTTAGAAGTGAAGATATCATCTCATTTGATTGCTCTATATATTAATGTGTGTACCTTCTGCAGCATTTGGAAACTATTAATTTATTATTGTTTATTGTTGAGATTTGTTGCTCCTCCTGAACGTTCGCGTCAAGAGCCTGAACACGGGAACGCCTTAATGTGTTTGCTAAATTACTTTGATTACGTTCCATTAACATTGTCCAACGCCTTACTGAACTAAAAAAAAACATAAATTCTCTCTAATTGTTCATATAAAATGTTCTGAGACTATACTGTACATTTCTGACATGAAATTTAAACTATGTGAACAACAGTACAAATCTAGCAGCAGGGTTTCTTTTCATAATTCTTGCTTGTAATCCTGAATACGCACCACTCATATTTTCAGTCCATCGTAGCCTTGACCACGTAATTTTGATAACTTTAAATTACTTTATAACTTGTGATGTTTGGTCAATAACCTGTCTAAATCCACAAAACGTTTCATTTATTTGTAACTCTATTGGTTTCTTATTTTCATCTTTTTTATGACAACATAACGGAATACAGTACTAGGTTGATCGATTTTTAATAAATCTTATCCGTTATTATTGTTATAAAAGCGGCTTCTTGTATCTCATTTTTTTAATTTGCGCATTGGTTTTTTTTTGTGATCCAATTAATCAATTCATTTTGGATATCTGGTCGTAAGTAATTTCATCATAACGAGAAAGTAATTTATAATTTCTAAAAAAATTCTTTGCGTAGTTTCTATATTTTTAATGTCAGAAAGGTATTAATAGCAAGTGTGAGAGTTACTATACCTTGTAAATACTTTTCGCCAACAATTTACTGCGTTGTTAATTGCTTGTCGATTAATTGTGCCCAATCAGATGTTCCTCTTACGAAAGCTAGATCGCAGTTTGTTGTGTCAAAGAGCTAGCACGCTTGACAGTAACAACGATTTTTTCTGTTGAATAACACTACCGTTGTTTTTAATTTTTATGTGTCCATTATATTCATAACAATATTTTTTATTAAAGTTTTATTTACATTGTGTCCAATAACTCTGTGTTTTTGTTCAATTGTTAATGTTACTGAAAATTTTCCTTTATCCGATGAGTTCATTTGATGTTTGTTTCAGTTTTGTCTCAAGAATTATTGTCAGATTGAAGTCTATCTTTATGTGAACTACAAAGTACATTATTTGAATCTACGGACTGTCAGTTTTAAAAATATGTTTGTTTTTAGCCACTTTTTTTAATGCATCCTTTTGGCTTCTTGATTTTCGTGTATTCTTTTTCTAAACTGAGCACCACTTAGTTTTTTGAAGACAATACTACCTCTGGTACCAGCTGCAATATATCATTACAGACGTAGATAAAAAAATATAAATATTTTTTTCAATAAAACTAAATTGTTCCTTTCGGAAGTTTGATAGCCTAAGTAACAAAGGATGTCATTTGAATTTTTTGCAATAAAATTAAATTAAATATTATGTTGCTAACTTGAATAAGATACAAATTTATAAATAAACAAACTATTTACTACAATGCTGACAAATCACTGATTCACGAATCAAAAATACTGCAGCACCGAATTCAATTAAAATAATATTCAATCAGTATATAGTGTATTCACTTTCAAGACGAACCGGAGATCAACAAATTCATGTGAAGTTCACGTGAACACATATTACCACTACCAATTACGCTCCTGCAAACCGACCGACCAAGCGCTGTGTAACCAATCAGGTGCAAAGGATGTAAAAATACGTGTAGATCACGGATTTGGTTTACTCAGGTTCACCTTGGAATTGAATGAAGATAGTCAAAAATTGCTCAAATTTACTTAAGCAAACATTAAATTACTAACGTACACTAAAATATATTTTTATTCAAAAGTCAACTTGATGTTCACAAACTAACAAACACTCGTACTATATTTTGCTCATCACATTAGTATTGCATTTACGTGGGTGCTATTGGGTAAGGCCGGTAAGGGAATGTTCCTTATTGAAAAAAAGTGTGTTATTTAAGAATTTAATTATTCAAAGATTGTCTTATCTCTTGACATCGGATTCTTTCTTTAGTTTATAACGCTAAATAAGTATGGATTATTATTTTTTCTATTGAAACCCATTGCCGCCTGATGTTTTGATACTGTTTTTGTAAGAATTAAAAAGGAAGGCACGTAGAAGTTCATGCATAAACATAATAGAGATTAACTAAGAAATGCCAACAGTTCACTGTAACAGGCAAGTGATTGTTATTCGCAATATCGTCATCGAAGTGATAACTTCAAATGCAAAAACAATCGTCTTGATTTAAATGCTTTGATGAACTATAAGCCCATTCAAAATAGTTAACGTAGCAAAATATTATTCCAAAAGCGGCAAAAACAAAGAATTACTTTTAACTCACACCCTTGCTTCAAGTAGTTTCTCAAATATCATTACTGCTTGTATAATTGTTTTTAACTTTACTGGTGCTATACCAGAAAGAAGTTTTTCAAAGCTCAAATTACTCAAAACTTATTAACGAAGCAGAATATCTCAATCCCGTCTTAACTCTCTGACCACAATATCAATTGAAAAACAATCGCTGGTTAATTTGATCTGAATAAATTAATTGATCGATTTGCAATAGAAAAAGCAAAATGATGTAATTAAATGTTTTAATATGTAATTTATGCAACTTTATAACATAATCATGTCTAATTAATAAATTAATTCAATGTTATTGTTTGAATATATCATATATGTATTTAAAACATAATATTTTGTTGGAACTTTGCCAAAAAGAAGGGGGCGTATAGATCTATCTGTTCTAGGGCGCTGAATATGTAGCTACGTCAACTGTATAACACTCCACTTTGCATGTTAATCATTCGTGTAGAATTTACTGTATTCTTTGTTCGAAGATACCTACCGTCTTAACAACAGCAAACATTTTATATCTTAATTCTAAACTTGAAAAAGATAAAGCCAGAAAACAGATGTCTTTATAATTTCGGGGCCGACTTTTGTATTATTGTTTATGGTGGGGGGTTCGTTAAATGTGGATGTTGCGATTGGGGTACTGTAACTGACTTACTTCTTGATGGATGAGCATTTGCGAGCTTCCAAGAAATCGTTGACTTGTTGATGATAATTTTCAGTTTGACCTGTTTTTCAAATGGTTTTGTAAACTTGCACTTTATTTTTGAATGCTAAGGTTTTCACTACCCCCGCTTTATACATGATATACACGCACAATCTCAACCTCATCTCTTTAACTCATCCAAAGGGTTTCAATTAATAAAAAACAAGTAATTCTTCTACAAAAGCAACACAGAAACTATTTTCTCAATTTTTTGAAAAGTTAAACAATAATTTTTTCTGAATGTTTCAAAATCTTTTCAATAAAATTTCAAACATTTTCATATATTCCTAAAATCTTTAAGTTGAAATTCACTATCCATATACATACAGGATGGGCCACGCTCAATGGGACGGAGCGTACTGGGAAAACGGAAAATGATATGAAAAAGTTATTTGGCAGGAGTACGTAGGTTAGTGACGGCTACTTTTCTAAATTAGTCAGACATATACTAAAAAGCGTGTTCTAAAACAAAGTTATGTTTTTTTGAATGGAACAACCTGTATTTTATTTTGTTCCTGAGGCATAGTGAACAAAATAATGTCACTTTATTAAGGCTTCTTTATACTTATCGATTTAAATCACTTTGTTTGCGAAATTAGTATGGTTTAAATACATTTATTATACCCTTAATCGCCAAAAATTAGCTAACGCATTTTTGTCTATTAATTCCCAATTAGGGGGCCATCGAACGAATTATTGTAATATAAAGTTTATTTACAGGGTGTTGTAATTTAGAGTTTCATGACAATACAATATTATACAATTACTACGTTATTCTAAATGGGACACCCTGTATTTTACTACTGTAATAAAAGGGTTAAACAATTCCCTTTCAAATCACTACAAGGTTCCCTATACCAATATCCACCAATTTCAGACTTATTTGCATTACCTGCATCAATAAAAATCGGTAATTTCTTAACACGTTTTTATTAAGTAAGCTATGAAATAGACAGAACACTAGTTTGCTGTCAAACTGTGACCATAGTTTAATTTTTACCGTGTTAATAGCTGTCGTTCAGATAAAATGAAAGCTAATACAGTTGAAGATAGAGTTAATATGATTTTCATATTTGGAGAATGTTTTCAAAACCGTCTATTAGCATCACGAGTTTATGCAGAGAAATATCCCTTAAAAGACCACCTCGCAAAGAGGCATTTGAAAGGTTGCTAGCTAGGTTTCGTGAAACCGGTAGTGTTGATTATAAAAAACGAGAAATTAGAAACCCCGCAACTCACTACTAAAATAAAAAGTTGGAAGTTCTCACAGAGGAATCTACGTTCCATAATAATGGATTAGTGAGTAGACACAACTTTCACTATTACAGTCCCGAAAATAAAAATGATTTTAGAACGATAGATCGTCAAAAACGATGGTCTGTAAACGTTTATGGAGGATTAATAGGAGAGTATGTTGTGGGACCGGACCGTCTTTTTTGATGGCAATTTAAATGCATTTTTGTGTTCTGTTGGTAAATATCCCTTTGAATGTAAAAAGCAGAATGTGGGTACAGCTTGATGGTGCTCTCGCACATTTTTCTCTCAATGTAAGAACATATTTAAATAGAAAATTTCCGGAAAAGTGGATTGATAGAGATAGTTCTAACAATTGGCCCCCAGGTTTAACCAAAATGGACTTCTTTTTCTGAGGGCACATTAAAAGTTTAGTGTATTAGACTCCACCTACGACTGCACAAGATATGAAAATTCGTATCCGTCAAGCGTTTGCAACCGTCACTCTTGAAATGTTAACACGTGTAAAAAAATTTGAGAAGAGAGTCCGATTATGTATTGTACAAAATGGGCACCATTTTGAACATTTGTTGTAAAATTAATAAAAACGTGTTAAGAAATTACGGATTTTTATTGATGCAGGTAAAATAATGCAAATAAGTCTAAAATTGGTGGATATTGTAGTGATTTGAAAGGGAAGTGTTTAACCATTTTATTACAGTAGTAAAATACAGGGGGTCTCATTTAGAATAACGTAGTAATTGTATAAAATAGAGTATTTTCATGAAACTCTAAATTAACAACACCCTGTAAATAAACTTTATATTACAATAATTCATATCAATGGCCCCCTAATTGGGAATTAATAGACAAAAATGCGTTAGCTAATTTTTTGGCGATTAAGTGTAATGAATGTAGTTAAACCATACTAATTTCGCAAACAAAGTAATTTAAATCGATAACTATAAAGAATGGGTATAGGGAAGCTTTAATAAACTTACATTATTTTGTTTAGTATACTTCAAAAATAAAATAAAATACAGGGTGTTCCATTCAAAAAACATAACTTTGATATAGTATGCTTTTTTGGAACACCCTGTATGTATTTGACTAATTTTGAAAAGTAGCCGTCACTAACCTACGTACTCCTGCCAAATAACTTTTTCATATCATTTTTCGTTTTCCCAGTAATCTCCGTCCCGTTGAGCGTGGCCCACCCTGTACTACATATTGAACTATTCTTTTTTTTTTAGTAACGCTTTTCAAAGAATTAAAGAAAATACTTCACGGACATCAAAGTTAGAAACAAGCAGATATTTTTAATAACTACTTTTAAAAAGTTATTAGATGCAGTAAAATACTCCAAATCTAATATCCTGTTAATAGCAGCACTGGATATCTATATGGTTACACCGTATATTAATGAAGATGTTGATATAAGCAGCACCTTAAAATATTTCATTCGTCATTTATCAATCGAGCAACAAATTAATACGTTGAATGTAGTGTATGAAATGAGTTTTGCTACGACTCAATTTACTTACTCGCAACGCTATATACTTGCAAAGAGCGCAATGCCACAATTAATACAAAATTGCTACTACGATGCATTTGAAAACTTTTTTTCGAGTAAAATTCAAAATGTGATCGCCAATGTAGAAAAGAAAATAAACACTTGCATTTATGACATGAACGAAATTGTTAACAAGATAATTAATTTCATTATGATAGAAGTGCTATTTTTTAAAGTTAATACAAACCGCTTCCAAAATAATTCGTGCAATATTTCGAAAGCTGCCTTTCCGAATGATCCACCTTCGGATAAGAAAATATTGAAGTATTTTACTCGTATTATGCTTGATACATCTAAGGAAGTTTTCACTATAGATAGCCAAGAGCACAAAGATTTTTATCGTATTTACCAATGTTACGCATATAATGCATTGATTTCGTTAATTAGTAACACGCAGACTAGTTTAGATTTTTACAACTTTTTATTTTTACGCGAAGATGTGTGGTCTAAGATAATTGATACAGATCGAAAATATGTTTTTGAAATTGATTTTGATAAAATTCCAGAAATAAGGAAAGTACTAATTAACATTCGAAGTGAAATGCACGACGAAAAAAGAAAATAGATCCAAGCGCGCACACTATTACTTATATAGAATCACAGCACTTATTCAGAAGTACTTTGAACGAAGATATAACAAAGTTCGATTTACACACTCAATATTAAGGAGCCATCGGGACGAATCAATAAGAATTGAAAACACCGAGATGGCGTGCGAACTCGAACTTACCTTAGAAGAAGTGCATATTAATTCTACACGAATGCATGGCATCTCTTTGCGGTGTAATACAGCATATGGTTGACAAGGATATTAATAATTTACCTATCGATGGGGCCGATGTAGTATTACCAAAATGGATGAAGGGATTAAGGAAAGTTTTGATGGATGATAATACAAAATCCAATGTTAAAATATTTTTAGCGAAAGTTATTCATAATTGTCAACACATTTTTAAATGTTATGCAAAATTCTTCTACGCACCTGTACTCAAAATAATCACGGATGAAGTTCTTGGAAATACCATTAATTTCTTTGTCACAGATTTGGTAAGTTATTTTTTATACCACTTTACTTCACAGAAGAACAATGTTATAAACTTTATTAGCAGCGAAAGGAATCCTCATGTTTGAGAAGTGAATTTTAATTTTCTTTTTTGAATGGCACCACAATTAATTATAACATACATTTTCCAGAAAAAGTCCGTTTTTATTTAGTTTTTACTAGAATCTGTGCTAGAATTAATCAAGTTCTAATTTCGGTGGTATATTTTTGAACAAAATCTGTTATAAACATTACATTTAGACTATATATCACCATATCACTCGTTTTTTAGGTAGTTATGTTGAATTCTTGGTCAAGTATTGCTTTACCATCGGAAGACCAGCCGCTGGTTTCGGCTTTATTGAAATTTTTGATGTCGAATTGTGATCACGACGTTCGAAGTATTTTTAAATACAACCTCGAATTAATCAGAATAGTGATTGAAAATTGGAAAAATTGCTTGCAAATACCTTATGATATTGTCGTCGCAAAATTGCAGTTACCGGATGAATCAGAAAATTGGATGTCGGAGTGCATTTAGCTGCGACTATTCTAGCAAATAATATGGCACCTTGGCCTGAAACGGAACTTAAGAATTTCTTGATGATCCTCACCAAAATTCTAAAACATTCACGTAGAAACGTTTATCAACCTTGTTCCGAAGTATTGGGAATGGCATTGAAGTTTATCAGTCAAGATCCGAATTCTTTCGACATCTGAGTCATTCAAAAATACCTGCATAAACAACTCGAGAAGTTATTCTCCGACGACAATAAATTTGCTTATTGCTTGCAAGGAATAACGTTGCACTACCCGATTGTTGCCGATAATTACCTAGTCCAATTAAACAGCAAGTTAAAATTAGTGCAGGGTAACTTTAAAATATTTATTTAAACATTTTTTTGGCTCGCATAGACACTTTGCATAGAGAACGCGAGTTGCAGTCTATCGATATCCCTTCCCTTTTACTGGAAGAAAATTTTGAAACACAATTATTGACACTAGAGGTTGTAAAAAAATCAATTTTATTATTCGGGATGGATCAACTAGAACTTGTACTAAAAGCGGTAGCTAATTTTGTAAACAATTCGATTACGCCTTGTCGTATACTTATGTACGAAATCTTTATAATTGCGTATGACAATTTGTTCTGCAATGAAACAAAGTTGGCTCAAGAAATTACCGCCCTTTGTACACAGGTTTTACTGCAAGGATTGGTCGATAAAGAATCTATTGTTCAAGAAAAAGTTTTTGAATTTTGGACGAACGACCAGCGTTTACCCAAAGACATATCTACTTCTTCCTCTATTTATTGAACACTATGTACAAGCCGGAAATAGAAGAAAATTACATATGCTACAGTGCATACTTTTTGTTAGACTTGTTAAAGAAAAGTGACGAATATTCTCAAAATTATTTCAGTATCCATTACATAGGTGCGATTTTACGGATTATAACTTAAATATCAATTGGCGAAGACAACATACATCGATGGCACCTTTATTTGCGGCGTCGTTAAGTTCTCAGGACCCCAGTTTGAATTTAATGAACCCAAACGTATTACGAGCGACTGTTTCTACCCTAGAATTCCAACCGACGCAAATTCCATCTCACAGTTCCACACGATTTACATCACAATCTACAAGTTTATTAATTACTATGGCAGAAGACAAAGAAAGCGCCCACGAAACTTTCAAAAATCCAAATGTATTTCTACCGGGAGGAAGCATCAGAAGTCGAAGAGTATTAAAAGATAAATCTAAAGTTAGTCGACACTTTGCGCAACAAGAAGTAAAGAAGTCAATAAAACAAGAAGCATTAAGAAAGGAGAGGATTCAAAAAGTGAGAAAACGTAAATTTATACAGAAAATATAGAATTGGGGAATATCCAGATATAGAAATTGCTTTGTCCTGTGTTATTAATCCATTGCAAATGTTAGTTCTGGTAAGAATTGTATTAATTATAATTCTTAAGTTTTTTTAAATTTTAACTTTTGTAATTACAGTGTGACGCAACTTTAGCTAGATATGTATACACGTCCATTTTTACTTCTTTGGTGAATAAAATGAAAGTGGACAAAACAGAAATGATCCAATTCACAGAGAGCGTTAAGCAGTATATTAACAACATTTTGAGCACTTCGACAGAGTTTGCTCCAAATACAATTGGAGCTTTTTAGATATCGCTTTAGCTTATAAACATGAAATGCAATTTGAACCTGTTAGAATTGCGAACGCTAGCATAGAAAGTGGTTTACTATCTGTTGGAAGTTTAGTTTTGGAAGAATATTTACAAATGAAAACAGATGAACCAACTCCAGCAAAAAAATGCAGAGGTGTTGAAACTGCTGATACTAATTGTTGGGTAAAATTGGCCGAGTAAGTTGAATACACTTGTTGCATAAACATCAATATCCTGTTTTAGGTTGTACAAAGAAATGAACGAGTGGGATGTTGTAACTGCTATATTTATGGAAAAAATGAATTGCAGCGAAATAGTACTAAAAGCTATCGAAGCAGAGTCAAACAATAATTGGAGAGCTGCTCAAGAATACTACGTTAAGGTTATTGAGAGTGATACTTCTGAAGAACGAAGGGATTTTTATTATGAGTCCTATTTTAAGTGTTTCGCCGCTTTAGGTGAGTGGAACAATCTAGCACATGTAATTGGTGACAGCGTTTCTACAAATGCAAACGACAATGTTTGGGATATATTATGGGATGGTAGTTGGAATCAAAATAAACTCCTACCATGGTATATTACCGCTGGTTTAAGGAATACCCTAAGTGGAGATAATCAAAATATGTTTGCGTTGATCAACGAGTGCTTACAAAATCCACAAAAATCGGAATACTTGAAAAGCAATTTTGGAGAACAATTAGCTATGTTAAGTCTTTTACAGAATGATTACGATACCGCTAATTACTACTTGAATAATACTATAACGAGTTGGTTGGAAAATTGGGCACATATAAATCCGTTATTCTTAAAACTGCGAGCTAGTACTTTATTTAACTTAAAAGGAGTTGTTGACATACATTTGTTTATAAATTTTATTAATGGTTTAACAAAAAGAGAACTCTAAGGCAAACGTTGAAGTTTTGTTGAAGTCCTGACGGAGGTTGTACCGATTCTATCGAATCCTTGCTACACTGTGAAACTACCGCAGTATATCGCAATCAGTTTATATCTCTCATACAACAAAAGCTACCAACCATACTGTTCGAAGATGACTTGACGCAAATGGATCAACAATTCAATGACAGTAAATTTAAATTACACATGAACGTGATCGAGCGTGCATATGAACAAGGAAATTACTATGTAGCAAGAAAGTACCTTAAATTTTTGAATTCTTCTAAATTGAAAGCGAAGACGCCCTCTGAAAAGATACAGTGGACATTAGCGTTGAGTACAACTTTATATCTTCTATCCCAAACGCGCGAGAAGGACGAAGATAAAATTCAATCACTGTTAGAATCTTGGGACCAGCTGGGTAAATTTTTTTATAATGATTAATTTTATTTCTCCTAATTTTTTAAAATTATTTGTTAGGTTTATTCCTTCTTAAATAGAGACGGGATGTAAAGAAACACTTATTACCTGTTTCAATTTTCAGCGATGTTTCGGATGCATTTTTTTATTGAGCTTTCTTCATCAGACTTTAATTGTGACGTGTAATAAGTTAGTCCAAACTGAAAATTGAAACAGGTAATAAGTGTTTCTTTACATCCCGTCTCCATTTAAGAGGGAATAAACCTAACAAGTAAATTTTTTATAAGTTTTCATTTCTATAGTTTGATCTTTGCAGGTGTGCAAAGCGATAGTTCGATTTTAACTGATCGTGGATTATGCTACGTGCTAAAATCGAAACGTCATGTTTGTGAGTTATCTCAGAAAATTCGTGACATTTTAGTAATAAATCCCGAGTTATACAACATAAACCAAATTAAATTAAAAAAGATATTCAAAACTACGGTGTTACCTAGAGTAGATAAAATCTTTGAGTATGGTATGACTGAACTAAAGAATGCTTTAGATTATTGTCAAAACCAAATTGATATATTAATGAATAAGGACGATTTGGAAATATATTCGCACATGGCCGAAGCATACGTTAAATTAGCTTTTACGCGCAAGAAATCGAAAATATGGATGAAAGTTTTATAATGTACGTGCTAAGGGCGATGAAATTAGGTTCGAACGAAGGCAAACAGTTATTTCCGTGTTTACTCAACAGAAACATTGCCGAATTTAGAAATACTTTCAAGTCTGAAGTAAGTAACAATTGGGTGTTTTTATACAATTTATATTTAAGAAAATTATACTTTATTTTCATTTTAAAAATATCTAAAACACTATCTTTTAAAATCATTTTTAAACGCATCGCCATTGGTCGTGACGTCAATTCTCGTATAAATCAAATATAAATTGTAGTTTGTTTATGTAAAACACCAATAATTTATTATTATCGCATACAAATCAAACAGCCCATATTATGTTATTTATACGAGAATTGACGTCACTATATAGTGTGTTAATTAAGTACATGTACAAAGTTAAGGGTGTATATTTGACTAATTTTAAGATAAAAGTTCATATGAACATCCGCAACGGCTTGGATTTAAATTACTTGCGCGTACTTTTCTTTAATTTGTTGTCATTGAAAATTAATTAATGTTGAATGTACCTATCTGTAAGAAATTGAATCCAAATTCAAATCAAAAATATTTAGTTATTTTTAATAATGATTCACGTATTTACGTTTAAAATTTTATTTTACATTTTTCATATATGAACCCTTTATTTCATTTTTTATTGTGTAATAAATTTTGTTCGATATTTGTGTCCGTTTCCGACGTATTATCTCCATCGTTTGGCATTTTTTACATTCTGGCCAATAAAATTAAAATGTAATGGCGTCTTTTAATACTATCAATTCAGAGATTAGTCCCGACCAAATCTAAAGTAAAAATTTGACCCTTTGTTTTGATCTCGGTAAGTCTCATTATTAGTGGAGTAAAAAACTCTTCGAAAAACTTCAAAATCGCCTAGTTTTTTTCGGTGTAGAACCAGATGAAATTGGTACCATCTTGTTAATAATGTTTTTCCTTTTTCTATAAATGAAAACATATTTTACGGCATTTTTAACGGTACCGATTAATTTTATTGGCGAACAACAAAAAATTTGGAGAACGCTAACTCAGAAGTGAACGACCCGAATGTTACAACTGTTTAGAGTGTGCAATGGTGCGCTTACGTCTTACGCCGGCGTTGAAAGGAATTTTTCCTAACGTTTCGCTAATGCGAGTGGTCAGTCCTAACAGCCTTTAAACCCTGATGATCATTTTTTTCAGTGTTCGGCAATTCCTACCTGGATGTTTTTAAAGTGGATTCCGCAACTTCTTGCAAATTTGGACAATAGTTGCATACATGCAATTGATAATATTATATTAGACCTATCAAGAACGTACCCCAAGCAATGATGTTCCGTACAGAATCAGTCGCGAGAAGTACAACTTTGAACCTGGTAGTGTTGAAAATTTGGGAAAAGACTTAATGCAAAAGTAATATCAACCTATTCTAAGCTACAATACAAATTTTAAACACTTTATCTGCAGATTAAATGAGCTCCTATTGCCGGGAGAGCTTGTCGAAAATTTTTTGAAAGCACTTGCTTCAGTTTCGTCTCCAATAAACATACTAACCTATTATTTGAAAAATTGAAAGCTTGCGATACAGAGGAGGCATTTAAAAGTATACTTCAACGATCGTTGGACGAAATTTATCCGAATGCCAAAAACATTTAAGTTATAAAGATCCGAAAAGTTTAAAAGGACCTATGTTTAAAGATATTTATAATTACGAAAGTAAATTGAATGCGTTGCTTAAAGGTAAGTGTAATCAATTTATGTATTATTTTATATTTCATGAAATGCTTTAATAACTAAGTTTTTCTTGGTATTTTTAGGAAAATTTGACCTACAAACAGTTAAAGAAAAGGTATTACAAATGTTGCAAGCTCCGTTTCCTAAATTAAAAGCAAGCACTAGATTAGTAGATTACAGCCCGTGGTTGGTCAACTTTCAAGCTTCTGAACTTAGGGAAACTTTAGAAATTCCCGGACAATATACGGGCGAAATGCGACCTCTTGTTCAGTACCATACCAAAATTACGGGGTTTGCCCAATCGGTAGTTTTTCTTTATGTAAAAAAATGTAACTAATTTTGGGTTTTAAGGTATTTTTGTTAGATTCTCTCAGAGCTCCGATTCGAATAACAGTCTTAGGAAATGATGCAAAGGAATACCATTATTTGATAAAGTTTGGAGAAGATTTAAGGCAAGATCAAAGAATTGAACAAATATTTACGTTAATGAATAATGTTTTGCTACAAGACGACAACTGCAATAAAAGACAATTGCATATCGCAACGTATCAGGTAAAGGATGGCATTTATTTATTTTACTATCAATCTAAGAACATGATTTTCACTATGTAATATTTCTCGATCGAGTTTTTCTCAGTCGTTAATTTTCTACATAACATAATATGTATTGTTCTAGGTTGTACCGCTAAATTGCAATTTAGGAATTATTGAATGGCTGACCGACACTACAGAACTTTTAAAGTTTGTACAAAGTGGTTTAAATGACAAAACATCATAGACAAATCTGTTCGCGTTTACAACAATTGGATTGCGAGAGCTTCTTCAAAAAAACAAAAACAAAGATCTTAATGTTTCACTACAATATTGTACCGCAACTTTGACATATAAAGAAACCGATTTTATTTCGAAATATACAGAATTGGTAAATTCTATTGATGTAAACTCTTTAAAGTAAGTATATGTAACATATGTGTTATTAGTAGATAGAGGCACAGTATATATATTAATGAGTAGTAACGAAACTTCTCGGCCGCACTTCGATGTTCGAATTATGTTTTTAGTAACTTTGACGCCATTTTGAAAATGTAGATTGGAAAATATACTGCAGTATATAATCGATCCATTACATACAACGGTATGTGCATCGTTGTAACGTTGGTTGCCGCATATTTTATTTCTTAAGATACATAAATTAACACTGGTATACATAACGAAGAAAAGATAAAATATGAGTTATGATAATTTTCGTTGGACGAGTTGAATTATAAATACACTTATTAATACACCTAATGTGCTTACCAAACTAAGTAATCTTCTTACTTATACTCAAACACCACTGATTAAAAGCTTTGACACTAGGGTATGTCTCTGCAAATAAATGATTATTTAAATCGTTCATGAGCATATGATTCTTGAAATGCTTATTACAAATTCGAGCTTTTTACAATTATTGACACAGTGTTTACATATCCTTCAGAAACAACAATTAGAAGATAAGGTTGAAATCATCTGTTATCTAAATTACCCTGCTTCATCACTTGGAAATGAAATTAATTTTGTGATTAATTTATGCAATTTCCGTGATGATAAGCATCCTTGCATTGCTTAAGTATACCCCGAAAATCGTTTAGGCATAAGGTATGTATACTTGTGATAAAACTAGAAATAATTCTGAAATTAAATGAATAGTAATTTTATCAAAATTATGAAATTAATAAATGCTTACCTAAACTTAACACTTAAAATAGTCAAACACTTAAAACTAGTCAATGTCAATTAGTAATGTTGTATTGATACAAGTAACAAATCAGATTATAGCTATACGTCATTTTGAAAATGTGCATTTTGACGCGTGTCCGTTTTGAGTAAAACAAAGTTTCGCTACTGAATGTTAGTATGTATACTGTGAGGTTTGATTCTCACATACCATTGATAGTTTACAAATAAGTGATAATCTGTCATACTACTCAATAAGTTCACATATATTCTGACAATCAGCCCTGTGATATATCAAGTAAAATTAAAACAGAATTTATAAATCTTAAAATCAAATTTCTTTTATTTGAATTTTAAATCGATGTATTACTGAAACATTAAGTTTGTCTCAAATTAGTTGTAACAAGATTATTTGGGGAACTAGAAAAGTGACGATTATGTTTTTATGCTCTTTTATATAACCAGACAGTTTTTCAAACTTTTGTAATAATGAGTGTTCCTTTCCAAGATAGATATGTATGTATTGAAATACGTATTTTATCTTAAATACGGCTCTGGTGATTAATTTTGCATTTAGACTTCAAACGATACACTAAAGGGAAACACAAACATGACAAATTTATGAATTCCTAATAAAAATGAATTTTATTTGAGTTTTAATCTTGTATATTACCGAAACATTGTTTGCCTCAAATTAGCTATAATAAAATTGTATGCGGAAACTAGAAAAGTATCTATTTTAACTCAGTTTTTTGGGCTCTTTTCAAATATGCAGAGTTTTTCAAAATTTAGACATACATGCTGTTTTTTAAGTAAACAATTTTTTGAATTTTGTTTAAGTCCGTATTAACAGTAATGTTTATACGCTAGTAGATAATTTATCGAACAAGGAAAATATGTTGCGAATATAAATAAAATTCACAATGTGGTTCGCGAGTTATGGACAATATATGTTTTTTAGAAATCTCTTGATGTCCCCTATCTAATCCTAACGAATGCGCATTTACCAATGAATCACCTTGTATAACGTGAACGTTATATAACTTTTACTTGATACATCATGTTTTTTTTCAAAATAATAATATATTATTAATAATGACACTTATAACATTTTTGTTCTAGAAAATCGTTTTGGAACATCAGCATAAATTCAGAAAATTTCTTTGCCATGAGACAAAAATTTATTGCCAGTTATGCCGTGATTTGTATATCTCATTGGTTATTGGGTATTAACGATCGGCATTTAAAAATACGCTAATATCTCTGAGGAATGGTGAAGCAATTGGTATAGATTTTGGGTATGCATTTGGTGCAGGAACACAATTTTGCCCGTACCAGAATTGGTACCTTTTCGTCTTACGCCGCAAATCATAAATTTATTGCAACCGTTGAACGAACATAGTTTACTACAGGAAACAATGATTCATTGCTTGAGAGCCTTTAGAAGGCGTTCCGAGATTTTGATAGCCACAATGAACGTTTTCATTCAAGAACCGTCTATTGATTGGATAGATTTTGCTCGTCGTTCCGAAATTGCCAATAACTGCACTGTGTCTAGCAGTTGGTATCCTCAACAAAAATAGAACACGTTAAGAGAAAATTCGCTGGAGATAACTCTGTCAGTATAATGATTGAAGAACTCAACTTAAATTCCAATTTAATTCAAATTTCACGTTGGCGAGATGTTTTAATCAATTCAGTAAAAGGTGCGCCAAATAACATACGTACGAAGTTTACTGGAAATTTAAACGAAGAGGAACAAGTGAAATGTCTTCTTGATCATGCAACAGATTTCAAGTTGTTAGGAAGAATGTATGAAGGTTGGTGTTCGTGGATATAACAAACTATTTTTGTATTCTATTTGTTAATTTTTTAATTGCAATATTAAAATTTGTTAAATTATAGAAGGGTAACTATCTTCAGACAAGCCTTGCTCTACATTTTCAACAACCTCCTTAATCCAGTTTATATACATTCCTACTTTAGTAAAAATTGTGAAATATTTGGGATTACAATATGACGTTCCTAAACGACGGGGACTAACACTAACAATTCCTTGAAGAATCCATTTGGTGTTGTTTGAGAATTTCGGGAAAACAAGTCCGCCACCACTATCACCGTTGCACACTCCCGTTCCTACAAAGAATTCAAATTTTTTTATTGTTAACAAAAAATGGCTATATTGACGAAACACATGATTTTTTGTGACTAATTACGAAAAATATAACTTTTCGTAACTACTTACTAATTAGTCAAGTAGTTTCGTAACTGGTTACATGACAAAATTAGAAAAAAAATATTTTACTATTTTGGGTCGCTTACAGAGCCATAAAAGCACCCAAATGAGTTCTTTTATAGAAAATTGAGTTCTTTCATAGAAATAGAACAATTTTTATTCCGAACGGTGGTAACACTGATAATGTCCAAGATGTCACTACCTTCGGTGTGCATTAATTTAAATCGTAATTAATGTTCAGTAGATTTATTTATCTACTTATTTTTATTTTCACTCATTTGTTTTTAATGAAACATATGATAAATGTATTAATTAAACTTAAACTAGCATATAAACCAAAGTTGAATGAAAATATTGCCACCTTAGCAATTACACTTCAAAATTCCCTAAATTTAAAAACTCGCGAAATTTTATTTTAAAATCAATCTCAAAAGCCCAAAATAGAAAAATATTATAAAGAATTCGTTTCAGAAGGCATTTTAGCGACTCGTACTTTCGAAAACCCCGCTTCGCGGCTCGTACTGTACTCGTCTTATAAAATGCGTCTTCTGAAACAAGTTCTTTAATATACTATTACATAATCGAGCAAACAATTGTTTTGCCAACTTAATTTGAAATGAAATTTATATATGATTAGAATCATTTAAATTTTTTTTTAATCATCTACTTACCATTTTGCCATCCTGCACAAAAAGTAGTGAAAGTCACATATTTTTTAAAGTCTTTAACCTGTGAATTAATGCAAGCTTGATATCCAATGACTGGCAAATAGGTAGCTTTTAATGTATCACTATATGTATCATTTTCTGTAATACCCATCCCAACAACCTTAAAATCGAAAATATTGCACAATTTAGTAAATATATTGAGTTCCATGTTACCATCCCCAAAGTATTCTCCGCAAGATTATGTACGTTGTTTAATGTCCAATCAATACATACAGGACGGACAAATTCTGAAAGGATTGCAGACTCATTCAATATTAAAATGGCGATATCTGATCCGTAATTTCCCAACAAATCTTGATAAAGCGGTTGCTGAATTGTTTTGTCAACATCAAATATTTGAGTGTATTCCTCTAACTTTTCAAATGTTCTGTAGTATTTTCCTAAAGCGACTTTTAAAGTTTGCACCGCAATAGACCAAACACAATGAGCGGCTGTCGGATAAAAAGTACAATATTACAATCACAAAAGTTTTGTGAAGCAAATGGGACTAAATCGTAACTAAAGTAGCAAAAAATCGGCAGTGTAAAATGAAACAGCAGATTATATTTACTCCTTAAAGAACGTTAAAAATTTTTTCGATTTTGTTCAAATTTGCGATTTTGGAAAAATATATATGTACTATTTCAACATGATGATTATGTTGGGTCCTGTAACATCCGTGTTGTTGCATATAGCATATTATTTAATAATTTAAGTAGAATTGCAAAATACGAGTTGTTTAAAACTTTGGGGCGCTTAAACTGATAAAATTATCAGTTACAAATACAATTGCACAAGAGGTTTGTATTTTGCCGACTGAATTAATGGAAATCTATTAAGAATTTGACACTGAAGGTGGAGCACAGTGAAGCGTTTTTAGGTTGACAGCTTTTCGGCTCAAATTCCTAAAGAAAACAGATTAGAATTTAAACGATACAAATTTACTCGCTAAAATAAAAACCCTCGAGTGTAATTCAGCAGGACAATTTAAGGAATAAGAAAAGTGTAAAATGTCCAGCTTTTATTTTAGATAAATTGAATTTCATAAATCTTAGTAGATGGCAACTATCCATGAGGTGGCGACACCGCTATCACTTGGTTATAAATATTAAATTAAACAAAGTGTCAGATTGGCAATCTTAAATATCAATGGAGGCCGCGATAATTAGTTAAAAAATACACTGGTGCTTTAAAAAAGTTGCTGTGAAAGTTGCATGTAACTTTTACCGATGTCAAAGTGATAATTACACTTGCGACTTTACCTGTTATGACAACTCTCTCTGTAATTAGACTGCCACCACACCAGAATGACCAGATACCATTATTCAATTTGTACAGAGAACTATGCCAGGGCCACTTTCCACGTTCCTCCGTCCAACCGTGAACAATTAATGGAGTAACTATTGGCGTCAGTTTTCCACACTCTTTAAAAAATAAATTAGACAGTTAACCTTTTATGTTTTTTACTTAGAACTATTATTTAGGTACACATATTGAATCACTTTAATCAAAGTTACCTAGTTGCCAACGTTTTGCCACCTATTGTAAGGGATTGCATCAGGGTGAAAACTTTATGAATCAACATTTTCTTCAAGTCTTAGCCCTTACACTTACACATCACAACGCAATGATTTAAAATGTTGGAATAATATGTTCAAATAAACAAATATAAAGCACTTTTAATGTATGCAAAAATGTAGCTTAGGTGAAGCGCAATACTTATATTGGAGATCGACATTTGTCTCGAAAAAAAACCAAGAAAACCCACGATTACAATAACTCCAATTTAAACCATTAATCGTTTTGCTCCGACTTTACACATAAGACTTGTCGAGCCTGATCCGCCCATACATGTAAAAAATGAATAAAGGACAACACATTTTTTATAGATTTTTACAGTTTCAATTAACTCGTACAATGCACAAAAGGAAAGAAATGTTAACATCACAACCGTTGCATGTGCTATAATTTGACACCGAAAAACATCGGATTGTGAAAAAGAATAATAAAAAAATATAGATTTCAGGAATATGTTCCTACATTGTATTATTTATCAGAAAACCACTGCTAATACTTTTGAAAGGTATTAAAGGGAAAGCGATTTTATGAATTGTTGGATGAAATTATTGGTGGTAAAATACAATGCCCAATAGAGACATCGCCGAAATTTTTGCAATGATTTTTGTCATCTTAGACCACAACACCCAACTTTGAAGTATCACCCACTTTGTTATTGGCACACAATGCCCAACGAACTGATGACCCACTTCTACATTTGAACGTAACATATGTATACAAAAATACAAAAGTAAAACCACGAATTAACTACATATGAAGATTTATGAGCAATTTTACAAATAACCACGAGTGGTTTGAATCTAAATTTAAGAAAGTATGATTTACCTGCATACTCATTTTTATCGTTCTCTTACAGATTTTATTTCATCATTAATTTTTTCTTTATGTTCTCTATTCTTAATTCTCGTATTTATTTTGATTTATTTTATTAGTCATATAAGCAAATGTCGATTTGAAATATGAAATTAATGTTTCTAAAATAATTTCAAATTGACAGCACTTTTAGTAACGCCGAAGTCAACCACAAAACTTCACTAATGTAAATAGATTATCGCATTTTTAATATTTGGGTAAATCTATTATACGCTCCTAAACTGCTAACTGTTCATCCTTTTGCAAAGAAACTTTTGGGGAGTGGTTGGAAGCATGCCCATGAAGGTTTTGGTGGCTCTCTAGAAGTTCGCCGGGTCAGCTAGTGCTGAACAAAACCCCCAATTAGTTTGGTGTAACATAGTCTCGTGCTATTGTAGCAAGTACGCTAATTTCAAAATTTACCGGAATAAAATGTTTTGCAAAAGATGAAATCGTTAATGGTAATGATGCAGGACGATATCGTTCATCGTTACTGATTGTAATGTTCAGTACCGTCGACGTGAAACCAAAATAATTCCAATTATCACGCTTGAGACCAGATTACTTAGTTAGTTCTGAATTTAAAGCTATTTCTATTGGGCTACAATGGAATAAAATACGCTCCATTTAAAAATGTACCTGGTTCACATTTGAGCGGTTGTCTGCTCCAAGTACCATCAGATTGACAACGTGTGTAGTAGTCAAACCTTTCGTCATTGTTAATAGGCGAATAATACTGTTTACATTCTGAATGAACGATGGTACCTACAGGTAACGGTGATTCACAGGGTATCCATCCGATTTCTTTTAATTCGCATTTATTTATGCTTCTCTGTAAGTTTAGTGGTGGGCAGAAAGTTTGTAAATTACTATTTTTTGATTTCAAATTTTTACAGACTAATTCGGATTCGTCGGATCCGTCTAGGCAATCGTGAAATCCGTTACACAAAGCTTCTAATTTGATACAACCTCCATACTTGCAGTGATGTGTATTTTCGGGACAGGCTATAATAATTTCTTCACAAATATCGGAATTTTCGTCAGATCGATCTAGACAATCATCGTAACCATTACATAATTTTTCTTGTGGGATGCACTCCAACGATGAACATTGAAATTCTGACAATCTTTGGGGGACTATTACATTTTAATCTAATTATACATTACACTACTTACGAGCAACTAGGGTCTTGTCCACAGTTACTTTCATCTGATTTATCTGCACACTGATAATTTCCATCACAACGAACTGACTTATTCACACAAGCTCCGTAATAACAACGAAATGTATGTTCAGGACAACTACGAAAGTATAACATTAATGTATTCGTTATTCGTTTAACCGCTTACACTAAATGATGACACAAGCTTCTTCTTTCATCTGAACTATCAGGACAATCACGGCTACCGTCACACACTTTGCTTAATTTTATTGGTGTGCCATCAACACATACAAAATCATGTGCAATGCCGTATCCTTGCGTTCCTATCAAATAATTTTTTAATTATTAATTTATTATTTAAAAAAGGTTCCTCTTTAAATTATTAAGTATCCTAACCAAAGTTAGGCTTTCACTGAGGAGTGTGCCGAAGGATTCTACTTCAATGACATTAAAGTATCTTCTAACCCGACGTTTAGGTTGCGCGCGTGCAACCTTTTTCAAGGTATCATTGACATTCTAAATCTTTAATACCTTGAAAAATGTTGCACACACGCAACCGAAACGTCGGATTAGAAGATACTTGAATGTCATTAAAGTAAAATCCTTCGGCACACACCTCAGTGAAGGCCTAACTTTGGTTAGGAAACTCCCTAATACATTTATTATATTTTAACTTACCTAAAGAACAAACTAAAACTATAATATGTAATAACATCTTTAAGTTGATTATTTACAATAATGCATTTGCTTTATATTGCAATTTGATGATACATATAATTATGCAAACTCATGATGTTCCTGTAAAATGTATTGAGTAATGCTTGTGTATAATTAACGTATTTGTCATAGTAGTGTCATGTACTATTAACGTTAAAACGTGCTGAACAATAATTTAATAAAAGCATCATCTATCCTTAATTGTTTTTATGAAATAAAGTGTATTGCTTTTTGTGATTAAAATATAAACTAATTATGTGCGTTGATATTTTGTTGTTTACATCCATATATTTGTGCTACTACATAATCAAGTTGAATAGATAAATCTTCCAAAATAATAGTTCTGGATGAATATCCTGCCAAAGATTTCTTAATGTGGAGGTATGAAAATAAACCACTACCCCGGTTTCAATATGCCGACGTTTCACTTGGCTTATCCAAGCTTTACCAAGGTGTCTATTTATTAAAGAATTACAGAAATTAATTAATACATTAATAAGTATAATAGTACAACGTTTATGTAATTGAAAGAACATATATTTATTTAAAATAAAAATATACCTACCTCTTATGTAGTATTCTAAAAAGTAAATAATCTTTGCATTAAGAATTATTAATTAAGTACACATCACAGACAGCTTCTTGTTAAATTATAGTGGTTGTAAAACGTCGGCATATTGAAACAGGGGTAGTGGTTTATCTTCATACCTCCACATTAAGGAGTCATTGGCAGGATAATCCAGTGCTACTACATGTTTGGTGCACAGGCTCATCGGCATAGTATATTAAGATTATACTTTATCTTATTAATATATTTATTAAAATTATTTGAGTAAGTGAGCATCATCAGCATAAGCATTCATCTTACAGTGTTTTGAACATTTGAACTGTGTATATAAATTATAAAACAATGGAACCAATAGAGCACTAGGGCACTCCTGAAGTAACATTTTACATTTTTCTCCGTGAAATAACTTGAATTAGATAACGATATAGATTTAGAACCAATATAATTGCGACGTTACGCAATTATCAAATGTTCCATGAGTAAGATACAAATTCAAAACCACCGTTGCTTATTACATTTATCAACTGGTGATGTGGCTAAAAGTCAAACATAAATTTAGCAAATCTGACAATTCGTAACTATAGTAGGTGCCCAATTATAAAATTAGCGTTTCTATATAACATTAAGACATTAAGTCTTAATAGTAAGCATTACCTACATGCTCATGGCATAATATACTATAATAGAAATTTGTGATTAATAATATCATAGACCTTAGATAAATCTACTAGTAACAGAGCAGGCCAAATTTCCACTATCGAAGAATCTACAGCATAGACACAGAAGAATAAATACTTCGTTGCCAGAAGTTTCACTGGGTGTCTGAACGTTTGAAGTCAGTGATCCTACGAAAATCGCACGCTGTACCCACGCGCAAGAATATTATTCACGACTTGAGCGGAGCGGTTATAGAAAGCTTACAACGAATTTACTTTAGTTACACATTGGTTACTTCTGGCTGCGCGTGGATACAGCGCGAAAGCTACTTAGGACCAAAATTATCGCTCAGTGAAATTTCTATATATATTTATTATTTTGTGGCATAGATATAGGGGAAACTGTTATATAGTGGGACAGGTTCCATAGTGGGACAATTACAATTGCCCGCCAACGGTATCGCTTCAAATACCGAAAAAAGTTGTGTCAACTGCATCATATATGCGCAGTGGATATACCCTTGCCACTCGCCGCTAGAGTCTTCAGTATGGCGTCAATCTCGTTAATGTGAGCATCAGAGTGTCAAAGTTTTTTTATACGACCACGTGTTGGGCACAGTTTAGGCCAGAAATATTCATTTGTTTGTTCCGTATTTGAGAATAATTGTGCCCGAAGGTGTCTTGAAGGTGAGTTGAGGTTATTTTTCAATGTTATTTGTTTGTTTTTTTTAATTCCGAAAATGTTAAAAAGTGTATACGGGTGTATAGTGGGACAGTGTATAGTGGGACAGAATTTTCGGGTTGCATATTGGGCCAAATTTTTTTTGCTCTCTAATAGAATATTTTGTTTCTTTCAAGTTTAACTCTCTAATTACCTTGTTTTTCCAGAAATTGACAAGAAAAGGGGCCGAAAAAATAAAAAATCGTTTCTTGAGAGTAGGAGAATACACCTTGAGAATGCTGAAAAAATGCGAAAGACAGTAGAGGCTGTTCTTAGAAATGAGATCAATATTAGGAATGCTGCACTTCAATTTGGAGTTAGCAAATCAGCGTTGCATAGACACTTGAAAAACATAACATCAATGAAGCAAACACGCAGGAAGTAAATTTTCAGAGGCAACATGGCTTTAAGCAAATTTTCAGTGACGATGAAGAACAACTGCTTAGCGAATATTTAGTTACTTCATCCCAAATGTGCTACGGATTAACAAGCAAAGAAGCTAGAGAGTTGGCTTATAGATATGCCGACGCAAATAAGAAAAAATTCCAAGAAAATGGTCAGAAAATAAAATCGCTGGGGAAGAATGGTTCAAACTTTTCCAAATCCGACATAAGATAAGCCTGAGAACGCCCGAGGCCACAAGTCTGAGTCGCGCAACTAGCTTCAACCGCTACAATGTAGAACTTTTTTCAAAAACTTGCGTACAGTTCTGGACAAATACAGTTTCAACCCCAACCAAATTTTTAACTGTGACGAAACTGGTGTAACTACTGTACATAAGCCTCCAAAAATAGCTGCACCATGTGGTCAAAAACAGGTTGGTAAAATTACTAATGGCGAAAGAGGTATACTAGTAACAATGTGTGCCACTATATGCGCCAATGGGACATTTGTACCACTCTTCTTCGTATTTCCACGCATACATTTCAAGCCACACATGCTGCTTGGTGCTCCCCCTGGATCAAAAGGAACAGCGAATGCTAGTGGATGGATGTGTGGTAGTAATTTTATAGAATACTTACAGCATGTTTCAGACACCATACATTGTAACAATGACAATAAAATTTTACTTATTCTTGATAACCACGAGAGTCATACAGATGTTAGGGTACTTGAATATTGCAAAAACATGGCATAGTTCTTCTTACATTACCACCTCACTGTAGCCATCGCTTGCGACCTTTGGACGTCAGTTGTTTTGGCCCTTTAAAATCTACTACAACAGATCAATGGATGACTGGATGCTACAAAACCACGGCATTCCTGTGACAATCTATAACATCACCGATATAGTTGGAAAATCGTTTCCACTAGCTTTCAAACCTACAAACATTATCAAAGGATTTGAAAAAACTGGCATTTGTCCTTTAAATGTTGAAATATTTCAAGATTTCGACTTTTTAGGCTCCTACGTGTCAGACCCAATTGAAACCAAGAAACCAGTTCAATTGGCCAATACAACTGCAGATAACTCTGTTGAAAATCGAATTCCAAGTTGCTCTGGAATGTCCAGCACTGGAATAAAATCACTCAAAGAGAATATTGTTGCCCCGGAAGCTGTAAGACCATTTGCAAAGGCTGCACCTCGAAAAACAAATACTAGTGCCAGGAAAAAAACTACTTCTACTGCATTGACTGATACTCCTATAATTGAAGAAAAGAAAGAAATATTGAGGTTGAAGTTGGAAAAACATCTCAAAAGCGACACAGAATTGAGAAGGACAAGGAAGTTAAGAGAAATTTATTCGGACCGAAAAATGACAGCTCAAGCGAGAGTGACTTTTCAGTGACTGAAATATGTGATGATGATTCAGATGCGGATATATTCGATGAATTTATGAAGGATCAAAATGAGATACTTAATATATCTGATTTCATACTTGTTCAGTATCCCATGAAAAAAGCACCAAACACTTCGTTGGTCAAATAGAAAAAATAGAAAGATTAATACACACTTAATTTCATGAAAAAAATCTAAATAATAGGTTTAGCTTTCCTGAAATCCGAGATGAAGATGTTGTGTCGGAAGGAAATATCATTCAAAAACTTCCAATGCCTTTTGCTTCTGGTGGAAAGAGCAGCTAAGCAGTGTCTTTTTGATTTCGATTTTGAGGACTTTCATATGCAATAATGCTTCTCGCCACTGTTAATTTCTTTCTTGTTTTGAATTTATAGCCTAGTTAATACTTTCCCATTTGTACTACCTCTCCGAATATATTTATTTTTGATAGGTAAGATGAAAACTATAAGTTCAAGTTATGTTTTCTAGCTCAAGTTATGTTTTCTAGTTAAAGTTATGTTGAGAGATATGTTTTCCTATCATTACGATTGGGCGACCTACTCAGTTTATTTAGAAGATTTATTATTTTGTCAATAAACGGCCAAAATTTATTTTTGTATTTATTTATTTGGCTTCAAAAACCATTGTCCCACTATATACATGCATCTTTCCCAGTATACAACATGGGGTGGTTGCATAGTGGGAAAGTGGTGTATAGTGGGACCTTCAAGTTTTTCTTAGTTAAAATGTAAAAATTGTTAAAATTTTTGCAGGTGTGGATAAACAAACTAATTTTGAATATATTAGAATGTTCACAATAGTTAAAAATTATTCAACAAATTTTCTATTTCAATTACAAGAATATTGTCCCAGTATACAACAGTCTCCCCTAATTATTTACTCGATTATATACAAGGTATTAATTAAGTACTTGTACAAACTTTAAAGGATGATTCTTTGACTAATTTTAAGATAAAAAGTTCATATCAACATGGCAACGCAACGGCTTGGTTTTTTGTTTATGTCTTTGATAAATAAAATGGCAATTAGACGAAATTCGTTATACTGGGTGTATTAATAACGAGAAACGCGAATATTAACTTAGTTTTTTGTTTAATGTTAGAGGACGCCACATATTTGTTGTTCCTGAATTTAATTTACCATAACTTTTTTGTGTCGCATTGTATGTCATTTTTGACACCTATTATCTATTCAATTTTACATACAAAAGGTACACTTGGTATTTGTCGCTAATAGCATCCGCTTTGGATAAAAATGGAATTTTATTTAAGTTGTATCATTTCCAAGTGTTTGAAAATTAAGCGAAAACATACTTCTTTAACGTCATGGGCTATGTTACACTATCACATTACATATCACTATCACCAAATTAGTGAAATAAAAATATTATTTCCCAAAAATGTGCAGCATCTTTTTCCTCTGCAGCGGCAGTACACAGTAGGCGGTGGTCATTTTCAGCAATTATTGTATATGTTATTAACTAGTTTAATCTAAGTCTTGTAAATGATATAAAAACCTATCTTACCTGAGATAATACAATCAACAAAAACTCTGAAATGATCCAACTTACATACGTACCTTTTGTATGTAAAATTGAATGAAAAATAGATCCGTTTAGTCCAAACAGACATACAATGCGACATAAAAAAGTTATGGTTAATTAAATTCAGGAACGACTCTGTATGTGGCGCCCTGGATACCCAGTATCCCAACATTCGTCCAATTGCTATTTTACAAAAAAATTAAATAAAACAGATTTTATGGGACCCTTTATCTGAGAAACCAGTTTGTACAAGTACTTTACGGGCAATCAAAAAACGCAATAAAATAGTGGATGTTCCATAAGAAAAAATATAACTTTGATGCGCCCACTTTTTTGGGACATACTGTATATTTCAAAATAATTTAAAAATGTATTAACATGCAAACGATCACAAATCGATCGAAGAAATTGATAATCAGGATTTATTTTCCAGGTGGCATAGTTGATGTTTTATTTAAGTTTGAGTGTGGCTTCATTGTTTCACAAATTCAATGTTAGCGGTTTGCCCAACGCCCCAACTAATCACCAATGGCCAGTCTTTCAATAATTGGTTAACTTAAAATTTGGGTTTACTGTTATAGTGTTAATTGTTGTCACAATTGTCTCCTTGGAAATTAACCGAAAGTTAATTTACCTAGAGATTGAAAAACTGCCCCAGTGGATTGTTTTTCCAATACTGATATCCCAATTGATATTCTAAATATTGGCTTCGTAAATTTTTATCAATAACTAACTCTTGAAGACTTACAAATTTACACAAATTGTCTGTCTTATTTAACTCTAAGAAAAATATTTTTTTAGCATGTGTTAAATAGTAATGCAAATGCATGGACATGTTCAGTTTATATAATCATTAAAAATCCCCATTGAAACTAATTACGTTGATATGTAGTGATTTATTTATGTCGTAATTTACAAATTAAATTGTCGGCCTTATAAAATTCGGTAACGGCGAACACCTACTTGTATTGTATAAATACAGCTGTTTAACAAACCGATAAGTATGAATGACGTCAGTACCTGGCGTTTATTGCGTTTTCTATACTTAGTCGCAACCCTTTGTTGGGTGTTTTAAGATAGTAATTAGGACCTGCTCGATAAAGTGAAGAATAATTGCTGTTAGTCTTTTCTATAATAATGATGCATTCTAAAAAATATAATTTCAATTAAAGATGTAGATAATGTAATTTACAAATTTTCGTATCATAACATTTTTGTGTGGTTAATATTCTTGAAGATATTGTGAACATAAAAATGGCACCAATTCAAACTATTTCGGTAATTCTTTATCGAATCATAATGTTGCGTTCTGCATAATTAAATTAGAAGCAGTTTTTATTTGAAACAAAAATGTGTAGAAATAATACTTTGTAAATATTCAAATAAGTATACTTTATGGGTCAACGAATTATTCCCCAAATCTAATTAAAGCACCGCATTTATAAACAACATAACTATTAACCTGCAATAGATTTTATTATTCCTTTTTCGTATAAGAACGAAGTATAAAACATTTACATACTTTTACATTTTGATTTTTTAGTTTTTGAAATCTAAAACTCAGTTACTTAGTTACTGCAAAAATATTTGTTGTCAGAATACAGGTGTTAAAAAGGAATCAACGTTTAAGAATGAAACTTACAAAGTGCAAAAATTTAATTTTCCATTGTTTTAATATCTATAAAGTACTTAAGTTGAAATAAAATTAAAAGCTTATAAAATGTCAGGGATGAAAAGAAAAACTGAGTCAATTTGCAAAATAATTTACTACAAAATTGTATCATTATTTTGCGACAAATTGCCATTATTATGTAAGTTATTATCCTTACATTTAAGGTGTTTATTAAAAATAGAGGACAAAAAAAAACATTTTGGCTTAAATATTGGGTAAACAATAAATTAAAGTTCTTTGACTGTAAGTTCGTTCATTCATGTGTAAAAAGATTAATTAAACAAGCAACATTGGGTAATAAAATTTGTGATTCTTGTAGACATGAAATTTCATATTGAATGTTTTGAAGTGATTAAATGCATTAGAACTACGAGTTCATAACTACAATAATTTTGAATAACCGATTAGAAGATTTAACTTGCTTTGTATAATCTCTACTCACATTAAATTAAGAACTGACATTAATTAGAATACAAAGTTTATTGTGTTGCATTAGGTACATCCTTGGACTTAAGGCGATTTTAAATTTTTGTTTTGTACATTCCTTACCTAATTGAGGTAAATTTTTGTTGTTCAGTTAGTTATTTATGTATATAGAATGTAACAAAAGAAATGTGCATTTTTATTTATCCTAAAACTCTTCTTGAAGCACTTGACAGTGAGCACAGTAATTACTAATTACTACTTACCGCGATTCCAGTGCTTTAGTATGAAATAAATATCTTGCACGTTTTTGACATTGTTCTTTACAATACTACAAATTTACAAAAAAAAAATTTTTAATTACAAATACGAACATCTATGAAAAGCTAGCCTCTAAGCTTACTGCTTTCATTTTTAGTAATAAATAGTTTGATTTATTTCATTTTACCGGACCTGATATCGTAAAGCCTCATTTTTGGGATTAAAATAATTAACTGAAATGGTCTAATTAATCCCTTCATTGTATGTAATAATAGTACGGCAGCACTAAGTGTTATTATAGATGCTATTCAAAAAAATCTATAAATATATGTGAATTGTTAATTTCTTGTTCATTTAACAAAAAAATTGCGTCACTCACGTTAAGGTTTTGTTTGTGACAGTCACAAAATCCCGGTACTTAGGGTAATCGGAAAGTTCGTTACAAACAAGAAAGGGGAATTATTTTGTTGTATTTTTTTTAGAGCGCCGATAGTTGGCCGCACCATTTCTCTTCGCGTCACTTGCTTACTACGAGTCGTGGTGGGCGAATTACAAACTTTACGCTCCGTCATCTTGAGCGTGCAAGTACTTTAATCCGACATTTTCCCTTATATCAGCATTAATCGATCATTTATTTTAGGTTGTTTCACTTTGTCGAACCGATGTTTGGTACAATCAATGTGTCTCGAAGGATATTTCTCGTCTTTTCTTTCGACTACCAAGTTCTTTTCAACTCACATGTAACGCCATAATCACAGATATTTCTCTTTTTGCTTCGTTTTAGATATTCTGGGGTTTAAAACTACCGTCATAAGTACAGAGGAACAATTTAGAAAACCGTTTGAAGTGATTTACTTTTTTTATTCAATTCGCGGCGTTTTCTGATATGTCGGCGGGGTTTAACGGTCAACACCTTCACTAAGCGCGAAGGTTCTGAAAACATTACATGATTGGGTCAAGTAAGCCTCTACAACATGCCTTGCTAAACAAACAAACCACGCTGTTTCGAGAACTTTCTCGTCGCTTCTCTACTTTGTCCACGAATCACCGTCAACAACGCTGTTGACCTCCAGGTACTTTAACTTAATTAATTATTTTCTTTCAAGCGCCAACTCTTACGATTGCTTTGCGAGCTCCTACGCCGTCGTAGTACACTACGAACTTTGCGTTACTTTCGTTCATTATATACGAACGTCGAGTTATATCCACTAACCGTAATTCAACGTTGCATTACATACGGTAATTTGTATTAGAACACAGCCTGTTACGGTTTTATTTCCAGTATTTAGGACGTAGGTCGTGAGCCGTCTTAGAACGTGTGTCGCAAGTCGTACTTGGCGCGCACGCTGCTAATTTGCTATTGGTGGAAATTTAATTCGATTGAATTATTTAATGTGAGCTTCACAATTTCCATTACAAATTGGCGTTTACGTTTAATCTGGCTACATTCACCGTGAGTATTTAGATTTCTTTCCTATTGATTTTAATTCTAATTGCTACATATACTTTTAGCACGTTGTGTTTGGCATCTTATACTCGTTGTGTACGATACTGGGATATCTCTCAAGGGTGGCGGAGTAGCTCACTAAGAATCTTCCTTATAAATGAACGACAACACCACGGTTCCTCAGTAATCAAGCCGCAGACCAACGGTAAATACCACGTCTACAGAGGTTGGCTATGTTGCATACTTCCAGCGAGGAAGTCACTTGTGTGCTGTTCTTCTCCGCACACCACCCCTAAGAGGAATCCCTGCGTCTATTTAACTTCCCAGAACTGTTAATACCGTCGCTAGCAGAATACTTTTAATCCCGGAACTACACACGACGTTTACAGCTAAGTTTTAGTATTTAAATCACTTACTCATAAATAATAAGGCCTATGAAGCTCAGTACAGATGACATAAAACGGCTCAATAGTTAATATTTAAGTAACTTTTATTCGGTGTATTCTGTTCAACCGGAAGTTTGTTTAAATCAGCTCAATAAGGGCTGGGATGTTTAATTTAGAGCGGTTGTCGCGGACACAAAAGGCCTTTGGGTTTGCGGGAGGTACTTAGACTTAGTGTAACTCGCCGTGTATAAATGATATGTGTACGCAGAGTCTTAATAGCAGCTACTTTTTTAAATTTGAATGAGAACTCTTAACTCAGGCGTTTAACTAAAGCTTACCTGAAATTCGACATCTTAACTAAAAGCCTGATTTATTGTAAGCGAGGCTGTGCTAAAGCACGTAACTATATGTGACAGTCTCTCTATTTCTGTCACATTATCCTACTATTTTAAGATTTGTTTGTTATACTGTATTGTTTGTCTCTCTCTCTGGTTTGTGTTCAATTTAGCATATTAGATTTTAAATCAAACCTGTTGATCTCCTGTTGGTCGGTTTTATTTCTTTTTTTACACAGCAGGTGGAACCTTGTTAGACCAGCAGTCAGATTTTTTATAGCTATTCAGAAATTCACGCAACTCCCCGACCAAACAGGACGCTGCTGCTCTAACTACTATAAATATTTTTATCTTTCACTAATTTAGTGCGCTAATCGAGCCAAATTCCCTTTGTTTTTCTTTCTAGGTTGTACCGCTATAATTTGTTTAAACAATAACAACAAATTATATATCTTTTATGTTACGTTGAACTCGTTGTTTTAATTAGATTGTTGGTGTGTATATACAAATCAGTGGCGCCCGTTTAATTCCTTCGTGTAATTAAAAACAAATTTTAATTATTAACGAAAACTGTTTGTATAAAATAACACTATTCTGGACTTCCATTGTCTATATATATATATATATATATATATATTATTAGAATAAACACAACGTTTCGATTGTTATTGAATCTGCAATCGTCTTCAGGTGAATACTAACAAACTTAAAGACTACTGTAACTTATATACTAATACAAAGTTAGTGAAGCAATCAAGCGTATAAAGTTAATGAAGGCAGGCGTTACGCGTTACCTTAGACTAAGATTAGCCAGGCGTCCAATTAAGGGTTTCCACACATTCTTAATCTCTACGCTGGGTTGACTAAAAACATTCTTGTTGTTTTCCATAAACGCTGCTTCTTTAAATTTTCTCTTGTACCAGTGCTCTTCTCGGTGTATAATTCTTGCTTCCGACCATTATATTTTGTGATGTTTTTCCCAGGAGTGTTGGGCAATGCCGGATTTTAAAGTCTCTCCTCTCTTTTTTTTTTAGTTTCCTCTACGTATGACTGGCCGCATTCACATGGGACTTCGTCGATGCAATTCTTGGAGTCACGACTGTTGTCTGGTCTAGTTTTGGAGATCATGCTACCAATAGTTCTTGATGATCTGAATACCGTGTTAATGTCATAATTTCTTCCTATCTGTTTTATTTTCTCAGATAATCCTTTGACATATGGAATGCTGAGCAGTGTTTTGGGTTTCTCTTTGGTCATGGCTGGTTGGTTCTTAAAGAGTTGTAGAACAGTTTCTACTACTCGTTTCGGTTAACCATTTCTTATAATGTATTTTCTGATGTTCTTGATTTCATCTTGTAGTCCTACCTCTGTATTACATAGTCTGTGGGCCCTATCGACTAAAGACTTAATAATCCCTTTCTTTGTTGTTCCACTGTGATTGGAGTCGTAATTCAGATATTGACCGGTATGAGTTGATTTTCTGTAAACTGATGTCACAATATCCTCATTGTTTCTTTTTGCAAGGACGTCCAAGAATGGTAATGAGTATTCTCTTTCTTTCTCCATGGTGAATTTGATGGATGGATTGATGTTGTTCAGGTGGTGTAGAAAAAAATTTTTTAAACAAAACTAAAAACAAAGTTTACAAAGGCCATACATCGTCTCCACTTGGCATAGGTATTGAAATATATTGAGTATGTGAACTGGCTCCATATAAATGCACATTCACATTTAGCATAATATTGCCAAATTGTGTGGCTGCTGCTACTGTAATTTGATTAATTTCTGCAGAGAACAAAGTTTCGCTAATTATTTTTTTGCCATGATATGTTGGTTTTTGTCCAAAGATCGTAATTGATGTGCAACGTTATTTCCAAAGGCAATATACATTTATCATCAGGTTGAGTTAAGACTTCATAAACCTTTTGCAGAATTTAATTTTGTTTTTGATTCTATTTTTTTTAATAGGCTGCTGTGGTTCTTGAAGAATATCCTGTAAAAGTTTGTTTCAGTTTCCTACATGTCAGGAAGAGTGGATTACAATTGCAAGGGATTTTCAACAATCAAGGAACTTTTCTAATTGTTTGCGAGCTTTAGATGGGAAACGTATAAAAATTGTTTTGCCTCCTGGCTGAGAGAGTTATTTCGTTAATTATAAAGGGAGTCACATCATCGTCTTATTAGCCATAGCCAATGCTAATTATTAATTTATCATGGTACACGTAGGAACAAACGGAAGAGTATCAGATGGTGGTGTAATCGAAAATACTAAATTTTACAAAAAATTACAAGCTGATAGACTTAATTTTCCTATGGAACAGTCATTAACTGGATGTCGTAATAAAACTTCAATTCCATATGTCTTTGTGGCAGATAATGCGTTTGCCCTCTCAAAAAACATAATGAAACCTTTTTCTAAAAATAATTTGAGTAGGGGAGAACGTATTTTGATTTATCGTCTGCGAGGAGAATAATCGAAAATGCATTCGGAATAGTGGCTGCAAGATTTCCGATTTTTCATACAGCAATAAATGCAAAACCTGCCATTATTGAAGATTTCGTTTTAGCAACTTGCGTTTTGCATAACTTTGAGATACGTTTCAGGATAAAAAATCAAAATTTATGAAGGGAATGTGCACCGCAAAGCAATTTGTAAACAAGCCAACAATTATAGTTGAATGTATGTAAGTGGTAAGCCGTTATACAAACGCTACCTACTACCCTACGTCGGGTCAAAACGAGTTATCACAAACAAGTCGAAAGTTTTTACTTTCCCTAAGAGAAATAAAAATTGCATTTTAGGAAAAAAATTGTTTAAACAAAAGTTATAGATAATACAACTTTTCTTTCACAACAACTTTTCTATAATTGATATTGGTGGAGATGTTATTACAATACCCTAGCGTCACGTAATTGTTATATATCAGTAATTACATATCGGATCAAAGAGTGGTTAAAACAAAATTTGTGTATAATTAAATTACAAATAACTTTTATTTGAAAGAAGTATAAAATGAATGTTCTTGTAAGTATTTAAAAAATTTTAAAATATGTGTAGGTTAACGATCCTTTTGGCTAGATAGATTTTGCCCAAAATCTAATCGAAACTGCGATATTATAAGTTTCCAAGTTTCAAAAAAATGGGGGAGGGGGTATTTTCTTATGGACGACCGGCTAGCGGACAGAAATTTTTTACTTCATTATAACGTACTAACTTGTAAACTTATTATCTTATTTATAAGATGAGAATAATTAGATACCTAATAATAATACATCATTATTTTTTAATTGTAAAATCATCAGTTAGCTATTGTCCAACATCACGTTATTAAAATTACATAGTTGTGTTAATGTTCGAGGAGAGTAATGCAAGGTGCCACGCAAAGCAATTGATTCAGTTAAATACAACTTAGAATTTTCCCTACGCAAGAATGCAAAAATGTAAACAGAAAAAAGAAATTATAAAATGTTGATTTACTTTAAAATAAGATAAACCAAATAACACCATAAATTGCGCATTGATTATCAATAATTACGTAAATTATTGTGTCCTACTTAACCTTAGCATCATAGATACCTAAATTGCATGCTTGAAAAACAACAAATTGAAACAAAATTGAAGCGTACCAATTACTTAATTATTTATCGATTTTTCACACTGCATAAATGCAAGAACCTGTATTAAATTTGTCGCATTCAGATGTTATGCTTTCTGTAGTCAATTTACTGTTATTTTAGTTATGCGCGTAAATTGCGTCCCAACGGATAAAAAAAACAGTAACCTATAATTGAGTCCTACTTAAATATCTCGTTATATATTGACTTCTCTAAAAACACGTTGATTTACCCTAACGTTGTTAGAGAAGGCAGTATTTTTTAACATAAAGTTGAAATGTTGAAAAAACAAAAAAAAATATATTTTTTTAAAGTGGGTAGAATCCTCCGGTAGTGGTTTTTTCAAAATCATGTTACTATTTTTAAGGAACTTTGCAGTTGAGGTTAAAAAAGACTGTCTTTTAGTGTAGGATTGCCTAACGTTTCGCACCTTTTCTTTCCACTGCGAAGAATAACATTATTTTATATTTTTCTTAAATATAGACTAGCAGCTCGCAACAGAACTTGATAATTATACAACTTGGAAGAAACTATTAAAATTCGTTAAATTCATTAACATTTGTTTGACATCTTTTTCTAACAGGAGAAAAATTTCACAACAATAAAGAACTAAAAAAAAATAGTTTAAAAAAAAGTTCTGAATAATTTAAATTAGGAAATACTACATAAATACAGAGCTAATTTTGTAATATTAAAAATGCCCATAGCTTAGTAGGACATTTATAAACTAAAATGCATTAAAAATTCTTTAAAAAACCGAAAGTTTAAATGTAATTAAAAGGGATTTACAAATGTTTACGTGATTAAACCCAAAATTCTGAATTACCACTAATACGGGTTAATAACAAATGGGTAGATTACGTAAAGTAGGGATGTCATTTGAATTAAAATACAATTTCTACAAGTTAAGAACATAAAAAATTAGTAAATAACGAAATCTCAATCTTTGTAAAGCTATACTAATGTACATGATGTTTTTTGCCTTTTTGGAATTACTGGGAACAAATTTTATAAGTTAGTGTTGCTTGACTACAATTAGATAATACAGGATAAAACTTTAATTAATCACTGCGGATTGAAATGAATACATCCTTATAGTGAATACCGAGTTCCGCCTTTAATGACATGTACTCTAAACATATAAATTAGAGGATTAGCGTTTTGGTATTGTACGAATAATTATGAAATACTGTGAACCAGTTTGTAAATAAGCAGCTTCACTTATCACCTATTTATGGGTGTAATAACTGATATTAAAAGAGACAAAATCCAAACTAATTTATTTTATTTTAATTACATTGCATATATTCGTTAACTTCTACTACAGTTGTATTATGTAAGTGAATAAGGACTACATTTTAGAAATATTTTTTAATATACAGAGTGCTCCAAAACAAAGTGGCATATCAAAGTTTTTTGTGTTTTTTAAATGAAACACCTTGTATATGGTTGCATTTTTGAATTCTACTAAAAAAATTAAGTTTTACTTTTATAAGATGTTTTCTATATTTAAATACAGAGCGTAATAAGTTATGGCCTTTTTTATTAACACGTAATGTTTAAAAAAAAATTGATATCTTATGATAAAATAATTACAACAAATTTATTCTTTGGTTTGAATAAAAGACTGTTTCTTACTATATTTATTGATTGACTACTAAAAATGTCGTTACAGAGTTTTATAATTTATAGTTCGATTAGTAGAACATTCTCGCTGTAATAACACAAAATAGTAATACTTCGTTGCGCAAAAGTTTCACTGGGTGTTGGAACGTTTGAAATCGGTGATCCTATGGAAATCGCGCGCTGAGCCCACGCGCAAGAATATTGTTCATGACTTCAGCGTAGCGGTTATAGAAAGCTTACTATTTCTTAGCAGTGGCATCTTGCGATATACCGCACAATCAGAAATCCACAAATTTACTTTAGCTACACTTTGGCCACAGAATAATAATACTTCGTTGCGCAGAAGTTTCACTGAGTGTCGGAACATTTGAAGTCTGTGATCCTACGGAAATCGCGCGTTGTACCTCCGCGCAAGAATATTATTCATGACTTGAGTGGAGCGGTTATAGAAAGCTTACTATTTCTTAGCAGAGGCATTTCGCGATATACCGCACAATCGGAAATCGACGAATTTACTTTAGCTACATCTTAGCTACTCCTGGCTGCTCTTGGGTACAGCGCGAATGCTACTTAAGACCAAAATTATCGCAAAATTTTTGCCAGGAACACTTTAAGACACTTATCGAAGAAGCGAATGTTCCGAACGAAAACTCAGAGTTCTGGTAGAGGCGACGTTTTGTAGCCTAAAATAAGTGTTCCTTAATCTGGTCACTGGTCTGGAAGAATTACCCATCTTATTGTGCAAAACATAGCATCTATCAGAATCCTGAATTTTTTTTCAGCACATTTACACCTTTCATTAGGAGTTGAGACATCTTGATACGTTTCTGACAAAAAAATTTAATATCAATATTAATCTGTGGTATACTGTGTGTCTCTGGCAACACGCAACATAGGAATTTCACTATAGAAAAAAAAATGGATTGATCTACTAAGGCTATGAAATTTTCGTATTGACGTATACGTTACAATTAATTGTTATTGCGTGTTTCTTATTGTAATATTCTCTAATTTAATTTTTGAAAATGAGTGTGTATACAATCTCTAAGAAAGTTCAAATGGTTAAGGAGGTATACAGAGGTGAAAACTATAGAAACACTTCTGCTTTGTTTGCCGTACTTTTTCCGGATCGGCAGAGAAACCGCAGTGTACACAAGCGTCCGAAGCAGGTTCAACAAAACCAGAAGATGGACAACACAGGTAAGCTGTTCTATAAGCTATATCTAGTCGAGTTGTTGTCTATAGATAAGTTAGAGAACCAATCAGTTCACGATAAGGAATATTCTCAAGTATTTCTTCTTGTTCTTCTAGAGTATTTGTTTCCATCGGGGTGTTAACGCCTTTACAGTCTTGCATGTTAAAACGATTAAGTATTTTGTCTATCAATTCTTCATTATTGAATTTGATTTCATTTATATTTCTTGTTATTTTCATTCCTAAAAATGTTTATAATTTTTCCAGATTCTTGGTTCTAAATTCTTTTTGCAATAATTCCACCATTTCATCAACTTTTTATCATTCCCCATTATCAATATATCATCTACCCATATAACCATATGTATACCATTTCCTTTATATAAACATGCATCATTTAAGGATCTTTGAGGTCCATTATTTGTAGAAAAATTATTTAAACAATCGATCTATGTTCTTGGAGCTTCTTTTAGGCCGTATAAAGATTTGTTTAATTTTAATACTTTTTTCTTGTCATAATTAACACCTTCCGAAATTTTAATATATATTTCGCTTTTTAATTTTCCATTTAGAAATGCTGATGGTAAATCCAATTGAGTTATTTTTTAAATCATTCTGTAATGCATGATTTATAAACATTTTAATTGTTGGAAATTTTGCGACTGGTGCATATAAATTTTCATACGAATTTTCTTGATAACCCAAATCTACTAAACGAGCTTTCTTTATTCCATCTTGTTTTATTTTAAAAATCCATTTTGTAGCTATTGCTGTATGACCTTTTGGTAGTTCAGTAATGTCCCAAGTTTTCATCTTCTCCAGTGCCATGATTTCAGCTTCTATTGCTTCTTGCTATTCACTTCCTACTTGAATTGCTTCTTTGTATGCAGTGGGACCGACATTTTCCCTAATAAACAATAAACCGTGTAAACTTTGTAGTCATTTAAATATTTTGGTGTTTTTATTATTTTCGCTTATTTCTATAGAATTATCTTGACTTTGTTCATTCTCCTCTTCTGACTCAAATTCATTTTCTTCTTTATCATTATGTAATGTAGGTATATTTGAATGAAGTGTGTTTGTATGTAAGTATACAAACTGTGTTTCGTCAAAAGTAACGTCACGGGATATAATTAATTTATCTGTTTCAGGATCCCACAACCTGTACCCTGAACCAGCGTATCCTACCATTCTCGTTTCTTTAGCTCTTGGTTGTAACTTATCAATTCTAGGTAAAATACAATACCACTGCACTTTAGCACCAAATATTTTTAATCTAGAAAGATCTAACTTCCCTAGATACATTTCAGCAGGCGTTTTGTAATTTATAGTTCTGCACGGTGTCCGATTTAACTGGTAAACTGCTGTACGAATAGCCTCTCCACACAGGTACTTGGGAAGACTTGTATCTATAAACATTGCTCGAACTTTATTTAGTAGTGTAAGGTTTAATCTCTCCGATACTCCGTTTTGTTGCGGTGTGTAGCTACATGTGAATTCTTGTCTTATTCCATTTTCAATACAATACTTTTTAAAAGTATTTGATAAAAATTCTCCACCTCTATCCATACGTATTCACGCCACATGTATTAAATTGGATTTTAAATTTTGTATATGAGCTTTCACATGAAGTTCAGTTTCATTCTTTTCTTTCATTAGGTATACACAACTGAAATGTGAGTAATCATCAGTAATGGATAATTAATATTTGGCACCAGAAAGTGTTTTCTCCTTTGTAGGTCTCCATACGTCGCAATGTAGTAGTTCTCCTATTTTACTAGAGCGATGGTAAATAACATTTTTGAACGGCTTTCTAGTAGCTTTTGCTGCAATACAGGATGAACATACTTGGTCACTTACGGGTAGTCCCAATAACTGTAATCCTTTTCTGTTTGCATGTCCCAGTCTTAAATGCCATAAATTATCATTTTTTGCTAGAATATAACCACTTTCTTTCTTGTTTGTGTATTTAATTGTATTAAATACAGCAACAAATAAGTTGTTAATTATGTTGCAATTGATTTTAATGTGTTTTCTTCTAATTTCGGCATGATTAGTTTTGAAAATTACTGTAAAGTTTGCTTGAATAATCTTTTGTACAGATAATAAATTAAACTGTATCTCATCTAACAGAAGTACTTCAATATTTATAGGTGTTTCTTCATAATACAATTTTAGTAATCCTTTCTCGTATGCTACCATGTCAGAACCATTACCAATTTTAACTTTCACTGCTGTTATATTAGTTATAAAATTTCGAATTTTTGAAGTTGCATAATTATTAGTTGCACCTGAGTCTAAAATAAATGATATTTTATTGAAATTTGAATTTGTGTAGTTTAGTTCAGCTGAAAGGGCTACAAAATATATGTCTTCTTCATCTTGTACTTTTTGTGATAGGTTTACATGATTGTTGTTATCATTATTAAACTTTCCATAATTATTTCGAGCAGTTTGATTATAATTGTAATTACCTCTTGTATATGTGTTGCCACCTCGTCGAAAATAACCAAATTGTCTACGTCCAAAGTTATTGTAAGAATTGTTGAATTCTCTATGGTTTGTATTTTTATATTTATGCTTATTTGAAAAATCATTATTGTTATAATTGTTAGAGTATTTCCTTTCTTCAACATTAACAAATGAACATTCACTATTCTGGGATTGTGTTAATTCTTTTTTACAGTTTTTAATCTTAACTTCAGCATCTAACACTTTACCTTTTGCAAAATCCAGCGTTAAATTGTCAGTTGTCTCTAACACTGTAATAACTGTTTCATATTGTTTTGAAATTGTAAGTAGTAGATGACAGACTTTGTCATCTTCTTCCATCTTTGTTCCAGCGGACTCTAATTCACTTATTAGTTTATCAAAATTACAAAAATGTTCTTGCAATTCCTTTTTATTGTTCTGTTTTAGTTCTAACAATTTTCTTCTAATATGTAATTTTGTTAATATGCTTTTTCTTTCAAATATTTTCACCAAGTTATTTATCATATCATACGCAGGTAATGAATGTTTGACATATTCTAAATGTAAATCGGGAATAATACACATAATAATTGTGGATCTTGCTGTGGCGTCTTTTTGTTATGTTCTTTGATTTCTTTTTCGGATAACCCGGTCAAATCAACTTTTGATACTGTTATGTCCTTTACCTCTTTTTTTTCCAATAAATTCATGACTTTAAATTTCCACGATGAAAAATTTGTAGGGTCTAATTGTAGATAATGTTGTAAAAATTTTGCCATTTCACTCACGGCAACGACTTTTAATTTACTTTAATTAATTCTTTTAAGTTTAAGAAATGAACTATTTAAGTAAATACATTTTTTTAATAAAATGACACACATCAATTCAATTATTATAAATTACAGGATAAAATAACTATAACAACAGGTTCCTATAGGATAATGCCTACTATCATATTATCCTAATTGTGTAAACACCAATTCTTAAATAATTCCAACACTAATCAATGAACTGATTAGAATTTGATTGCTTAACAAACAGGTTGAGAAAAATCAAATTTTTTATTTTCTCGTTGTAATCTTTCATTCTTAAATTTTTTAGTAGATGCAGCATTTACGATGGATTCAGAGTGAGTACGTAATTTTATTTATTAAAAAGGATACATGAAATTTTAAACCCATATAATATTTTTTATTGCGAAGTACATTATTTGTAAATATCTTTTTTAATCTTAAGTTAAATTTTGCAATTTGTTTTATGTTGTTGGAATTCAAACAATTACATATAAATGTTGTTTGTATCGAGCATAGTGGAATATTTTTTGTTCCTCGAATGCTAAGCTGTGGTCCAAGCCAGCACTTTTTTTCTTTTGAACAGAACCTACCGCCCAAAATACACACTTTGTACAATTGTTTTGAAATGTAGGTACGTGCAGTATAAAATAAAGTAAATCCAATCCGCGCTACCACGCCTCTGACTAGAGCTAGCGACTTCAGTGGCACCAGTCCTTCAACATCCTCCAGAGTTGAATTGTTGTATCCTGACTGGCTAATGTTGTAACTATAAAAAATTGACTATAAGAAAATATACTGTTTCAGTTTCTTCTTATCGTCAATTTTTCTAACTATAATATCTCTGTTTGCTTCTAATAGTGTTGTTTAAAAAATCCAACTTAGCTGGGTTAAACTTTTTAATCGTTTTAGATATGTATACGTTAGGCAAGCCTGAAAGTGATTTGTTACATACATACAATTATTCTATTGTTATGTAAGTACTAAGGGTAATAATGGCGTCCTAAAAAATAAATTAAATGACACAAATTAAAGAAAATGGAATTTCCTAAATTAACATTGACAAAAAAATTGTAAAATAATTCCAACTAAAATCAACGCGCAGGATTTTTGAATTAGAATTTTGAATTTAAGATAAACTGGTTAACTCGAAAATTATGTGACTAAGGCTTTATTGTCGAAAAAAGTATATAGAAAACATTTATGTACCCAGTAAACCAAGTTATTATAAAAACAACATAAATGTGTAAATAGGTAAATCAAACTCGGTTAGCGAATAGAAAGAATTTTATTCTAATCCGTATTTGGAGAACAAGAAAAATCAAACAACACTGTTTGAAAATTAATGCATTCCGAAAATTGCATACCAGAAGTTCGGTAGTTTTTCCAATTATATGAAAACGAGACTGTAAAATATAAATAATAAAAAATAGATATTCTGCACAAATCAAATTGTTTTTTTTATGAAAAACTCACATTAAAGATACATTCCCGAATTATTATTAATTAAGTTTTTTTTCTGATTGAATTAATTTAAGTTTATCAAGCGTCATTGAACGAACACGTCAACTTAATGCAATGCGTTCGCCTTATTTTATATAAATGCTCCTGATTTTAGAGGCGGTTCAATTGATTTTTAAGACAAGAATATCTTAAAGTAAAGATTTATTGAAAATGCTGAATAGCTTTATTTTAGCTACTGGAATTTCTTAAGAACGATTCGGTATTGCATCTTATCGCTGAATAAACTGAAAACCGCCTCGGAATTGTTTTCAAGGGCCATGTCGAGCTCGAGGTCGAGCTTTATTATCGTCGTTCTAAATTTCTTTTATCTACTTATACTAATGAAGTTAGAAGTTTGTAAATCTATTTTTCTAAATAAAATTGAAAACTTAATGCACACGTGACTGTTCTTTTTATGTAATTTTTTACATACATAGACGTTAAACATCTTTATTGTGCTACATAATTATCTTAACTATAACATTCTAAATCTATTCATATTTAAATTTGTTAAATTGTATTATTTAATTAGTACATTAATATCTAACGTTGGTAACTAAAGGTACCTACTGCTTTGGCCATGGATCCCAAATCTATGTAACATGTGTTAGTCACTGTTTAGATCTAGTTGTTGACTTTGCAACTTTATATTTGTACGAAAGTTACTATATCAAGAGTGAGTATCAATTTCAATTTATTTGTCTATTTATATTGACAAAAGATTCAGTTTTTCTTAACATAACAATAAAAGCAACAACAAAGATAAAAAAAAATAACATTTTTTTTTCTTTGACTCTTCTCTTCATTCTATTCTTATTACTACTCTTTTTCTTTCTTCCATCCACTTTCTTTTTTCCACCATCTTCCTCATCCACCCAATTCCTTCCGCTCTCTCTCCCAACACCACCTCCTATCTTCGTCCTTCCATCAGTACTTATTTTCATTCTCTTCGTTTCCTACTCTAAATCTCGCAATTAGTCTTTTATCTTCTAATGCCATTCTTCCGGTTATGTAATTTGGTTTTCCATCTGTTATTAATTCTTCATACTTCGCGTTCTATTTTCCTTCTCTAATTCTTGCTCTTCTTTCTTGTGCCTGTGTGTCTCTATCTCTCTGTAGTATTTCCTCTAAATAACATTACCTTAATTTTCTGTTTAGACGTAGGCATGAGAACGTTTTTTAAATTGTTTTAATTGACTAGGGTTGTTGTAATGTTGTTACAACATATTTATATGTAAATGATTTCTGAATAAACTGTTCAAGGTTAAAAAAGAGTAAACCTAAGCCATTCTTGCGTCTAATAACAATGTTATGCACGTCTCTCACAGTAATTAATGTTTGATAATATTCGATTGGCAAAGTATTTTTACATATTTGACAAACATCTATAGGTATGATTTTGTAGGAAATTTAATTAGCTCTAATTTTTATTTGAAACATTTTTTTGTACAATACATCATTTTGGAAATATAAAAACTAAAAAATGGAATCTTTCCACCCTCCTCTCGCGATTAGCTTACCACCTTGGGCTGGGGACTTTCAGTATGTTTAGTTTAGTTTAGTATTACCAACAAAGTTCTGAAGTCAAAAATTCTCGCATATTTCATGCACTCTATACAGGGCGATTCATTACTATTTGGAAATAATTTAACACTAGAATCCCGACCTTTAATTATGAAGATTTAACCCAGAACACCTAGATGAAAGGTCGCTCATTACTAAGTTACAGGGTGCTTTGTTTAAAAATTAAAAAACGATTTGTGCTTAGTATTTTAAAATTAATTGACGTATTTATTTAATAATTGGCAGGGAGTGTAGACACTATACACCCTTCTAAATTACGTTAAACAAACATTTCGGTCTACTACCAGAGGCGTACAATAGGGGTAAGTGACCGGTTAATCGTCCCCAAATTTTACGTCACTGGCGGAATAGAAATTTTAGTAGAATTTTTCGATTCTCCAAAATTTTTTAAGTAAATAATGTACTCTTTCCTTATAACGATTAAGTCAATATTTTTCGAGATATTTTAAGTTAAACATGAAGCTGTATCATTTTTTAAATTTTGGTATGTAACTCGGTAATAACTAATATCGACGTTTTGAGCCAGTGGATTGCATTTAATACGCAAATTAAACTTTAATCCGTATTAACAATAAAGATACTAAAATTTATTGACAAAAATAAAATAGATCTTCTAACTTTAAAATAATTCAAAGTAATTTTAAAATATTATTAAAGCAAATAACCTGATTTCTATTTAAATTACAATTCGATAAGTCACATTTGATGGATAATTTTCCAATATTATTTGTTTCATGTAGTTGGCTCTGAACTGAATTAATTCTTTTGATCACCGATTAAGCGTGCCCAAATTCTACTCCACTGGCGGAATAAAAATTTTAGTAAAATTTTTCGATTCTCCAATATTTATTAAGTAAATAATGTACTCTCTCCTCATAACGATTAAGTCAATATTTCTCGAGATATTTTAAGTTAAACATGAAACTGTACCATTGAATTGAAAAAAAAATGAAAGCACCCCACTAGATCAAAAGAATTAATTCAGTTCAGAGCCAATAATATTAAAAAATTATCCATCAAATGTGACTTATCGGATTGTAATTTAAATAGAAATCAGGTTATTTGCTTTAATAATATTTTAAAATCACTTTGAATTATTTTAAAGTTAGAATATCTATTTTATTTTTGTCAATAAATTTTAGTATCTTTATTGTTAATACGGATTAAAGTTTAATTTGCAGATTAAATTCAATCCACTGGCTCAAAACGTCGATATTAGTTATTACCGAGTTACATACCAAAATTAAAAAAATGATACAGCTTCATGTTTAACTTAAAATATCTCGAAAAATATTAACTTAATCGTTATAAGGAAAAAGTACATTCCTTACTTAAAAAATATTAGAGAATTGAAAAATTCTACGAAAATTTTATTCCGCCAGTGAGGTAAAATTTGGGGACGATTAACCGGTCACTTACCCCTATCGTACGCCTCTGGTAGTAGACAGAAATGTTTATTTAACGTAATTTGGAAGGGTGTACAGTGTCGACATTTCTTACCAAATATGAAATGGATACGTCAATTAGTTTTAAAATACTGAGCACAAATAGTTTTTAAATTTTTAAACAAAACACCCTGTAACTTAGTAATGAGCGACATTGTTTTGGGTTAAATCTTCATAATTTGAGGTCGGGATTCTAGTGTTAAATTATTTCCAAATAGTAATGAATCACCCTATATAATGCATTGACTGGACCATTGTTTTTCAATGACTGATGTTAACGCCTAATATATTTTCTTGTTACGCTACTGTGTTTGTGGTGGGGTTTATAGTCTAGAATTGTTCGATTTTAGGAATAAGTGATAGTCTGTAATATGAACCTGTAATGTGCAGTTGTTAAAGAACAAATAAAATAAATAAATAATGCTAAAAAGTATATAACTTACAGTCCACTCAGTAAATAAATTAGTACAATAGCAAACATGGTCCAATCGAGCCGAATTATAAGAATATAATTAATCAAGAAGTCCGTCAGTGGTTCCAAGAAAATTACCAACAGCAGTAACAGTGATTTGCAGTAAATAGGGCAAGTACCATAATTATTATCCTTATAAATTAATATTCCCATTGAATTTATATCAACTGAATAAATTTGAACCATGGCAGATGAATTAATAATAAAACGAGGCCGCATTAAAGCTAGAGTAACAAGATTACCTAATAAATTATTTGGCTTCAGTAGAGAATAATATTAATAACAATGTAGTAGCAGAATTAGAATGTAGATTAAAGAAGTTTGAAGAATTAGTATGGGATGATTTCAATAATATTCAAACTCAAATTGAAAGTTTGTCTCCTTCTGGCTCGCATGAGGAAGAAAGAGAAAGCTTCGAAAATGAATATTTTCAAATAGTTTCTAAAATAAAATATACCTGTACAGGGTTTCTAAATGTTCAAAATATTGCAGTAGTTTGTCAGTCTTGCACCCCTAATTCTGACAATCCTATTCAAGTAAAACTAACGGTTATACAACTTAAGTCGTTTGATGGCAACTATGATAATTGGTTAGAATTTCGGGATTCGTTCAATGCCCTTGTAGAATGCAATGAGTCACTAAGTAACATACAAAAGTTTTATTACCTCTGTTCTTCATTAGAAAGGGAACCTTCTGAAATATTTAAATCTATTCAAGTGTCTTCGGAGAATTATAATATTGCTTGGCAATTACTCAAGGATAGATACGAAAATAAACAATTAATAATTCATAATCATATTCATGCAATTTTTCAATTACCAAATATTAACAAAGAATCTCACTTTGAATTAAGGAAGTTGTTTGAGGACGTTACAAAACATTTAAGATCACTAAAAATTTTAGGTGAAAATACAGATTCATGGGACAGATTAATAATTTATATTTTAACCAGTAAATTTGATTCAGTAACGCGACGCGAATGGGAAGATAGTATTTTACTTATATACAGGGTGTTCCACGTTGACCGCGATCGATTTCTCGGAAACTAGACGTCTGATCATTCTAAAAACTTTGTCACATATTAAAGTCAACAGGGCCAACTCAGATAAAATATTTTCAAGATGGTGGCACTTTCGGTCATACCGGAAGTAACTATCTACTTTGTAATTTTAAATAGAACACCTTATATATTCTTGCATTTTTAGATTTTATGACAAATTTTGAAGATTTTTAGTGTATAATGTTCTATACCTAAGCCTAGCCGTTTCTGACTTATTCAAGATTTTATGTCAAAAATGACATTTGCAGGCCAACACAGAAGTTTCAATTTTACCTATACGGGAACTTGTATTATTTAATTTGAAGTGATTTCTTTGTAGAGGAAGAATTACTTTAACAGATTCTTGATACCATTATGATGAATATTAATACAGGGTGGTCAAAAAGGAAAATAAAAATTTTATTGAAAAACTCATCAAAAATCGATTTTTTAAATGGAAACGTACTATTTTTATAATCTTATCTCGTTTATCATAAATAATAACAATTTTATCAATAGAAACACAGGTATCAGTAGATTTTCTTTTTATCTTTGTGATAATCGATTTCTCCACTTTTAATAATTAATAACTTATAACAATAAAATACATAAATGCCTAAACATTTTTGTACCTTTCCTGAAACATTAAAACCAAACATTATTAGTGATTTGTAACTTGTTAAAAAACTATTCCCATTACATAAATAATTACAACCATTTTATTCATTTTTAGTTAATTTTTATTTTCTGATTATTATGATTAAAATAAGAAAAAATCGTTTATTCATTCATATAAAAAATCAATTTGGCTCTCATTCATAGGTTTTTGTATAGGAACCGTCTATTTTTCTATAATTAATGCTTTATATAATGTGTTCGTGTAACGAAATAATTTTATACATAGAGTAAATAAAGTTTTATATTTTGTCTTCTTCTAGAAAAACTGGCATTTAGAAAATATATAAAGAAAAATCAATGCTTCAGTAAATGAAATTACGATTAAATAATCTGTTCTTAAATTGTTAATTGTAATAGCCAGAATCAAGAAAAATTAATGAAGAAATGAGAGAGTTAAGAGAAGACAAATAAAAGATAAACGAAAAGTTGGAAAATAAATGTAAAAGGTTAGAAGGAAAAGTAGAAAATATGAAGAAAGAGAAGAGGAGAAAAATATGGTAGTCAGAGGACTAAAAGTACAAGGAGGAAGAGGAGAGATACAAAGAAAAGTGGAAAATATGATAAAAGAAGAGATGAAGATGGAAACAAAAATTAAAGAGGCAATTGAAATAGGAAGAGGTGTAGTGGTGTAGTGTTAATAAAAATGATAAGCATGGAAGATAAAATAGAGATAATGAGGAAAAAGAGAATGATGAAAATATGTAAGGCGATTTAAAATGGTGGGGATGGTGGAAACATGGATGGAGGAGAAAGGATGGGATGAGTGGAAAGACACGTTATCGGAGGAATTTACATGGCAGATACAATTTGCGGAGAGAACGGAGAAGAGGGGAAGAGAAAAAGGAGGAATACTAGTAAGTGTCAGAAAGGAATGGGCGGCAGTAAGAGAAGAAAAAGGGGAGAAAAGGAGAGAAAGGGTTGATGAAAACCAATGTAAGGTCAAAATTAGGTGAAATATATGATAATAACAATATATGGAAAAGACATGGAAACAACAAGAAGAGAAATAGAAAAGGCGGTTAGTGAAAATGAAGAAAAAAAGCTAATAATAAGGGAAGATTTTAATGCAAAAATTGGGGAGGAGGGGGAATGAATGGAAGAGTACAAATAAGGAGATCTATGGACAAGATAATAAATGAACAAGGAATGAAACTGCTAGAATTATGTAAAGATAGAGAATGGACAAGAATGAACGACAACATGGAGGAAGGGGAAAAGAGAGAGTTTACGTTTATAAGAGGAATGGGAGAATCGGTAATAGACTACGTAATAGTGAATGAAAAATGTGACAACGTGGAAAGTTTCAAGATAAGGAAGGAAGACGAAGCGGATTACCAACCGCTGGAATTAACTTTGGGTTAATTGGAAACAAAGATCATCGAAATAAAAAACGAAGGACAAGCTTGGGAGTTTTTAAAAAGAAAGCGAAAAAGAGAAAGAAAGATAGAAATAAAAATAAATGAGGAGAAATGGGAGGAACACTGTAAAAATTTGCTACGAGAACCGGACGTAAACATAATAAAAATTAAAAGAAAGAGGAGAAGCAGAGAGGGGGGAATTGAAAAAGTGGAATTAGAAGAAAAGATAGAAAATCTAAAAATGGGTAAAATGGGAGGTTCGGACAGGACACAGGGGAACAATAAAGATTTACAGGAGAAAGGATGGGAGAGAAAACGAGAAAAACATATGAAATGATATGGAGAGGAGAAGGACTACCTCAACAATGGAGGGATATAATAATATGTCCAATTTACAAAGGAGAGGATAGGAGGGAAATTAAAAACTACAGAGGGATAAGCTTAACAAACGTAGGATGCAAGTGTATAGTGAGATTCTAAGAAGAAAACTAGAAAGGGAAATAGAGGAAAAAAAATTAATTCCGGATTAGCAGATGGGCTTTAGAAGAGGAAGAGGTACTATCAATTGTATATACGTACTAAAGCACCTGATTAATAAACAGTTGGAAAAAAAGGAGAGAAAATGCTCGCCATTTTTTTGGATTTGAGGGCTGCCTTTGACAAGGATGAGAAAAAAGGAATCAGTAAGGATGTAATAGATGCAGTGGAGGAAATTTATAAGGACACGAGTTGCAGAACCAGAGTGGGATTGAGAATGGGGAACAAGTTTAAGATGGGAAGAGGACTGAAACAAGGATGTTAAGTCCGTGTTTATTTTCTTTATATATTGGGGATATAGAAGAGGAATTGGAAAGAAACCAAGTAGGAGGTGTAGCGATAGGAAGAAAAAAAGTATGGGTATTGGAGTATGCAGACGACATAGTTGTGATAGCAAAAAATGAAGAAGATATGAAAGTGGTAATAAAAACTCTAAGGAAATACTTAAAAGAGAAAAAGTTAGAAGCAAACGTGAGCAAAACAAAAATCATGGAATTTAAAAGGAAGAAAGGGAGAAAGAAAAAGTATTATGGCATTGGGGAGAGGAAGAAATAGAGATTGTGGACAAATACAAGTATTTAGGATATGTACTAAAATACGACAATAAAGATAGTAAACAAATAAGGGAATTGGAAAGAAAAGGAAATATGATAATTGGACAAGTGTAGGGAATAAGGGAAAGAATATTTGGAAAAGATTTTGAAAAAAGACGGTGGTTATTCTAGAGGATAGTCAAAGCAGTGATGATGTACGGATCAGAGGTGTGGGGATGGAAGGATCTAGAAGGTATACAAGAAAAGTACTAGAAGTAGATATTGGGATTAGAAAGGGAAACACCAGGGTACATAGTACAAGAGGAAGTAAAAATAGAAAATGTAAGAACCGAAACGAGAAGAAGAGCGGTGAGGTATAAGGAAAAGATGGAGAGGAGGAAATATATTGAAATATTAATCGAATGTTGAATAGATACAGAATTTCAAAAAACAAAATATGGAGAAAGAGAAAGAAGATTATTCTATGAAAGGGGCGGTTATGCGAGAGAGGAGACAAAAAGAGAAGAAAAAAGTATAGAAGCAGAGTTAGTGGGTCGAGGTCAAGATATGCAAATTCATGAGAGAAGATCGAGAATAAAAGAAGAAAAATATAATGAAAAGTATTGCGAGATTATTATAGAAAGGATACCACGTTAAATAATAGGAAAGGAAGGACTGAGAGAAAAAAGAACCATTGCAAGATTTAGAGCGGAAATGAAAAAGAGAAAATAAATATTGGTGGAAGGACGAGGATAAATTGTGCAGACTGTGCGGAGATGGATAGGAGAACTTGGAACACATGAAAGAAGGATGCAATGAATTGAGAGTGAAAGGAAGAGATAAAAGAATATTGTTAGGGGATAATGGGGAAGGGATCGAATGGATGAGGAAGGTAATAGAGAGAAGACAATGGATGGAGAAACAGAAAAGAAAAATAATTAAGTTAAATTGAAAGTTATTGTTATTTTATAAAGATAATATTTTATTTTGTTATTGTAATTATGTGTAACCGAATTCTTTTGTTTATGTAAAAAACAAAATAAATAGGTATCTATTCTTCTTCTAATAGCCAGAGAGAAAATTGACGTTGAAAAAAAAACATACGAATTTATTAACATAATATCTAATAAACAGGTACATACAATAACGAGAAGAAAGTGGGATTAGAATTTACAAACTGTTGTTAAAAAGTAAGCTTAATTTAGTTATTCTTAGTACTCTTGACAATGTCTACTGCAAATGTCATTTGAATTATTTTATATCATTAATTCGTTTTTCAATCAAACAATTTTAATTTCTAAATGGATGTAGAGAACATCGTAATTTCATTACAATAAAAATACAAGACAAACTACTTACTGTAAATTATTATTTGTCGATCGAATAAGGAGAAGAAAATAGAAAATGTTACAAGTGCACATTACAAATTGCAATTAGACGCCTGAAGCTATAGTGTAAAAAGTAGTAAACTAAATTAACTAATGACTTAATGGAAACAGGCATTCGCTTCCAGTTTTTAAAGCTTGTTTAATAAGTGTCCATTACAAAGATCAATAGAAAATTGACAATGACAAAGCGTGACGTCTAATATGTTACGAATTAAACGCATCACGTCTAAAAAATACAATTATAATTGAAAACATGACAACTGTTAGATTTTATCGTCTCTTCTCAGATTGTGGTACGTGTAAAGTAATGTTTGTGATGGGTCTTAACCGTCAAGTGCAGCTTAGGTAACATAGACCATGTAATAAATCATTTAAAACACGCTTGTTTAATTTACCGTAAACATTCTTTAGGCCTGTGAAGCAATTTCGAAAAATAAGTGAACTAGAATAAAGATCTAAAGAGTTCACGAGCTTTGCATTTACTATCTGTGCACGAGAACGTTTATAAACATTAATCGCACTGATGTAATTTAAATAACAATTACTTAGACTTATTACAATAATCCTTATTTGTTGTAGAATTTCTAAAAAACAGAAACCATTACTATTTTGAAACCAATATACAATAAGCCGAGGATTGTAATGAAAATTACTGAGTGCACTAATATTAATGAGTGAAATAAATTCCAAAACTCTTTGAATATTTTAAAAAATGTAACCATTTTTTCAAACATTAATAATAATAATAATAATAATAATAAACTTTATTCATCTAAAAAACTTATTATAATAAGTATAAGATAAGTCAACAACATTACATAAATTCAAGAACAAATTAGACATTAAAAGTACATTCTATGAATTCGGATAAACTGTAAAAGGCATTATCTATCAAAAATACTCTAAGACTACTTTTGAACCCATTACGTGACATACTTCTATACTTTTCGGGAATTTTATTAAATATTTTGACGCTTATTATATTCAGAGATTTTTGCGATAATGATAAATTTACCTTCTCAGGTAATAATAAATTAAAGTTGCGTGTGGAATGATCATGTTTAGCTCTATTGTTTAAAGCGTATTTATTATCAAAAGCATGTAAAGCCAATTGAAGAATTAAAAGACACGGTAATGACAATATACGAAGATTTCTAAATATAGGTCTACATGACTCGAATCTACTTTTCTTTAACAAACTCCTCACTATCCGTTTCTGTACAATAAACACAGAATCTAAATATGAAGAAGTGCCCCATATTAAAATACCATACAGTAGCGTAGATTGGACGTCTGCGTAATATATTTTTAGCAACATATTTATGTTAAGGTAATGTGTAAGGACCCTAATTTTATAACAGGTGGCATTTAGTTTAACAATTAAGTTATTGCAGTGTTCTTTAAAATCCAAAGTATCAGTTAGTTTGACTCCAAGAAAAGACACGTTATCAGTACAATGTATGGCACTCTGACCTATGCGTAACTGAGGCTTTGAATAAATTTGTTTTTGTTTGGTGTGGAAAACTAAGGCACTTGTTTTTTCAGGATTCAGATACATACAATTCGATGAAAACCACCAATGTAGTTTTTGTAAAGCGGTGTTACATGATTGTTCAGCGGAAATCAGTGAATCTGAAGAACATAATAAAGAAGTATCGTCAGCGTACATTACAATAGTAGATTCAGATAAGAATTGCGTTATATCATTTACATATAAAGAAAATAAGGTTGGACCTAAAATTGAGCCTTGAGGCACCCCCACTACTACAGGAAGACCGTTCGATCTAAAAATTTCAGTACCCGAATTATTATATTGCGTCAATTCTACAAAGCACGACCTATTACTTAGATATGACAACAACAAGTTAGCTGCATTACCACGAATTCCATAACTGTAGAGCTTATCTAAAAGTTTGGCATGTTGGACACAGTCGAAGGCCCTACTTAAATCACAGAATACACCTATAGCATAAAATTTATTATCGAGGTTATTTATTACTTCATTGTAAAAACTTATGAGAGCAGTTGATGTTGATTTATTTGATCTGAAACCATGCTGGGATTTGGTAAAAATTCTATATTTCGTAAGAAAACTAGTGAGTCTATCAAGAATAGCGTATTCAAAAACTTTTGCAAAAGAATTTATTAATGAAATAGGTCTATAGCTTTCTAATTCTAATTTATTCCCTTTCTTATAGACAGGTCTTATTGCCGAAGATTTCAGAAGTGTAGGAAAAACTCCTTCTTTAAATGATAGATTAATTAAATAAGTTAATGCAGGAGCTAGTGCTTCTCTGAACTCACGAATTACGTTGCAGTTAATACCATCTGGGCCGTGACTATTTTTATTTTTAAGTTTAAGCATTAGTTTACTCAATTCGGTAGGGGAAAATTCACCGAGATACATACTGTTTGGAATTAAATAACTAATTGGTATATCTGGAAAGCTTTTATCTATACTAGCCATTATAGTTTTTGGTACTTTATCAAAAAAATCTGAGAATTTGTTTGCTATTTTGACAGGGTTTGTAATTGTTTCATTGTGATCTGATTTTATTTTTATTTTTGAAGCGCAATGTGCTTTATTTGATAGGTTGTTAATAATATTCCATGATGTTTTTGAGGATTATCCGAGTATATAAATCATGAAGATCTTTACTAGACTTTTTAACATCATTTGATATCCAGTTTTTTTCAGTTGCATTCACATTTACAACAAAGTTCTTAAAAGGAAAACAATTATTGTAATGAACCAAAAAGCCTCGTGAAAAGCATTAAATTTTTCATCTAGTGTTTCCGCTTTATACATACTTTCCCAAGTTTCGTGAGTTAGCTTATTATGAAAATTACTTTTGTTGAAATTGTTAAAAAGTCTTTTGGTATATTTTATTGGATTTTGATTTGTATGATTACTATCCCTTAAATAATATATTAGCATAGAGTGATCGGACAATGACAGATTTTTACATCTACTTGAGTATTGTTTAAAATCGTAGAGAAAATATTATCAATTTGCGTTCCTCCCGATTGTCTAGTTAGTTGATCTGTTAAACATGGGTACAGTCTATATGAGGCAAGAACGGATAAAAGGTCTCTGCATTCTTGAGAATTCTTTAGAAAATTAACATTAAAATCGCCGACAAGTAGTATGTCACATTTAACATTAAAATATTTATCTAATACCTTAGTAATATTTGATAGAAATTCCTTAAAATTTCCCGAAGGAGATCTATAGACGCAAAAACATAAACAGATTTATTATCTTTTGTCCACGATAATCCGCAAATTTCAATGACCTGTTCTACGCAATACATAGATAAATCTAAACGAGAAGTTTTACATTTATTTTTTGCCCATATACCACAACCACCACCTTTGAGTACATTTCTACAATAATAACTGGTTAACTTGTATCCTTGGAAAGAAATATATTTAATTTCATTTTCCGAACACCAAGTTTCTGACAGACAGATAAAGTTTGTGTTGAAGGATAACAGTTCAGCTTCTAAAGCGTGTACTTTATTTTTGATGCTTTGTGTATTCAGGCATATAAGTAAAGGCACAATTATGTCGCAACTGTTATTTTCATACGCGGACGAAAAAAATTATATCGTCTAACGATAACACCACTAGGCCAAGTGTTAGGGTCATCTAATTGCTCTAACAATTCAAAATCACCTCCTACTTTAAAAGCACTAGTTGTTTTGCTTTTGTTTTCAATTTTTTCAACAATAAATGAGCGTAAGGGAAATCTTTTGTTAGATAATTGGAAATGTCGGTATTGGTATGTACAATTGAGTCTAGCACGACCAACATAAAACCACGCTTTACGGGTACCTGCACTGAAGCTGTCGTCATCCCACTTAGCATTTCCTCGAATTATTTTCTTCGTCTTATTCTGTCCAGCATTGGATAGAGCATTTAAATCTTGTTTTCTATTATTAAGGATTTCTCCTGCCGTACGTTGTGATTTGATTTTCATGTTAGTGTTAGAAATAGTTTCCTTGTTATTAGGTGTTAAGTACGTCGGTGTTGCATTACTTAAATTTGCTCTATTTCTCGTTACTTGCGCATATGAATTATTTTCTGGCTTATCGATATATTCTCGAGGTTGCAAACTATCGATAACATTTGTTGTAGACACTGATTGACCATTGTTTATGGGAAATTTGATGTTGTTTTGGTTGCCTGCATTATTTAAACCAGCGAAATTAGCATTTGCTGTATTTAGATTTAAACGACTCTTTAATTCATTGTTTTCAATTTGTAAAGTATTAATTTTATCTATCAATAGACTTTTATTTAGTTGCAACTCAGCAATTAGATCTTTGAGGCTTGTAATTAAATCATTACTGTACTCACATTCGTGTTTATTAACAATATCTGACGCATTTCCCAATGGAGAGATAGGCAGTTTAAGGTTGGAAACAGTAAGCGGCACATTACAACATGATTTAATCCGATTAACACAACTTTTATGGTATCTGATTTTTACATAGCGTACAGGTAATCCCTGTTTTAGCTATAGCACCACAAATACATTCACGTACACTTTTATTATCTGCGTTTTTCTTAGTTAAATCGGAGCTATCCGAATCAATGTCATCGTCGCCCGCCATGACATTTTATTAACGTGGTTACTACCTGCTTTAGAACTATAATAATAATAATAATAATAATAATAATAAACTTTATTCACATGTGTATGTATGATATATCATACATATATGTGTTTGTCAAAAAGGTATAACCGTTGGTATACCCTTACGTAAGTAAAATACAAGTAAATATTATTACATCGAACGATTAATAAGCATTAGTCAAAATTATACAACAAAGGATATTTAACGAAGAATACACACTTATTTAGAACATCGACAAAAAGCAATAAATTCTTGAATGCTGTAGAACGTATGTTTCTGTAGGATATTTTTCAGTGAAAGTGATTTTAAGTAATTTGGAAGACGATTATATAATTTAGAGCCGGCATATATTGGAGACTTCTCATAAAAGGTATACTTATGCTTAGTTAATTGAATACTATCTTTCCTAGTTTTATAGTTATGTGTGTTGTATGATGTTGATAAAAAGTTAATGTTGATATGAATATATAATAATATTTTGTATAAATATATAGAACTAAAAGTCAAAATTCTATAATTAATAAAATAATCTCTGCAAGACTGTAAAGGTTTTAAATTGAAAATACGTCTTATAATTCTTTTTGGTTTATAAAAACTCTTTGTGAATAGATCGATTGTCCCCATACGATAATATTATAAGACAATGTAGGATAAACTATTCCATAATAAACATTTAACAATTACTCTGTTGTGAACGACCTACTTAGGTTACAAATCAGATAGTGGTGGCTGTTTATTTTTTTGCATACCACATCATTTTGTGCGTCCCACTGCAGATAATAGTCCACTGCAGTACCCAAGAAGTTAGCTGTGTTTGTCATGCTTATTTGTTTATCATGTAGAATGTATTTTGTTTTTTTACTTTGGTACGAAGATGAATACATTGAGTTTTGGCAGGATTAATGATTAATGTATTTTGTTTACACCAGGTATCAAATTCTGATAGTACAATTTTCACTTTATCGTTTAGTTCAGTTAAAGTGTCTCCAGTAACAGTAATCGTTGTATCATCAGCGTACATGAATACGTCGCCTTTTGTGATAAAGTCAGGGAGATCGTTAATGTAAATAGAAAAAATTATTGGTCCTAAATGCTACCTTGAGGGGCACCCATGTCTACGTTAAAGCTGTTAGAAAAAGTGTTCTTGTATTTTACTTTAAAGTTACGATCTGACAGGAATGAAATAAGCCACGTATTAATACAGCCTCTTATACCTAAGCTGTATAATTTATCTGCAACAAACTTAATATTAACGGCATCAAATGCGCTAGTCAGGTCAAAAAATAATAAGATCGTAAAGTTATGTTTTTCTAAGTGGTTGTTTATGTTTTCAATGAAAGCGGTTGTAGCTGTTTCTGTTGAATAATCTTGTTTGTACGCGTACTGATTTTTGCAAATTATTTTATTGTTATTTAGAAAGCTCGATAATTGAAAACAGAAAGCTTTTTGTAATACTTTTGAAAAGCAAGATAGCTAGGAAATTGGTCTATAGTTACTAATTTCTTCTACTGATCCTTTTTGTAAATTGGAACTATCACAGAAGATTTTAAAACTTTTGGAAATTTGCCTGCTACCACTGATAGATTCAAAATCTTAGACAGCACACTTGATACCTCTACACAGCAATGTTTCACTACCAAAATTGGAATTTCATATATTCCAGTAGATTTTTTATTTTTAAATGACTTAATAATTTTACATATTTCTTCAGAAGATACCGGAATGAATGCCATTGTTTTGGTACTTAAAGTTGAAGTTGTACATTTAATGGATAACCTGTTTTTAAAATGAGACTCTATCTTTTTAGTGACTGATTGAGAAAAATGTTCACCAAATTAATTCACTATTTCGTTAGAGTCGTTAGTGAACTTATGATTCGTTTTGAAAAGAGTACATACGTTAGTTTTTGTAGAATTTCTGCCTTTATTTACCATGGACCATAAAGTTTTTAATTTATTTGATGATAAATTGATTTTTTTATTAACTTCTTTTATTTTTTCCATTTTATTTCGGAATTCACTGTATATTTAAGATTTTTATAAGAGCTTTGTAAGTGCGTATTGTAGAAGTAATTTTTTAACCAATGTAAGTCTTTTAATTTATTATAATCCTTTTGTAGTTCTTTACTAAATAGAATCCTAGAATTGTCACCCTTAGATTGTTTTTGTTGTTTTTGCATTGGAAAACAATTATTAAAGTGAAACAAAAAGTATACCCAAAAATGTTCAAAGAGGTTGTCTACCTCCTCGCTATTGTGAAAAGCATTAGGTAAGTTATCTAAAAGCGTTATTCGAAATATCTCTAAAGTGTGAAATGTAAATTTACGTTTTAAAATTATAGTTTCCTTTTTTTCCTTAAAATTACAATCATTATTTTTTCCGTCTATAATTTGTATCAGTTGCGCAAGATGATCAGAAACACCGAGATTAATATTTTCAAATAACATAACCATTTTGGGTTGACTGCATATAAAATAATCTATACAAGATTTGGATGTACCAACAAAATTAGTAACTATTCTCGTATATTCTTTACAAAAAGAAGTTAAGTTAAACGATGATAGGACATCAAAGAAACTTGTTTTATTGTGACCTTCTTTTGATTGGTCTATGTTGAGGTCTCCTAACAAATAAATGTATTTGTAATTTTTTCTTAATTTATTTATTAATGATGTAAATTGATTTAAAAATATTTTAAGGTTCTTTTGGCTTGTAGATCTGTAAATACACACAACACACCTATGGCTATTCCACAGCATTCGAAATCCAATTCTACAGCATAACTTGCCACATACGGAATAACTTTAGTAAACGTTTTAAGTCTATCACAAATATATATTGCCGTACCACCATGTAAATACTTATTCCTACAAAAACATGTTACAACATTAAGTCCACTTAACTCTAATATGTTTTGACAATTATTAACATTAATACTATTTGATACCTAATGTTCGCTGATACATAAAATATCAACTTTTAATAGATTTATACTTAATTTGATTATATTTTTCTTGTTTACAAGAGATTGAGTGTTAAAATGCATTATTCTAATAGTGTCACCAGTATCAATGTAGCTATTTAGAGGGTTGTTTACATAGTCAATACAAGTAGGTTTTAATTTTTTTCTAAAAAAGAAATACTTGTAACATTTTCGTCAATTTTCATTAAAATCTCATTGCTGTATTCTGGTGTTTTTTTGATTAATTGTTTGTGACTTGTGTTTTCTCCAAAATTTGTAAAATAGTCTAATACGTTTACTAAATTGTAGTTAAAATTGCTACGCTTAAATTTTTTTAAGAAATTGATTAAATTCATGCACAATTTTATTTTACCTTTATTATTTAAATGTAAACCATGTTTTGAGTAGTCACTAAAAGAAACATTTCTGTTAACGTCAATTACATTTAATTGATTGCTATATTTTTGAATGTTTGTCACTGTTTCGCAGATCATTTTGTTTGCTTTAAATATTGCCCAGTTATCTTCAGATTTATCGTATCGATACGGTACAGTAGTAAATATTACATTTGTCTGAGAACATTTATTTGATATTTGAGTAATAGTATCTTTAAAATTTGTATGCGTAATATTGTTTGATCCACCTATAATGATTACATAATCTTCACTGCCAAATTTTTTGTTAAATTTGCTATGTTATTTACAATTTGATCGTAGCTTGCATTCGGTTTGAAAAATACTGATATGTTATATTTCTTATAGATATTGAACCTTCGTAGCATATCACTAAGTCCACGACCATGACTATCAGCTAATATTAATACGTTGGATTTGCTGGTAATCTCTGCATTGTCATATAATTTACCTGCATTCGCTTCTATCGTTAGTGGTAACTTTTTTTCACAGAATATATTTAATTCGTTTTTTAATTTTTCACATTCGGAATTTAAAGCACTTACTTGTTCCACTTGAATATTAATTTTTGATTTTAATTTTGAACACTGATCACACAACATTATTAATTGCCTGTTGTCATTTTTGATGTCCGCGTCATTTTTAAGAGAAGTTTCTGTTGTACTTTTTTTGTTAAAAACTGCACTATTTTCCACAAAATTAAGAAGTTCTATTAATGAAGACTTTCGAAGATTTTTTGTTTCTATTCCATATTTACTTAAAGCACTTTTTAGTTCTTTCACTTTCGGATCCATAACAGAACTTGGGAAAAAAAACCCGCAACTTGTTATTTAATTTTGTTTGGCGGAAAATGTAGAACACGTCTTGTCACAGCAACGAATGACTTACAAAAAAGGTAAATAAATAAATAACATTTGAAGTAAAATATTAGAAAATATTTACAAAAAATGGAAGCTAGAGGGTTGGTGCGGCCGTCTCGATACTTCCAATAAATCTTCATGAAACCTATATCAACAAGTCATTCTACGTTTATGTCCTATCTGCTAACTGCAGCTTTATAATATATTCTAGCTAACCGAAAAGACCGAAAGACGAGTTTTTGACGTCTTAAAACCGAAACTTTCTGGTCATTAAGATTGGGGGTTGGGGCAATAGACCAGCTCTTTATAACCTTAAAGTAAACAAATAAGCTCTTAGAACTATAACCAAGCGTCAAAAATCGTACGAGAACTATATGAGGCAAGTTTTGGCGATAAAACAGACAATGAGATAAAAAATATGGAACATTCTATAAATGAGCAATACAACAATGGAAATTATGACGGGTATGGAGGGTTTTGGAACTGATATTGTTTGTACATTCAAAACCAAGGAAAACGGAAGTGGTAGCAAAGTATACTGGATAAATCACCAATAACCTATTACAGCTACCGATTGTAATGCCAAAGTGCGGACACAAATAAAAATAACGAGATAGTAGGAACACTACCGATAACTCACGAAAGAGGTTCGTGGAATTGTGTGCCAAATATAAACTGAAAATATCAAATAATTACTTTTCTCAAAAAAAAAATACGTACAATAGCTAGAGAACGATAACCATTAAGTCAGAAATTGATATTGGACTACTTAGTAGTAAAACAAAAACTGAAGGTAAACCTAGCGAATTGTAGGGTAATAGTTATTTGTCTAACAAGTGAGGAAAACGATTCTTTTTCTTTGAGTAAGAGTGGAAAAAGGCTTTCCTCATGTGTTAGACATAACATTTTTTCCACGACATTCCCCAAAAAAACAACCTAGTGAAAGAAGTAATATTGTAAACGTAACTTATTGTTACAGAATTTTGTCACATTTTCGTACGTAAAAGCAGAAGTTGATAATTGGTGGGTTCCAATAGTCTTGCTACAGTATTCTGTAGTATCGGTGTGGTCTCAATCTGTCATAGCGCAGCCGCGTAATTCTAACCAATAAATGTAGGGCAGCAATTTTTAAGAGTCGAAATATAAGATATTAAATTAAACAAACCTGATTGAATAGTAAATTAAATTGTTTAACTAAGTACTAGGCGCATATAGTTCTAATAACACATTCTTACATTTTCTTAAAGAGGCATTTTTGTAACACGACATTATTTTCATCGCCAATTTTCCTCACTATTTGTAGAGAACGAACGTCCGTTTTCTAAGTATGTCGTGGAAAAAACCATTTACTCAATGGTAAAACGTGAAGCTAAGATATAAAGCTAAATATAAAAATCAACACTACTGCAGCAACTATCGATAGACATTTACATTACACAAGATTGAAAGAGAAGCTAGAAATAATCATATTCTAGATGACAAATATGAGATATTGACAAAAGTGGACTGGGCAGGCCATGGATTTGATATTATTACAAATTTTTACAGGCGTTAATTAATACCGCAAAATAATGCGTGGGAGAGTGGAACTCCGGATTAAAAAGTAATATAAACACAATGTAAATATATTTAACCTAAATCTGTGCATAAATGAATGTTTTTGTTTAATTTCTACAAAGATTCGATTCACACGAAATAGAGAAGTATTTGAAGTAGGTATTGTCGACCACTGTTTGGTAGACTGAACTTGTGTGTGTAGGCTAGGAGATTTTTCACACATGAATTTCACAAAGTAAATTGTCTGCAACTAGTTCGGTACAGTTACTTAATTTAATAACAAATGTTCTGTTTTTGCTACACATTATGAATACATAGGATTAAAATTGGTATGGTATGGCTAAATTGCTCATAAAAGAAGACCTCTACAGGATTCTCTTGTCGAAATTCATTAATTCATGCAGGGTAAAGACCATTATGGGATATGTATAAGCGAAAACTAAATAGAACTGATTATTATGAATATTTTAAGCGCAGTGCTTCAAATCAAAACCTAAGTTTTTATCTGCTGACTACTTTGTTTAAAATTTTTATTTAAACTCCCGTTAGAAGCAGCGAGAAAATTTGAACAAAATAAACTAAACCAAACTGTTTTTTTATGTGGTTATCTGAAAAAACTAAACAATTGGTAGAAGAAAAGAATAAACTATACCGCAAAATAATAAAAATAGAGAAGAACAGCGGTAACCATAGAAAACTATTGTTATTTGGAACATAATAATTGTCAACAGGTAAATATTTCTTCCTATATTTGATTTACTGGTGAACTAATTAATTCTCTTTAGTGGCGGCACCAGAAACAAACTGTTTACTCTCAATGTTTGACATCACATCACAGTTTCGTTTGATAGGTGCATAAGATTTTGAAAAACAAATTAATTTTTAAAAATTTTTTAGGATTTGAGTCGTTTTGAATGAAAACCAGTGCAAAAAAAGTACCCAAAGAAACTGTCACATAGTTAACTATTTATTAAAAACTAAAACAAAACATTAATATTGTCACAAATGAAAGTGAGTACAATAATGTAATACTTTAATTTTGTTTGCCGAAATGTTAATGACGAGCTCCTTCTTATTGAAAGACAGGATTATGATTATGATTATGATTTAGTATAAGCGACGTATTTCGTATCGAATTGCCGATACTTCACTAGACCATCGCTAATATAAGAGTTTATTAGTCTGAGTTGATTAGTAAGAGATGATTTCCACACATGATTAACTCAGACTAATAAACCTTTATATCGGCATTGGTAATTCAATTTATTTATTTAATGTCCTGTCTTCCAATAAGAAGCATAACAAAATTAAAATTAAAAAAAAAAATAGAGTAAGAATTACCATCTTACAGAAATAATACTACAATAAACTATCATAAAAATGCACCAACCAAGAGTTCAAGTTCTCACCTCGGGATGTTCTTCTACAGACTCACCCAAGTTTTCATCAACTTTTACTGATGTAGTTTGCAGATACGTCATCTTTCAGTAGAACAAAATACCAGGATCAATCAGTTTCTATGTTTCAGTCTCCTCTAAATCCAGTTTTTGCAAATTGTTGCCTGATCTGGCCGTATTTATGGAGAGTGAATGTTTGTGTTATTTCCTTTCTTCAGTAATGAACTGAAACTTTTGGCGGATTTACACTGCGTCAGAACACTTTACTAACTACTTCTTTACAATTGTATTTAAAGGATCCTTTTTAGTTTACTGATATCTGAATATCTTCAAAATTTTCTTTAGATTGTAGACTGTCTAATCTTTCTTTATTCATACACTTTACCAAACATTTTGTAAATTGCTATGTAGTCGCCGGAAAAATTATTCATTCGTTCTTCTCAATACGACCAAACACTCAGCCCGTCGGTAGGTTGTTTCCTGGTGAATAGATTAACTCAATGTGTATAATGTTTTATTGTGAATCACTAAAAGTCCAAAACATCAAAGCATGCAGAAATTGGTTGTGGAATATCACAAAATAGATAAATCTTGGTTGTGGAAGGCTCTAGTCTAACAATCTCAAAAATGTATTAATGTCGACTCAATTTCAGTAGGGTATATTTGCCGGTTAAAGAACCTCCTCCTTTGTCAAGGAGGAGGTTCTTTAACCGGCAAATGGGTGACAGTTCCTCAAAGCAATTGTAGGCGGAGGTTCTGTCACCGGCAGATGGGTAAGCGTTCCTCAAGGCAATTGTAGGCGGAGGTTCTTCAACCGGCAAATGGTTGACAGTTCCTCAAAGCAATTGTCGGCAGAGGTTCTTTCGTACGCGTTGCAGGAGGCAATTGTATATGCATTATACGTGTTATCCTTGGTGGTCTTAACAGTCGTAACGTATGCATCATACTGACCTGTATCATTTACCTGTACTGCATTCTATAGACATCGTATACATTTTAAACCAGACAAAATAATCGTTAAAAGAATTCTGATGTTTACAATTACATACTATCTGAAAGTATTCATTTTATTGACCTGTGTTGTTTGGTATATACATAGTTGTAAGAATTTTGACCCTTAAATACCGTCTCAAGGTTGTCGTTGTATTGTATAAGAGGATGGGTTTGAAGTAGGAATTCAGTATTGATTCTGGTTTAGTCGTCTGTTAAACGTCAGTATAAACGAGACAATAATTATTATTAAATTGGGTATAAAAGGTAACGAACTCTACAGCACGTGTTATTATAATTGTGTTTGTTGTGCGAAAAACTTGAAATTGGTGTGGAATCGTCAAAGTTTAACGAGTAAGTAAGGTTTATTTGTGAGAACGTATGTTTATAGTAACTTTGTATATATAGTGACAAGCAGAGTTCAAGGTCAATATAAATCATCTTCGAAGCGAAGTATGAGCGGAAAAGGTGAAAAATTAATGCCGAAGAAAACTAAAATCGAAATGGTACCTAAAAGTTCGATGACAGAAGCGACATGTTTAAATTTAAATAATCCTTCATCAAGTTTAAATATAAATAACCCTATTACAATGTTAAAAGAAATGGAAGATGCCGTTCAAGACACCATTAATTTGCTGCCTTCTGTCGAATGGGACAATATGTTAGGAAATAACGACCAAATACCGTATACGGCGCAAGATTGTGGGATAAATAGTGTAAGTGATAATGTTTTGACAAAAACACACCCACACCATCGTTTAATAAAATTGAAAACAATATGAAAAGGTGTAACGCTCGGTTGTATGCGGAATGTATGTATCCGTTAAACAAAAGTCATAGCAAATGGATCAAAGTGGGATTGAGCGGAGAACTGCAATTCGAACCCGTCGTTAAATTTATGGGTAAGGGACAATGTCTTACTTTAACAGAAAACGAATGGAAAACGCTGATTTGTTATAAAGCCGTTATAACAAATAGCTTTGCGGAAACGGTAGTACTCCATCCTATCTCGAAGTTTGCGGTATCAAAATAACTACCGAATGGATGGATAAAGTTCGAAAGGTTTTGAGGATGCATAGAGGTGAAGAATCTATTTATTTAGCGTACGATTCAGTCCACCAACTATGGAAATTGGGAGATTTAGTAACAAATCGTATAGATTTATTAACAAAATTAGATTACGTACGTTTCTATAATAGTGCAATCGAAGCGGTAGCAACTATGAACGGAGAAGTTAAGCAAAATATGTTGTCAATTTTAGATAAAACTGGATTATCGGAATACACTTGTATTACCAAAGAATTAATAATGTTTGCTATGGATAAGATATTGTTAGATATGGATTTGCGCGAATTCGTTAGAGTGTAAATGTAAATGTAAACATTATAATTAATTCGAACGGTGGGTAGTGGAAGTAATAATAGTGGTGAGGGTAATAGTTGAGTATATAAGAGTGAAGTAATAGTTTTAAATCATCAGTCGGAGGAGTTCAAAATAAAAAATGGAAGCAAGTTTTTATTACGTGTTCAACCGCATTCTATTAATACCTGACGAGATGGCACTTCGACGTCTGGAGATGGGCAACCTACGTATTGGCGATTTAACATACGAATTTTAATGGGCCCCTTTCATCCTCTAACATTGATGTTTGAAGCTCATTTGGTAGACGGTTTCACCGGGCAACGCTTTTAATACGACGACGGCACTTTCACGATACAAGGCGTATACGTACGCGACGAGAGAGTGCCGGAGTTAGATGAGTTGCGAAGACGGCTGGAAGAAGACTCCGACGATATCTTCGACGTCGATACCGTTTACCTAGGAAACCTCTTAGATAACATATCTGACGTTTCCTGGGAAACGGACCAAGATATCGACTTGTTCGAGGAGCAGTCGGAGGATGGAGTGTTAGAGGATGATCGGCGTGAAGACGTCGAAGAGTAGCGTTGTGATCTAGATGATAATTTGTAAATTGTAAATGGTCGCTTATGATGTAAATAGTTTATTTTTATTTGTAATATTTAACTTGTATTTTAGTTTATAAATAGGTATATAAATGTCGTTAAATTAGTATCATCTTTTCATTTCGTAGAGAGTGATAGTGACGAACACGCGTATAAAAGACTATAGTCACGCATGAAAGACTGTATTAAAAAACGACGATCGTTAAAGCAAAACTGCAGTAGGAAGCAAATTATCGGGCGTGGAATAATAAACAAGTTAATCGATAAGTTACCAATAGAATTGCACATACCTGGTTATAATTATTGCGGTCCCGGAACGAAATTACAAAAAGGTTAGATCGCGGGGACGCCGGTGTTAATAAATTAGACGAAGCTTGTAAAAGACACGACATCGCCTATAATCTGCACAAAGATTTAAGTAAGCGTCACGAAGCGGACAAAGTATTGTACGAGTCTGCAAAAGAATTGTTACGTAGTGAAGAGACTAGTTTAGGCCAAAAGCCGCCGCCGCAACAGTAGCTACACTCATGAAAATAAAAACCAGTACAGGTATGGGTCTACGTAAACGCCGTGTTAAGATGAGACGCACAAAGAAAGCGTCGAAACGTCGGGGTGGTTCATTAACTTTGCCAAAGCCGTTAGAATAGCTCGAAAAGCCGTTTCACGTTCCGGCACTAAAGATTTGTTGCGAAACGTTAAAGCGGCTTACGGTACGTTGAAGAAACATCGTTTGAGTATCAAAGCGCCACGTTCTCGTGTAATACGTTTACCAAAAAAGGCGGATTTTTACCATTGATACCTTTGTTTGCTGCTTTGGGTGCATTAGGTTCATTGGGAGGTGGGGCTGCCGCAATCGCAAAATCCGTAAACGACGCAAAAAACGCTAAAGAAAAATTGGAAGAAGATAAACGTCATAATCGTGCAATGGAGGCGCAAACAGTAGGAAGCGGATTTTACCTAAAACCATATAAAAACGGATGCGGATTATATAAAGACGGATATTAAAAAACTAAATAAACTGCCTCGTCGAGCGTTAACGAACGTGTTTTTAAAAAATATGCGCGTAAATACGGAATTTTAAAGTTTCGAGGAGTATTTATGCGAAACGATCTTCCAAGTAAAATTAACAAAAACGAGTGCGGAATTATTAATTTAGATAACGCCGACGGACCGGGCACACATTGGGTAGCATATAAAAAAAAAGAGGACAATATAACATATTTCGATAGTTTTGGAGATTTAACACCACCCATAGAAATCGTACGATATTTTCGATCTAGAGAAACGAACGTTAAAATCAATTACAATTATGAAAGATATCAAAAATTTAAAGACGTAAATTGTGGGCAGTTGTGTTTACAATTTTTATTAAATAATAATAATAAATAGGCGGAGATCCGAACAAAAATCTTCAGTGTGTAACTGCAATTCGATGGAGAAATCAAAACAACCAATATCAAATACGTTTACCTTATCCGGAAACGAAACAGAACTAACGTGCGATTTTAATCCGCCTATAAACTATAAACAAAATAATTTGGAGAATTCCTCACGTGACAGTCGGTTTAAGAGAACAATTGGCTTTAACAAAATTATCGGAGAAAAATACGTACATAAACGTGCCGTTTAGAAGTTGGGAAATACACGAATATCCATCGATTCCAAAAACTAATAAACAATCTTGAGCGGTTAAAACAGCTCCGGAATTGGAAACACCTAGGTTTATTATCGTCGGATTTCAAACGGGTCCAAAAGGAAAAATGAAATCCAACATGTCTACTTTCGATAATTTGAACGTAACTAATATCACCGTGTTTTTGAACGGAGAAAGGTATCCTTATGATAATTTAAACGTCGACTTCGATAGTAATCGTTACGCATTAATGTACGATATGTATACACGTTTTCAGACCGCATATTATTATCAACCATCCGAACCTATATTGACGCCCGGGGAGTTTAAAAGACACGCTCCACTAATAGGAATCGATTGTACGTATCAAACCGACGTTTTACATAAAAGCGGTGTCGAAATTAAGATCGAGTACATGACGAAAAAAGAAATTCCGGAAGGTACGACGGCATACTGTTTAATATTACACGACAAAGCGTTTCAATATTCTCCGTTGACAAAAATCGTAAAACAATTGGTCTAAATAATAATTTTATTTCAATTCGGGATACTCGCGTCAACTTTAAACTATAAAAGAAAGAATCTTAAACTTAATCGTATCAGTCGATCGGTGGATCGAAACGTAAGTAACATCATCTTTTAAAGCTGTTGTAATAATAGTGCGTGTAGTAGACGACAAAATGGCAAGTTCTTTATATTGTAACGTGCATACACCAGCCAATTTAATCGTGGTCGATATTCAAGGTTTTAAAGTGAGAAATAACGAATTTATGCCTAAAGAATTAGCTACGATGGATTCATTACATCGGATAAGTCATTTTGTTTTTAAACCTAGTCTAAGTTACGGATCTCTAACGGGAAAATATCGCACAACGGTTAAATGGGTTACGTCTAACTATCACTGCATCGATTGGAACACGGGATACGTGCCCGCTACAGATTTCGATACTATCATTACGTCTATTTGCCGATCCGTAAGTGTGGTGTACGTTAAAGGAAAAGAAAAAGCTAAGTTTATTCGTAATATTTTGAGAGCACCTATCGTGGTTGCAGAATTGGACGAAAACGTATGTAGGGTGCGACGCGATTATCCCCATTGCACTTTTCATAAGAAAGATAAAAGCGTATGCGCATTGACAAACGTCGGCGTTCTATTTCGTTTCGCAAAAGATGAGTATGAAAAATTGACTGTTAATTACGATTTGAAACTAAATGTCGACGCAAACGGTTTTACCGATGGTACTAACACAACAACTCAAGTGGTGAACGAATGTAATACCAAAGAGTCGACGACTATTAGCAGTAACAACGAAAATAACAATCAAACTAACGCAACAACCGACTTCATCAATTTTAATGAAGAAGAGACGACTAATATCGAAGACAGTAACAAAAACTCGTAGGTACTAAAGTAGGACAAAAATAAAAAATTGTTTTGCAAGTATAAGACCAGTGCAAAGTTAGCCGTATTTAGAAACGCACGTGTATACAGTTTAACTGCATTATGGAAAGTTTTTTGCGGTGTTTACAGTGGTGTGGGATATTACGTCACATTATAAATCGAGTATGGAAAGTTATCGATAGATATGAAACCGATTTGTCGTTTAAGAACGTCAAAGACGACGAATTGCAATATTTACCTTTAGATTATTGTTTGAAAAACGTAAGACCCCTAACTTTGAAAGAAATATGGTGGAAACTGCCTCACGCCTATCGCAAAAATAAACGGTTGCAAAATAAACTGCCTTGTTTGGAACATTATAACTTATCCACCAGCAGAGATCATTGGGACGGACCACCTGTTTCTAAGGATATATGTGGCGTATGTCGTAATTCAAATGATAGTTAATACTATATGATTGTTGTTGTTTTGTGAAATCGCAGTAAATATGTAAAACTTTATAAAATAAATTAAAGAAATATTAATGTCTTTTATTGTTTAAACGATAACAATAAATGTTGTGGTCGATTATTAAATGTTGATATGTTGTACGCTCGGTGTTACCTAAATTAAGTTAGGTTAGATCGAAATAGTTTGACCTAATATAGGTAAGTGACATGGAAAACATGTAAATGAGTTAGGTTAGATCGAAAACTTAGAACCTAAAATAGGTAAGTGAGATGTAACCAAAAATAAGTTAGGTTAGATCGAAATGGTATAACTTAAAATAGGTTAGGTATGATCGAACTCATGTAACCTATGAGTTAGGATAGTTCAAAAACGTATAACCTAAAAGGTTAGGTTAGATCAAAATTGTTTAACCTAAAATAAGTTACGTTAGATCGAAATCGTTTAACCTAAAATAAGTCAGTCGTTTAACCTAAAATAAGTTAGGTTAGATCGGATTCGTTCAACCTAAAATGGGTGTTTAACCTAAAATGTGTTAGGTTAGATCGGATTCGTTAAACTTAAAATGAGTGCTTAACGTAAAATATGTTAGGTTAGATCGAAATCGTTTAACCTAAAATAAGTTAAGTGAAATCATAAACATGTAACATAAAATAAGTTAAGTTACATGTAAAATTGGTAAGTGAAATAAAGGAAAGAAAGAAAGAAGAAAAGAAAAAGAGAAGAAAGAAAGAAAGAAAGAAAGAGGAAGAAAAAAGAAGAGAAAAAAGAAAAGAGAAAGAAGTTGAAATTGAGAAGAAGGGTAGAATAGTAACGAAGAAGGCCCTCCTACAGGTCCGCCTATGGAACACCTATAAAGAAGAGAGGAAAGAGTAGGGATGGGAATGGGGACGGGGTTTCGTCCCTCCCTCCCGGAAAAATAAAAACCCACAATTTTGAAAAGTTACCCCCACCACAACACGCCCCACTCCGCCCACTCTGCCCCTCCACTCCGCCCCTTCACTTAACCCACTCCGGTTTCCCACCACACCTCTCTCCACGATTTAGGGTACATAACCGCGAGTTTTTGGGAACAAATCAGTTGTGTTCCAGCTCCTCTAACAGCAACAACAAAAAGTGAAGTGTCATGGAGAAAAACATTGTAAGTACCTTCAATTTTTAATTTTAGTATTAACCTTTAATGCATGCATTTCATTTTGTGCATTAACATGTACATACATTTGCTTACGACGGTTTTCTTATTCTTTGTGTAATGTGTTTGTGTTTTGTGCTTGAAGACCTCTCAAGACATCGAATATTTTTATTTGGCCGATTTCGATGCGAGTTTGGCTGCGCCACACAACAAAGAGGCTCCGTCCAAATCGGCCAAAGACGAAGATTTTGCTGATCGATTCCGTGCCGTCGATGCACCTCCGGTAACGGAGTCCGTTTTGAAAGATGTCGATTTGTCCGGTACGTTTGCAACACCTACGACGTGTGTCGCTATCGCCGGTACGTCACCTACGACGTGTGCCTCTATAACCGGTACGTTTGCAACACCTACGACGTGTGCCGCTATCACGACGTGTACTCCTTCCTGTTCCACAACATCATCGGTGGCAACAGGTAATGGACGGTACAAGATGCGATTACCTCGTCAGGAATATCGCGCCCAGAAGAGACAATTAATGTCTTTGAGACGTCACATCAAAAGTTATTTATATTAACAACCGCGTTGAATGTGTAGTTAACACAAGTTTTTTCGCAGGTAAAAATTTCGAGGTGATGAAGCTCTGTCTGGGAATTTAGACTTGATGCAGGTATCGCAAATGCTGGAGTTGCCTGGTTACTCATCGACTCCCGTTTCCGTTGCCGCCGCTAATAATCCTGGTGCTTCGGCTACTGGTTTTCATCCTTCGGCATCTACTTCTGCTCTCGTTTCTGCTACTGCTTTTGGTCCATCGACATCTACTTCTGTTCACGCTTCTATTTCTTTTACTTCCGCTCCTACAACTTGGTGCTTTGACACTTTTTAAATACTTCAATTTAAACTAGTTTTCAACGGGAATTGCTTGATAAAACTAACGAAATAATTAACCATTTTGATTGCCAACTTAATAAACAATTGACAATCTTGCGCACCAGTTTGAAGCAGATTACGTCATTGGCTAACAGTCTTCGCCACACTAATAATTTAGCTTCGTTAGTGGTGACGTTTGATGCTTTAAGCAATGCCATTCGCCAGCAACTAACCAAAATTGAAAAAATTATTAATCAAATAAATCTTTCTTAACGGCTACTTAGGGTTATAAGTGACGGCGTTAAATAACGGGGATGATGAGAATCGGCATGACTCGGAGGATGCGGCTATCGTTGAGGTATGAAGTTCGTGGTCTTTTATGTGTTGTCGTTTCTGTTATTTGATTATATTGTAGATGATGTATCGACCCTATAGATTATACCCGATACTTTCATCTTCTCCGTCAAACATGGTTGTTGGAAACGAACATGGTTGTTGGAAACGAACATGGTTGTTGGAAACGATGTTGACGATGTTCAAAATTGTAATACAATTTTTGGAGATCGCTAACATCATTTTCAATGATCAAAGCTGCCATACCGTCTAGTATTATAAGTTTTTGCCATCTCCAACGTCATCTTCTTTGTCAAATTTGGTTGTTGGAAACGCTGTTGGCGACAATCAAAATAATATTATAAATTTTGATAATCGCCGATAGCTATTTCTATGATCAAAGCTGCCACACCGTCTCGTCAACGCCGATAAGACGTTTAAAAACTTTTTTGAAATCTTGTCCAACGTCATCTTCTTTGTCAAATTTGGTTGTTGGAAACGCTGTTGGCGACAATCAAAATAATATTATAAATTTTGTAATCGCCGATAGCTACTTCTATGATCAAAGCTGCCACACCGTCTCGTCAACGCCGATAAGACGTTTAAAAAACTTTTTGAAATCTTGTCCAACGTCATCTTCTTTGTCAAATTTGGTTGTTGGAAACGCTGTTGGCGACAATCAAAATAATATTATAAATTTTGGTAATCCCCAATAGCTACTTCTATGATCAAAGCTGCCACACCGTCTCGTCAACGCCGATATTTGTCAAATTTACCTCTTTACGTCATACATTGTACCGATAGCTATAAATTACGACGATCGACAATCAAAACTACCACACCGTTTTGTCTACGTTGGGTAGACTATTATATTGTAGATATTTTTCATATTTACATGTATGCTATATTGTAGATATTTTTGACTATGTTTAAATAAATGTATTTCGAGCGCATACGACTTTTACGGACCTATTACTCTTTCTACTAATATATAAAATTTTTGTGCCATTTGACGTGGTGTAGAAGAAAAATATAAAATTTGAACGTACCTACATTTTACGATTTGAAGAAAATGAAATTTGTATGTCAACCGTTATCGTTACCGATTAAAAACTTTGTTGAAAGCGCCGAGAATAAGTTTACTCGGCATAGTGCGCTATTTGGGGTGTATGTAAAAAGCATTAATTATTGGACCTTCCGGTTGTGGAAAAACAAACGTTATGCTATCTCTTTTGCTATCGCCCAACGGATTGCGTTTTTTAAATTTGTATGTTTGCTCAAATTCTTTGTATCAAACGAAATACGATTTTCTTAGACGTTTAATTGAAACCGTAGATGAATGCAATTATTCCGAAAGCTGCAACATCGAGGCGTTTACACCGCCTTCGAACATTTCGGAATATTCTGTTGTCGTGTTCGACGACATATGTTGCACGGGTCACAACGTGATGAAGGAGTATTTTTCTTACGGTAGACATAAAAACATTGATTGTTTTTATTTGTGTCAAAGTTATAGTGCTGTACCTAAGCAATTAGTACGCGACAATTGCAACTTATTAATTTTGTTTAAGCAAGATTTAACAAATTTAAAACACATTTACGACGATCACATCGCAAACGACATGACGTTTGACGAGTTTAAAAGCTTTGTAACCTTTGTTGGAAGGCTCTTTATGACATGGTGGTGATAGATCTCGATTGTTCGAAAAACGACGGTCGATATAGAAAAGGTTTAGATACGTTTATACGTTATTAAAAATTTTAAATTTACGTCGGCAATAATTCATTGTTCAGTATCTTTCGCGCTTTCGATACAACAAGTACGTAGTTATTGGTCGCGTGTAAACATGAATAAAAAACTCGCCGAAGACTTGATAAACGCTCGCGAAGCTTTGCAACAAAAATTCGGACATTAAAAGGAGACATCGAAAAAGCAAATTACATTTTGACGCTGCATACGCTCCTATTACCGAACCACTTAAACAAATAGCGACAAAACTGGATGTTGTCGTACCTTCGACCGACGTTAAAGTAGAACCTATAGATATAAAAGTAAAAGACGACGACGACGACGAAATACAAACCGACGATTATTACACTTTTCCTGCAGATTCATCTTTTCGTATAAAAAAAGACGTTCGACTTCATTTTATCCTCATATTCGAAGTTCCCAAATAAAGAAAAAGAAACGTTCGTTCCCGAAAAAATTGTAAAATCTCCTCGTTCGTTCGCAATGTCTTCTCAAATATTAACGTCTACTCCGAAACCTAGGTCGTACAAAAAGCGGACGAAGAAGTGTTTCTTTACGATCCTACGATAGATAATATGGAAGAAAAACAACAAATACACCTACCGCTTACGAAGCTAACGAAGAATTACACGATACCACCGATTCCAACATATCTATGGCATACGAGGGTGCAAAAATCAAATAAGGTTGTTTCGACAAGAAATAGAAGAGGAATTAGCCAGTCCCGCCGTTCAATCGGTCTTAAATCAGTTTCACGTTTTGCCTAGAACTTATTTGACGGAATTGAAAGCCGACATAGATAATAATTTTGACACTAAATACGGAGTTCGCGAAGATGACGGAAATTTGTTTATAGGAAACAGTGAATTTAGCATAGACGGACGAAATATAGTCATCGACGGTTTAAAATACAAAGGCACGACCGGATTGTACGAATTATTGTTTAAAAAGAACCGGGACAATTTACTATTAATGACGCACGTCAATACCGAGACATTTTGCGACGTACCAATTCTTATAAAGTTAATTACGATCCTCTTAAGCAGATATCCGCCAGCAAAGGATATAAATACGTTAACATTGAACGGAAAGAAACCTAACGTATGGTGGGCAAAACGTTGGAAAAGCGGTGGCGGATTAGAATCACTACTTATCTTTTACTATTAAACTCGTTTTTTATATTATAAATACTTTGTTTCAAAGAATTTTTGCTCAATTTGATTTAGTTGCTGTCGTAGTCGGCATGCCTCTAAATAAATTTTCTAATTACGTACACGGAAAAATGATTATAGATAAATTTGGGAACGACGTTCACAGTAACTTCATTTTAAAACGCTTAAATAAAGATGTCATAAAAAATATGTTGACGTACATATTCGAAAACGGGAAGATGATATACAACAAACTATAAACGAACATGTTACAATGTTAAAAAAGATTTTCAAAATCTTAAACAGGAAGTTCAAGAAAACCTTGAAGACATCGTACAACTAAAACAGCCACAAAAACCAAGCACTTTATACTCTGAAACTATACTGTATTTAAGCACAGAAAGACGATTAACTGACGGATTTATGATTTTAAAAGGCGGTCGAAATCGTTACACTTTTATGATGCAATCCGCTATAATTACGTTTTTAGAAATAACTCCACCCGTTGGCGATCTACAAGTTGGATGGGATTACAAAGTATACATATATATAAATAATAGAAGGTACGATGACAAAACGATCGTCGGAAAAATTTGAAAATGACGGACGAAATTTATGTGCAAATCGAAAATCCAAGTTCGGAACTACCAAAACTAACGTTTTATCTTAAAGTTCCCGTTATTTCTACATTTGAGGAATGACGGTTGGCATGAATATTAGTATAAATTTGTTCGAATAATTTAAAAGATTTTAGTGCTCGCCGGAAAGACGCTCTGATAATATCCGTTGATCATGTCAACAATTAAACGAGAAGTCGTTGACGAACTTCACGCACCGATAAGAAAAAATTTCCGCGAAGACGAACTATAATTAAAGGTTTGATGGATTTGTTTCAAGCCGATTTGGTAGAAATGATACCGTATGCTAAACAAAACCAGGGATATAAATACATATTGGTGACGATAAACGCATTTTCTAAATACGCTTGGGCGTTACCTCTCAAAAATAAATCCTCTAAAGAAGTCACGGCTGCCATGAAACAAATTTTATTAGACAAGAAGAATAACGTTCCTAAAACCTGCAAACGGATAACGGGAAGGAATTTTATAATTCGGAATTTCAAAAATTAATGAAACAATACGGAATTAATCATTATAGTACATTTTCAAATGTAAAATCCGCAATCGTCGAACGTTTCAATAGAACCTTAAAAGGATTAATGTGGAAGGAATTTAGTATGCAAGGTGATTACCGCTGGTTAGCGTTGTTACCTAAATTGGTCCGAAAATACAATAGTACGGTTCACAAAACGATCGGTATGAAACCACAAGATGTTAATAAAAGAAACGCATCGCATATTTTAAAAACGGTTTATAATTTTATGAAAATTACGGATCCTACCGTAGCTAAATTTCGAGAAGAATCACCTTCTATGAAAAGTTCTACGACGAAAAGGAAACAGAGTATACGTAAAATGGTTGGGACTCGATTCTAAACACAACAGTTGGATATCGAAAACAAACGTATTATAAGTACATATATTTTTATTTACATACGGGATATATACAATTTAATTACATATAATACAAACGATACATAACATAAATTATTAATTTAAATGAACAATTTAATTATAAACAAATCTACAATTAATTATCGTTAAAAACGCTTATTAAATTGCCTAGACGTTCGTTTATTTCAAATTCTTTTGCCAAGTCGTCAATCGTTTTGTGTCCCCAAGCCAACGTGTGAAAACCGTCTTCCATAATGTAACGTTTGTCGTCTTGAGCAGAAAGTGCAATCTTATTTTTTAATTCTGTATACATTGTATGAAAATGTGATCGAAAAACATACATTTTTTTATATACAGATTTTCCTTCCGTCACTACTCGTTTATAATCGTTTAAAGTTAAATGTTTGTTTATAACGTATTGCTTTACACCTTTGGCCTTTTTATTAAATCCGACAATAATTGTATACAATACGCTTTTGCTCCAGTTCCTAAAAACAACGCAATCACGTTTCCGGCGTATTCATCTTTCATTTTTCCCAACATCGGTGTTCCGCGAGGAATGTCATGAATATTATCGATATGATAATTAGATGTATCGAATCTATCTATGTCGTTTTCATATCTTCGTACACGTTCTCCGATTTTATTTCTAAAATCAACGAATCGGTATCCGTATATAGCAATTCGACATTATTGTAGTATTTACGCTTTAAATAATCATAAAAAATTCGTACATGACGGTTTTTGACAATTCTAAAATTGCAAATCCTACAAACAAAGGCTTATTATATCGAACTTCTAATACTTCCATTTCTACGGCCACCAAATTATCGCAAAATATTTTACTCGATTTAAAATTAGGTTTCGCTACAAGTGCTTCCACTCCGGCTCTTCTATAATACGATTCCCAATGCGTCACCAATCTGATGTCTACCCTATTTTCGACATTTTCCATTGTTTTGCCGAAAACCATGTTGTTCATCAACTTGTAATGATTTTTTTCGAATTCGTTACTAGCGTTGTTGCGTTTGTTCGTATTAAAATCTATATATTGTTTCATCCAATTCGACTGTTTAAATTGTAACGCTCTATGAACGTGTAAAAGTTTTAAACCGTGGTCGAGGCATTGCTTTAGTTTAGATTAACGTAGTGTATTATATATTTCCTTTTGTCGTATAAATTTGGAACTAACTTCTTAAATTTTCCATTGGGAGGAAACATTTCTTCGGGACAAAACGGTAAACAATTATGGTATTCGTGCAGTTCTTTCGGATACTGAAGATCTACTTCAAATACGTATCCCACGTCTGATTCTTCATCGAGATCGCAAATCGATAACTGTTGAATTTCGTAGCATCCAAATAAAGGATGTAAGATGACGGTTTCGACTCGTTATAATAGGGAGTAAATTTATTGTTCGCCTTAGCCAAACGTTTCGAACACATGCTGATGCCGCCGCGTATACCGCTTTTAAAAAATGCACCATATCGATATCGGTCAACAAATCGAGTTTTACGCCGGTCATCTTTAATAAAGCGTCCCAACCGAATCCGGGCGCCGTAAAATAATGACACGGATCTAATTTATAATATTCAATGCATATGGTGCGAAAATTTTCAAAAATATCCGACAACAATAATACGTCCGACTTTAAATATACATCACTGTAATCGCCTAAAGTATTACACTGAAAAACGTTCCACACTCGCAGGGCTCTCGCGTAATTTTCTTCCGAAACGTGTTCATCGTTTAAAACATCGTAAAAGTCTATGCGATCAGGTAACTTCGTAACATCGAGTTTCTCAAAAGAATCCACAAAAGAATAAGGAAAAACCCTTTTTGACGTATTAATTCAAATTTTACATCGTCCGGGTAGTATTTTCTAATTTCTGAACATTTGTCATTTTCTAAATACGATCCGAGTTTTTCCAATGACGACGCCATAAATCTAAACGAATCGACGAATCGCAACTTTATAAATTGTTTATAGCTTTTCCTTTAGAATCGGTCAAAACATCTACCAACACTTTTTTGAAAACGAAATGTATTTTTCTTTATTTTGAGCAATCACGTCTACTTCTTCCTTATTCAAAGCAATTTCTTTTACGAACATGTGACAGTCGTAATTAGATAGGTTGTGAAAAAATATCGGTATAAATTTAGGAACTTTGTAATTTAAATTGCACACCGAATGCGCGGGACCACGATATAAACCGGTCATATGATCGTGGTCGTACACTTTATCATTAATTTCCATAAATTTTGTACATATGTGACAATAATTAGCGTTACGAAAAGATTCTTCTTGAAAATCTGCTAAAGGAATCATATCTTTCACGTCACTTATATATTTTTATAAATTTGTACAACGTCATTTTCTAACGTATTCATAAATGTTTGAGCGGCGTTTTTTCCACGAAACATTTTTAGTTTTGACAAACCATCGTCGTAACTACATTTAATGTAATAAGCGAAAGAATACGGTTCGTGTTCGTAACATCGTACCGTATACGATGAATTTTCCATGTCGGGGTTCCGGTTAAGGTTGTCGTCTTCAGCAATCGGTTTTAGCATAGCTTCAAAATCTGCATACACTACGAATGGAAGTTTCAATTGTTTTTCAACATTTTCAAACTCTAACAAGTTTTCTCTCACCTCTTTTCCATATTTGTTTATTTTCATCGCGACAGTTGGTAAATTTACTTTCACTTTGTTGCAATCGTCATTTTGATGTCGAATGAGATCTGTTTCGATCGAAAAATGTACTAAACATCCTTCACATATATATTTTTTATGTTCGTTACGAGACTTTTGCGATGAAATCAAACGAGATAAGTTTTTGATCCAACAATAATGACTATTTCCCGAATCGTCGGTCACCAGCAGCAAATTTACATGGCGAGATTGTTTTTGTTCACAAACGTACAACGTAATTATAGTGTGAGTCATTTTTTGTAAAACGCTATTAAAGTTACTACTTACGCCGTACACATTTACAGATATGTTATTTAAACGTTCAAACGTCGGTACATCACTTAATTGTACTGGAAATTTTATATTTGAAAAATTGAATCCGACAGTTCGATAATCGGGATACGACGAAGTTCTTTGAGATAATCCTTTCGGTTCGTAAAAGCAGACGTTATGGCCCACGCAAAGCAAGCGTTATCAGAATTGTGAATGTTAATAACCGCATGTTTTGTTTTAATAGCATACGGTAAATCTATATAACTCGATGCACTTATTGGATTATATTTATTCACATTAATTTCAATATATATAATATTTACTAAAGACCATCCAGAATCTCTTTCTTGAAATTCCGACATTTTTTGTTTTATTTCTTCCAAAAATGTTTCGTATATTTCATACAAGTCGGAGGCCATACTGATAATTTTATTTTTGGTATTAAACGATTTTATTTCACTATCCATTTTAGTCGACAAAAAATACACTCCGAAACATTCCAAATTTACTTTAATCGATTTGTGCAAATCAACGATGCTTTGTACAAGAGCTAAAACTTTTCCCGAATATCATGCCCAAACTCGTTAATATCCACGTAATGTTTATTACCGCTAACTCTATAACTCACTATTTTATTACCAAACGCGCCAGCAATTTTTTCGATTCCGTCATCTATTATAACGAACGCGTTTTTCTTATGTGCGTTACTTCGCAAATGTGCAGAGTAACACACGCTCGAAATATATACGTTACACATTTCACAAAGTACGTCACTTGAAGAGCAACCTTCATTGTCGGCACGACGTTTCTTAACGATGCACGATGACATTTGATGTCTTTTTAAATTATCGCGTCGGGTAAACGTTTTTGCACAGTTTTCACATTCCATCTTTAACGACTTAATGTTCAACTTACGACTGAACTAGAAACAATACTGAACTCCTTCTTCAAACCCTCCCTCTTATATAGTACAACGACAACCTTGAGACGGTAATTAAGGGTCAAAATTCTTACAACGATGTATATAACAAACAACACAGGTCAATAGAATGAATACCTTCAGACAGTAATTAATTGTAAACATCAGAATTCTTTTTAACGATTATTTTTGTCTGGTTTATAATTTATACCAAGGATAACACGTACTTCAATGCATATACAAAACACAGGTCAATGAAATGAATACGTTAATAAAAACAACTTCCAGACAGTAATAAATTTTAGGCATCAGAATTCTTTTAACGATTATTATGGTTTGGTTTAAAATGTATACGATGTCTATAGAATGCAGTACAGGTAAATGATACAGGTCAGTATGATGCATACGTTACGACTGTTAAGACCACCAAGGATAACACGTATAATGCATATACAATTGCCTCCTGCAACGCGTACGAAAGAACCTCTGCCGACAATTGCTTTGAGGAACTGTCAACCATTTGCCGGTTGAAGAACCTCCGCCTACAATTGCCTTGAGGAACGCTTACCCATCTGCCGGTGACAGAACCTCCGCCTACAATTGCTTTGAGGAACTGTCACCCATTTGCCGAGTTAAAGAACCTCCTCCTTGACAAAGGAGGAGGTTCTTTAACCGGCAAATATACCCTACGTTCAAACCCTTTTTTTAAGTAAAAATTGGGGATTTAATTTAAAAGTTTTGTATAAAAATTTTTTTTTTTTTTTTTTTTTTTTTTTTTTTTTTTTTATTTTATTTTTTTTAAAAGAGAAAATTTATTTTTTTTTTTTTTTTTTTTTAATTATTTTTTTTTTTTTTTTTTTATTTTTATTTTTATTTTTATAATTTTTTTTTTTTTTTAATTTATTTTTTTATTTAAAATAAAAAAAAAAAATTAAAAAAAAAAAAAAAAAAAAAAAAAAAAAAAATTTTTTATTTTTTTTTATTTTTTTTTTTTTATTATTTATTTTTTTTTTTTTTTTTTAGAGTAAAAAAAAAAATTTTTAATTTTTAAAATTAAAATATTTTTTTTTTTTTTTAAATTTTAATTTTAAATTTTATTTTTTTTTTTTTGATTAATTTTTTTTTTTTTTTTTTAATTTAATTTTTTTTTTTTTTTTTTTTTTTTTTATTTTTTTTTCTAATTTCGTTCAAACCCCGATCGCTGAGGTTTTTTCCACACATGAAATTAAAAATTATTGTATTTTTTAATAAAAAAAAACCAATTATTATAATAAAAAATTTTTTTTTTTTTTTTTAATTTTTTTAATTTTTCCAGTTTTTGTTTTTTTTTTATAAATTTAACACAACCTCCTTTTTTCCTTTTTTTTTTATTTTTTTTTTTTTTTTTTTTTTTTTTTTTTTTTTTTTTTTTTTTTAAAAATTTCTTTTTCCTATTCTTTTCTCCCTACCACCACCAAAACCCAAAACTAAAACACAAAACCAAAAAAAACACCCAAAAAAAAAAAGAAATTTAAAAAAATTAAATTTTTTTTAATTTTTTTTTTTTTTTTATTATTTTTTTTTTTTTTTTTTAAATTTACTTTAAATTTTTAATATAAATAAAAATTTATAAAAAAATTTTTTTTTTTTTTTTTTTTATTTTAATTTTTTTTTTTTTATTTTTTTTTTTTTTTTTTTTTTTTTTTTTTTTTTTTTTTACCTTTAATTTTTACTTCTTTATTTTTTTCCACTTAATTTATATTCTTTTTTATTTTTTTTTTTTTTTTTTTTTTATTTTTTTTTTAATTTTCCAAAAAAACAAAACAAAAAAAAAAAAAAGAAAAATTTTATTTGTTTTTTTAAGAATAAATAATTATTGTAGTTTACAGTCTATTTAATTTACAAATCGTGGGGCTTGAATGATTTTACATTTTCCCTTTATGCATTTGTTACTCGATTATAATTTTTCAAAAGTTGAGAATTTTGTTCATTTTTGTATTAAGATATAAAAAGTAATCTTCGATTATTTCTAAGTTTCTAAGTTCTAAGTTTCTAGCAATACCGCTGCACTAGCATATTTTTTTCAGTGTGTGCGCATGGTTGTTACCAGTAACTAAGATTGGGATCTTTAGGTTTTTTTTCAAAAGTTGAGAATTTTGTTCATTTTTGTATTAGGATATAAAAAGTAATCTTCGATTATTTCTAAGTTTCTAAGTTCTAAGTTTCTAGCAATACCGCTGCACTAGCATATTTTTTCAGTGTGTGCGCATGGTTGTTACCAGTAACTAAGATTGGGATCTTTAGGTTTATACCTGGCAGTAGTTTACAAACATAACCCTGAAATTTACTACAAATGAATACCTTGATTCTCTTACAGCTTTTTGCTTAACCAAAATCACCCATATCAATCTTTATTGTTGAAACAAACACAAACATCTGTTATTTACTTCAAAGGAGGGGACTTTCATACAAAAAGTGGAGTAATACGGATTGATGAAAACTTTTTTGAATTTGTGTCACTTTGTAAAAAGATATACAACTTCAAACCATTAAACATGAGACTTGTTTCATATCAAAAATTTACTTTGTAGTATTCGATTGAACTTACTTTCTAATATTTTCAAAAAAATTATTTATATTTTGTTAAAAAATGAATACCAATTTCCACCGTTAGGTACTATTCTCTTGTTGTGATTCGGTAGGTATAAATACGTCAGTATTGTTGTGTCAAAAACAGTCGGGCCACGACGGCATAGAAAATCTGCCAAGGGGACCCTCTTGGATTTCCAATGTTAGGGTTTGAACTCACGCACACTGCTAAATCTCCGTTGAATAGAAGATTTATTTTGGGTGCACTGTTGCTTTTGTTATAGCTTCCGAAACCTCTGTGGGCTGAGCTAATACGGAACCTGAAAACCATTTTTCATTTTATTTTCGTTAGTTTCTTAAATATTTTGATTTTAATCATAAATATAAACAATTAAGTAAAATGTGTGTCTAGTGACATCTCGTGTAATAAGGGAGACGTGTAAATATTATAAACTGAGCAATGCCCAACAACTACGTTTGAAGGTTATTAAATGCAAATCGTTATCTAAGCGATAACAGAAAATGCAATAAACACTCGTGTCGATAAAGCTTTGGCTTTAACATACAAACATCGTTACAGTTAACTGTTGGGATTGCTTAGTTTATAAACAATTAACTTTACCGCAACGAAATCTTTATTATTTTCTTTTAAATGTTCAGGAATATTAATATCGATTCAAGACATATTTAACAATCAAATAATGAAAAACTAAGTAATGAAATCTAGTTGAATTTAAGATATGCTTTTTTCGCCAAAATAGTAAAAAACAAACGGTTATTGCTGTCAAAACTAAGACAAGTATGTATTTAAGAAAACGAAATTACTGAATTGTTTCCATATATTTAATTACAACATCAACTACTTTAAGTAATTATCCATTTTATAGCATAATAAATATAGTAGGACCGACCCACTTAGAAGATTAATGCGTTGTAAGGTCAAAGTGGACCTTAGTAGGATGTACTTGATTTATAAACGAACATTTTATTTTGTATAAATGTTATAACTAAATTACTAGTTCCAATTAGTATTGTATTAAACCAATTACGCAAACTTTCCGTAACTGAATGAACCAAAAATCCCACATATAAAGAACAATAAATAACATTAAATAATTTATATATTAGAGTAAGTATAAATACAAACGAACATTTCAAATTACTTTCTTTTAACGTTGCAAACAAACAAAATATTTTAACTGAACTGTACATTCGTAAATGAAATTTAAACATTAATTTGATATACGTCTAAACTAAACTATGACCAGTACATTACTGATAACAATGACGGGCAACTAAGAACGCGCAACGTAAAAGTAAAATAGTAGTTTTTTTCAACGAGTTCTTGGGTATATTGGGAATATCTAGGTAAGCACAAGCCCATAACTGAAGCCCAATTTTAATAAGAACGAATTGAAAACAACATTTTAAGTCCCTTTCAAGAATGAGCAAAAATTCAAATTAAATCATATTTCAAATTAATTGAAATAAAGAACTAAAAACAGTAGTCGTAGTACTTTCGAATTTGTTTTACGTACGATTAAAATAAGAATTAATAATAATAATAATCCATAATAATAATACTAATAATAATAATAATAATAATAATAATAATAATAATAATACTTATTTGTTCTTTAAAAATAAACAAAAGATTCGGTTAATACTACCCATTAACAATTAACTTAAATTACATTCCTCTCCTCAATATTTTTTCCTCTCCAGCACTTCCCTCATACAATCCGCTCCTTCTCCTCTTACACCTAATAACACTTTCCTTTCTCTTTCTGCGGTCTTAACTCTTAACATTTTCTCTCACGTGTTTTACATTTTCCTAACCTTCCCCAAACAGTCTGCATTTCTTTTTCTCATCATCCAACCAATTCTTATTCTCCCCCTCTTCGTTCCCCATTTGAAATCTCGCATCATCCTTTACTCCTGTATATTCCTTTCATCCGTTATGTATCTCGGATTCTGATTAATTATTAACTCATATTTTTATTAGGATTTATTGTTTTGTATCTTTGTTCTCTTTTTCTGTACCTGGGTATCTTTGTCCCTTCTTATTATTTCCTTTTTATATTCCACCGTTCTCCTCTAAGCTGTTCTACCTCTTTCCTTGCATAGCCTACTTCTTCTCTCCTCCTGTCCATGTTTTATCCTAAACAACTTTATCTGTTTGTAACATTCGTAAAGAATTACATTTTCTCTTCTACGTGTGACTAAGCATGCATATTATTGGTCAGAAGTTTGAAGGATTTTCGGTATTCTCTGTTTCTGGTTTGATAGATGTGGTATTTTCAGTAAAATACCAGTAGCCAAGATTACCTTTATCAGCTGGAACAATAGTTATGTCAGGCTTCTTTCGAAGATTTGTTAAAGGTTGTCCTACACATACAGAAATTTGACAACGGAAAATTCTTTGGAATTTCTTTAAGGATTTCCTTAATCATACACTGAGATGATTTCCTCAAGGAAACAATTAGGGTATTCTCTCCAAGTCAACACAGTCAGTGTTCTATTTCTCGTTATTTAGCGTCCTTGTATTAATGATGTAGTTCTTTCATAGATTTGTATAAATTCGGTTAAAATTTGCTGAGACATGGTAGAAAGCACAGTACTGACTGTTAAAAATTGCCTAAAGCCCTTAAAGCTACCTGAATATCTATCACACATGTTAAGGAAAATTCGGTTTGAAAGCTAAAAACGAATTGAATTTTTTGGCCTGTTGCATCTCCTATGGCCGGAACAAAACTGCTACAAACGTTGAGGAATGTCTCTTAAGGCCAAATTTTGAGAAAATTCTGCTCGTGTATGACTACCATAAAACTGTTTTAATCTTTGATGCATGGATGCGAAATGACGATAAATACTGAAAATACCCAAATCGTTTTCCTGGAGGATATCTTTGAGGAAATAATGCCTGTGTGTGAACAACTTTTTGGTTAAAGAACTCCTCAAAGTAATCCTGATGAAAGTTTCCTTGAGGATTTTCCGGTACGTGTATGGAAACCTTTAGGCAGTTGAAGAATTTTTGTAGTGTGTTAACATGATTCCGGCCGTGAAACCACAATTTTTTAAAAACCGAAAGTTTTAATAAATTTAATAAATGTGAGACTTTGTTTAAGTGATTTTAAAAAGTTTGCAAAATTTTTGGTTTGTTTTAACAATAAGCGATTTAAATGAACAAGTTGTCTCAAATTGGTTTTTGCATCATACCGTGTGTATCTGGTAAGACGCAACATAGGATTTTTACTATAGAAAAAAAATTTATTTGATCTACTATTGCTATGAAAATTTCGGATTGTAGTATACCCTATACGTTACGGCATTTTGTTGAAGTTAGAAAGAGAGAGCAAGTGTAGAATGTCTAATCTTCCTTCAAATGTAAATATTATTCTTTAAGTTTGTAAAAAATAAGTATTTAGTATTTTATGATTTTACGAAAATTATAATCAATGTTCAGTTGCTTTCATATTTTAATGTAGCTATTCAAGCAACCATAATGAAATACTTTTGCATAAAACCTGTTCGTATTGAATTTGAGGTTAAATGAGTCGTTTATTTTCTTGTATTGTAAACCTGTGTGTAAACTATTCGACATAATACTTGGATCTTGCAAGAATATGCAGGTATTCTAAAACTAAAAGTTTATTTTAAATCACTACAGTTGTTATTATAGATAAGACAGATATTTCGATTGGTATGCATCGAGTAGTATAACCCAGAATTGTAGGTGTTATTCATTTTTAGCTCTTGATAGTAAACAATTTGAAACTCATGGGGTTAATGAAGATTTTTAAAAAATTCCTGATTAAGATTTTTAATGTTATAAAATAATGAGAGCGTAAAAGTTTGCGCTTTAAATTATTTAATTTGCTATTTCTTTGACTTTCTATTTCAGGTTTACCTAGAATTCAGGAGTCAACAAACAAGATAACAAGATTATTATTTTAAAACCATCCAAGAACAATTTTAAAAATTGTTGTAATTTCAAATACGGTTTTTTATTAAAAGTGATTGTGGTTTTAAGTTTTAATTACATCGTATTAAAAATTCTTTTCTATAAATGTGTTAGTGGTTCTGAAAAGGACCGATTTGTTTGTGGATATACAGAACTGAAAGCTAATAGGTATTAAATGCGAAGTGCTTGGCTTATAGCAACTGGTTAAAATGCTGTTTATTTAGTGCTAAACAGTGCCCCAAATAGAAGTTTCGTTGCATATTTTAAATCATTTGCTGGTATATTGAAGCAAACTTCCACAATTTTATCTTTTAAAGACTCAATTGTGTCGTGGGTTCTGTCGGTATAAACTTTCGAAGATATGTAAGGCCATAAAAAGAAGTCCATGGGGGACATACCTGGTGATCTTGGTGACCAAGTAACTTCCTCACCTCTTCCAATTCAGGTTCTAGGAAGTGTTTCATTTAAAAGTCGTTTTATTTGATTCGCATTATGTGCTGGACACCCATCATGCTGATACTGCAAACTACATTGAGATTAAACGAACATTCATCGGTGAAGCAAATATTCTTAACAAAATTCATATCATTATTGCATATCTCCATTAATGTTTTAAAAAATTCTTGGTTTTTGTCAGCATCGGTTTATGCTTTTTAAAATTTTATGAACTCGACACCTATTTACACCACAGTCGATACTTAGTTGTCGAATACTAATATTAGGGTTAAGTTCCACAGCACCGAGTACAGTGCTTTCTTCATCGTTGTCCATCTTCTGGTTTTGTTGAACCTGCTTCGGACGCTTGTGTACACTGCGGTTTCTCTGCTGATCCGGTAAAAGTTCGGCAAACAAAGCAGAAGTGTTTCCCTAGCTTTCACCTCTGTATACCTCCTTAACCATTTGAACTTTCTCAGGTATTGTATACACACTCATTTTCAAAAATTAAATTAAAGAATATTACAATAAGAAACACGCAGTAACAATTAATTGTAACGTATACGTCAATACGAAAATTTCATAGCCTTAGTGGATCAATTTAATTTTTTTCTATAGTGAAATTCCTATGTTGCGTCTTGCCAGAGACACACGGTATAACGAAGAGGTTTTATTTCTTAAATAAATCGATTGGTAAAAACTAGAATTTTCTATAAAAATACAATATCTCGAAAACTGTCAAGTTTAGATGTCATATATGTTTAGTGAAACTTATGTGGAATTAACCATAGACACTAAATATCCAGCTAGATATAGTGTTGCATTTAAAAAAACTTTTAGTCCACCTCGGAATTTGTGACCACCCGATACACCACTTATTATTTCAATGCATCGTGCGCCTGCTTATTAAGCAAGTGATAGTCGGTGTTACCACCCCATAGACGTATAGACAGTTGCCTAGTATTATACTTAGATACACAGCCGGCTTCTTACATACTACAGATTTCTACCTATATTGAGTCTGAGTATATGATGACACCGATTAGCTCTTGCTTAATAAGCAGATGCACGACGCGTTGAAATTCCGTAGCTAATTCCGCTGATTTTTTTATACTTGCGTTTGAGCTACCCTACACTGATGAGCCTCAAATAAGGAGAAACATGTGTGTGTAGGTGCCGTTTAATTCTGCAATTGTCGCTGGCTATTGTTTCATTCGGTTGGCAAGAATTTGAAATATAGCGTAAAAATGCTCTTAGATTTTGGCAATGTTGAAAAGTTCACAGCCGGGATCTTACATAGGTACTGCAGATTTCCACAAAGTTATATTTTCATTAAATTCACATTTCTCTCTAAAACGAAGCAATATAAAAAATTCTAGTTTTCACCATTCGATTATTAAATTTGACACAGAATTGCAACAACCATTTTGCTCTACCTCTGTTCATGTCGGATATACAATATGCAATGAACTACCTAATTGGGAACACCTTCTAGGTACGTATTATTAATGTAACAGAAACTATTATGGTGTTTTATGTACAAAAGTGAGTTATTTTGCATACGTTTATTTTTATCAACAATGTAGTTAGATAAATATGCATTCAATAAAACCTACGCCTTTTTTTTAATACAATACCTACTCTAAAAATAAGTTTTATAAGGTTTTTGTATATTGAAACTTTTATAAAAATGTGAGATTGTTATAAAAATAGCTACCATAAATATGATTTCTGAATAAACACGTGTTTAAATTAAAACTTTTTCTTGAAACTTCTTTTTCTTTATTGCATTCAATTTTTTCGTGTTTACTGACTGGAACTAATCATATTTTACACAACAATTTCAATTAATCGCTTCATTATCGAAGTTTATTTAAAAAAAAATTAATGTATACGTCACCGATAACTTTCATTTGAGAGATGTAAACGTGGGACCATTAATATACCGCGAGCATTTTGTTTATTTATACAATAAGTTCGGGTCAATCTCAAATAGAATAAGTAAACACGTTAACCGCAAAAGTTTTTGAAAAAATTTTTTTTATGAATACAGATCTGTTTTTTATACTTAGTTTATTTTATGATTCTCGGATATGAGATCGGAATGGCGCACTACCGTAAATCCGCAAGTTTTGATGTATTTATGGACTGATTTTAATTTAGATAAATTGATTTTTGACAAAATGAACTATTGCTTGCAATAAATTATGTTGTGTAATAGTTTGTGCACGTTTTGTATGCATTAGAAATATGCATCATGTTTGAATAGTAAATTTATGGGTTGTTAATAATATTTGTATTTATTCCTAGAGAAACAAGTATGGTTTATTAACACGATTTTCAAGTCAAGTTTAAACTTTCTTATAGAAGCGTTTTTCAAGTTTAGTTTTAATGTTTCTCAATTACCTATAAATAAAGTTGGGAAAAGTCGGTTTTAAATTAAAAAATTAGTTTGTATTGTATTTATTTAAACACTTTTAACTAATTTAATGGGTAACCATTTTTTTAGCATTCGCATTGTTTAGTTTTTAACCTTATTATCATTTTACGTAGCTTTAAGCAGTAACATTTCAAAAACTGCAAAAACATTTATTTTATTTCAATGTTTTTTGTAGATTTGGTTTTAAACGTCAGTTTGTATGTACAATCAATTTGCGCTTTTGCGCTAAGTTTATATACAAACTATTTATGATACAAGTGTATGAAGATTTTATGCACAGTTGCGACGTTGCGCAAGGGGTGCATAAAAGCTTTTCACACACGTGTGTTACACAATATTTTATCTACGACTGTTAAAATTTATAATAATATATCGGTAATACTGACATTTTAACACATCAACTATCAACAATAATTTGGTAGAAATAAAAACTTCCCCAAAGAATATTCACTGTGGTTATGTCGGTTTTATATTTGAATTTTACATTACGTATTTCCAAAATTAATAATTGTGCTTTCCTTAGGAGTGACTAGGTTTCCAAGAGCTTAATTCACATAGTATCTTGTTATACCATAACTAATTTGAAGGAAAGCCCAATTATTAATTTTGGGAGAAAATCATTAAGTATATTAAAAAGAGGAGTATCAACTTATTTTAGTACGTATTTCGGTTATTTTTTAGATTTATTTTCCAAAAAAAAGTTCTTTTTAGAACTACGAAACAATTTTAAGGCCACTAGATAAGAATATAACAGTTAGGATTGAACGAATAATTTACATGTTATTTTAGGTTATAGTTCTTATCGTTAGTGTCATATCGTTGATGCGCTTACGATTAAGTAACGAGCCTAGGCAACTTTCAATGTAAACTGGTAGGTACTATTATACTGTAAATATAAAATGCGAATGAGAAATGTATTACACAGATTATTGTAGATAAAATCCAAACAGTGTTTGATAATGTAAAATGACCTGTTTTTTCTTTTATCCAATTGAGCAACTCTATCTGGAGTGTTTATCTCAATAACATTAAGCTGCATTTCTGTTACCAAACCTATCCGAGATCCTATCTCAACAACTATCTGAGACTACTACTAACTAACCACTAACAATCTGAGATTACTGCTAATATATTTAAAAACGGCTTTCATACTGATGAACTTTCTTAGTTAGTTAAACAATAATTTATTAAGTAAACTTTAAATTAACATTATTGGTCATATTTGTACAGTTCCTAATATTGCTTACTATAACATATGGAATATTCTCTTCTTTCTCTTACTGTGTACGTAGATGATGACGGCTGAATTTCTTGATTCATTCCGAAGATTTTTCTCGATTATTTCTTTTTTGTTCTCCATATAATTTTTTATATAATTTTCAGCAACTGTTAAGAATCGCCATCCTCCATGCCTCTTAACACTCTGCTAATAACGAAGCAGATGAACGTCTGAATCTATGTCTTGTGTAACTCTCTGGATTAATTAGAATAAGAAATTTTGCACTAGAGATGGTATTTTGTCAAACTGGTGAACACCTACAGGTTGTTGTGTGCATTTATTATTTTTATAGAACTTAAAAAATCGTTATTAAAGCTGTTACTTCATCATGAATATCAATGACAGCTTTTGGCGACGGCATGCTCCAAAAATTCCGAAGAGAGCAACAACCTAGAACATATTTTTTAACTAAGTACCTACATTGCATTTTTTTCAATTTTCTCATTTTCATCAATAAAAAATGGCTATCTGGAGCTTCATAGATACATTATTCAATATCTTGTAAAGGTAATTAGTTTAGTGAATTTGCTTATGTCGATACTTTTGTTAATATTAAATGTTGCTTTCAGCGTGGAATACTGTGACCACAACGTGGATGACTTCACAGAATTGGACTTCTTCAAAACATATGCAATAAAAACATTTCTGTATAATTTTGTACACTTGTAGTGGAACATCAATCTAGGAAGTCTTGGTATGTATTCATATATAATTCTTAGATTTATGTGGTTATTTAGATATTTAAGTTACAAGTCACCTTATATGTTCTTCTTCCTCGTTTTGGCGAACTGATTTTGAACTTGTCGACATAGCGGCTTCTCTTTGAAAAGTTGCAATTCAACCCTAAATCGTCACAAATTTAACACTTAATCACAATTCAATCAAACAAATACAGGAAGTGGTCTACAAAGATAAAATTAGCAAATTTTGGCAATTTTGATAGATGACTTGACTGTGGTTGATTTCCGTTGTAAACGAAATCGTTTAATAATATAACTCCTATCTAATTTACATTTTTCTTTTACTCACAATTTATTTTAAGTACTAGCTGTTAACACACCATTATTTATTAATTAATGCGGTCTTTATATAGTTGGAGTAGATAAAATAATTTAATTATCACTTTTTAATAAAATTATGAAAAGAACATATGCAAATAGTGTACTACATTTGCAATACATTTCTAGTTACAAATACAATTGTCTTATGACGTATTACTTACCTTCATAACTGATTTTATTCTAGTTTTGTCAAAGAGACCGGATTGAACATATTTCAGATAAAATTTGATACCATGACTCCATATTAAATTCCAACTTTAAAGGAGTGCCGCTAGTATTTACCATTTCTTACTGTTACAGTAGTAACAACTTTTACTCTTTTTATCTTGTTCATTTGGCAATTGAAATATCGAGTCTTAATATTATTCAGTGAAGAAATATAACTCGTGACATCATTTGGATATATATATATATATATATATATAGATCGGTTTACAACGTTCTACGACGTCTTCCGACACCCAATCGCCATCCGTCCCTGTCTCTCCACAGGTCTACGTCTAGATCCCTTTCCCTAATTTCGGTTTCAACACCCTCTCGCCAACTCTTTCTTGGTCTTTCTCTCTTTCTTCTTCCTTGAGGTGACCAGCCTAATATTTGCTTAGGTAACCTATCGTCGTTCATTCTTTGTACATGGCCATACCATATTAGCTGTTTCGTCCTCACATCGTCCACCAATGTATGCCCGGCTCCCATTATTTCCCGAATCCTGGTATTCGGAATTTTCTAGCCTTGATTTACCTGCAGCTCGTCGCCAGAAGTCCATCTCGGTTGCTAGCAGTGTCTTTTCTGCACTTTTTTTAGAGGCCATACATCACTTCCATACGTTACTATGCTCTTTATAATTGTGTTGTAGATGTGATGTTTATTACCCTTGGATATTGTTTGGTCCCACAATACTCCATTTAGCATGCCAATAGCCCTTCTTCCTTGTATGTTGCGTTCCTCAATGGCTTTATCTAAAGTTCCATCCTCTGTTATCTTCAAACCCAGGTATTTATACTTTGTGCAGTGTTGAATGGTTTGGTTATTTTCTAACACTATAGGCTCTGGTGTTCCACCAATACACATACACTCCGTCTTCTTGATGTTAACTTGCAGACCCCATTTTTGTACTCTTCTATAAGTTTTCTTGCCATATATGCCAAGTCATCATGGTCCTGTGCTAATACGATCTGGTCATCTGCGAAGCACATTGTGTATAGGTTATTATTGTTAAGGGGATTCCCATGGCATAACACTTCCGTTTCCAGACTTTGAGAGCTTGCTTTAGATATATTTTAAAAGAGTAGGGGACAGGCAACATCCTTGTTTCAGACCTTTTGTAACGGTGAATCCCTTGCTGACATTGTTGCCTATTTTTACTTTTGCTGTGGATTTCTCATACACTCTTTCTACTGCTTTTACTATGCCATGATTTATATTGGTTTGTTTTAACACTGTCCAAAGTTTGCTAAGTGGAATACTGTCATAGGCCTTTTGAAGATCAACATAAAGTAAATGGATCTCTTGATCCACGGCTCTTTTTTTTTAATGACCTGAGTGAGGCAGTATAGGTGATCTACTGTTGAGCGACCAGCTCTAAAACCAGCCTGTTCTTCAGCTTCCATATCCGCATACTCTGTCTCAATTTTGTTTTTAAGATCTTGCCATATATTCTGCTTATTGTACCAGTCACTGACAGTCCTCTATAGTTTTCACATGAATCTCGGCTTCCTTTTTATGTATCGTGGATATAAGGGATATTTGCCATTCATTAGGATTTCACTTCCGTCAATGCAGTTTTGGAATATCATTGTAAGGTGCGTATAGAGCAAGTTGGTGCCATGTTTTATTAATTCTGCCGGAATATTTCCGGGACCAGGGGCTTTTCCATTTTAAGCGAACTGCATACTTTTTTGACTTCGCTGTGCGTTACTCGTACTGGAGATGAAACCACATTAATAGCACCATTCTTATTAGTGTTCGCACTAATGAACTCAGTTCTTTTATCGGTAAGCAGATCCTCAAAATGTTTCTCCCAGTTTTCCATTGATATTGGAGATATGATATCTCCTTTCCTGTCGGTGCGTGTCAAAAAAGATTACGTATTTGATAACGTCGTGGTGCGCTAGGTGATGAAATGAACTAACATCCGACATCTGATCCTTATTTTCATGTTGTCAGTAAATTTTAGTTGGTTGAGAATGGAAATAATGTCAAACACTAATAGCACATTTCAATTAAAATTTTGTAAAAGATTAAAGAGTCCACTATACCGTTTCCCCCTTTCATCAGGTTGGCCAACATACTGTTACGGTACAGTTTTGATCAGTGGCGATTAGGTCAAATGCATCGCACAAATAGGACGGAGCTCAGTGAAAGTAGGGGTGGGTAGAAATACACAAAACTTGTAACCTATCTGATGGTGTAATTTGTATTAAAATAATTGGTTATTTTCGAGTAAATATGAAGTACACACTTTAATGTACGAAACGTAGCCTGACAAAACTATTAAGTGTTTTTTTAAATGCCAAACCAAACCCGAACTAAAGTTTTATAAAAAAACCAAATTTGGTAATCGATTCAGACAATTTGAAAAAGAGTGGTATACGTTTCATAACTGGATTGAATATAGTTTATTAATTGATGTCGTTTTTCGTTTCTACTATAGACACTTTTCTGTACGTATGGACGAAAACACAGTGTTTGTTCATGCTCGCTTTACAAACTGGAAACGGAAAATGGAAAATGATTCCGGATTTGAAAAAACATGAAATTAGCCTAGAACATAGACCAAATCAAGTGAAATGGATATTTTTAAATAAATTAAATCAAAATCTTATGGGTCTAGTATTGCTACCCAAGTGAGTGACGCACATCTTTCTTTAGTGAAAGAAAATTATCAATACAATCGGTAGTCGCAGATATCTTACGATATACGGCCACCCAGTTCCAATAAAGATAACTTTTTAAAATTATTACATTTGATGGCAAAATATAACGAAATTGTGAAGAAAAAAATTGTTGGCGATGATCATAAAAAAATGCAAAATGTATAAGTCACAAGATTAGAAGAAAATTTTACATACATTGCCAAAATAAATTTTGAGACAAATTACAAATTAAAGTAGATCGTGCGTTTTGCAATTATATATGACTAGGGTGGCTGTCGCGACCCTAGCCCAGCGCAGCTTTGCGTTGTTGGGGTGACCGCTTTGCGGAAAAACATGAACCGCTTTGCGGCTCGTATACTGGCTTTTTTTACTCAAAAAAAATTGTTTCAATGAAACTTTGAAAAAGACACGGTTTGCTTCGCTCGCCAAATTGTGAAGATCCTAGCCCAACGCCGCTTCGCGTCGATAGGATTGTGGTTTCGCGGCAATTTCGAGCTGCTATGCCGCTCGTACACTGTTTTTTCTTACTAACAAAAATTGATAAAGACACGGCTCGCTTTGCTCGTCAAATTGTGAAGATCTTAGCGTCGATGGGGTTGCCGCTTTGCAAATACGAACTTTCCTTATCAAACATACGCTGACTTTTCTTACTCAAAAAAATAGTTTTGATGCAACTCTGATAAAGACAAGGCTCGCTTCGCTCGTCAAACTGTGAAGGTCAAAATAGGGTCGTTTTCCGTGACCCTAACCCACCGGCGCTTTGTGGTGAACTCGACCCGCTTTATAAAAGTTTCAATGTAACTTGGATAAAAACACGGTTCCTTCGCTTGCTAAATTGTGAAGATCAAAGTAGGGTCGTTTTCCGCGACGTAGCCCAGCTGCCTAAATACAAAAAAAAGAAAGGAAAGTAAATACATGAAGAAGAAATTTGTACACATTATTGATAAAACATTTAATTTAAGAACGCATTATTGTGAACAAAAAATGATAAAAAAAAACTGTAGTAAAAGAAGAAAATTTAGTATAAATACAAAAATAGTATACGAAACAAAAGTACAGAATCAAAGAGTGAAAAAGGAATAACCTTTTTTCATATTAAAAACAATAGCTCAAAAGGAAAAAAAATGTTGTAAAGACTTTTCATCCTACAAAATCAATGAGTTCAACTATAAATATTAACAAAATAACTAATTACTCACAAAAGAAAAACAAAGATAAAGTTGTGTAAAGACGTTTCTCTCTCTCTCAACAACAATCTGATCTAGCACTGACCCGCATACTTGGTGAAAAACGTCACCAAACACCTGAACAGATTGTCTTTTCTCATTGATCTTCCACTAAAAAAAGTACAAAAGCCGTTTTACCTTTGTGGCGAGTACAATTACATACATAAATTGGAAGAAAAACACAATTCGATCCATGAAAAGCTTTTCTTGTTGTAATGGCTTCAATTGGGGCTTAATATGCCTATCCTAGATTTCCCCCTCGACGAAGTTGTGCTTAAGTTGTTGGAGGGGGGGGGGGGTAGATATGTACTCCCAAAAGTGATATTTTTTGCTGTTTTACGGTTATATCTTGTAAAGAACCCACAATATCAAAAACATTCTCCTGGTAAAGTTGTACGGTATCATCTGCATTGAATGAGACCAGGCGTATATTTTTTGTTTTACCCGTTTCTAAACTAGTGTGCATCAAAGTTAAACCATTGATTATTGGTTAAACAAAAATATCATAATAACTTTTATAATTAGTGTCATAAATAACCGTTGCAATTGAAGAACAGTTAGAATTGTCAAGTTGATTTTGGGCTCATTTTAGAGAAAATTTAAGGATGTTCCAATCATATCTGATGTAGTTTTTTTGTACAAGCACAAAATTCATCTGATAATCGCGGCAATGTGGTAACCGTCTTGATTCACAAAAACTAATACAGTAAAAAGATATTATTTTACGGAGAAGATTTTACCCTTATATTAAAAAAAATTAAAACTTGTTCAATATAGTTTTTGAATATTTGTTATAGTTTTTATATAAACAAAAAAATTCACAAAAAAAAGCACTTATTTGATAACTTTAAAAATGGTTAACAAGAACTATTATACAGTTAGAAAACGGTGTTATAGGCTTGGTTTTATTCAAATTATATAGCAAATTTAATGGCCTACTAATTATATCCAATTTATTTTTTTTGGTATTTTTCATTATTTTACATAAACATATAAAATTATGTAACCTGAAAAAATATGTATCAACTTTGAAAAAATTAGGGTTCATAAAATCCATGTTTGTGCAGAAACAACAAATATACCAAAAAATTAAACTTTAGATAATTAGTTGAGCATTAAATTTGGTATATAATGAGACCAAAACCAAAACACAATAGCTCTAACCGTTTTCTAATTTAAACCGTTTTCGCGAGCTGTAATGTTATTAAAGTTATCTACCTACTAATCCACTAATTTTCTGTGTTTATGTAAGAATAGCAAAAATTCTTTTCTAGCAATTATTTCCGATTTGAGTTTTCATTATACTGGCCTATTTGGAAACCATTAAGAAGATGAGAATTGACGAATTTTTAACAGTTGTCTCCGAAGCGGAAAATACTTGCATAGAAAATAATATAGACTTACCATCTGAAACTGACTCTAAAAAATCGTTTTGGAAATTTTAATAAAATCGTCAATGGAATTAAAACTCTACACCATCAAAAGCTGTCATTTTTAAAATTGGAATCGGTCCTCTCTTTAGCTACATTTTATTAAAGTGATTTGGATTTGTTACAGTCGGAATTCCGTATTTTACCTACTACTATAAAAAAAATTCGGAATAGAAAATAATATAAAAATAAATTCTATTGTGGAGTTCCTTAACATGTTGAAGAAATACAAGATAGCTTGCCAATATACATTTTCAACTCTAAAACGTATAAAAAGTTACATATGCAACTCCATGATTAGTGGAATACCTAAGCGATAATAAACATTGAATCGAAATTGGAAAAAGTCTCTTAATTCCGATGATCTACTGAATGAATTGAAGTGAAACCAAATTTTACTACATTAGGTGAATAATAAATTATTTGCTAATTATCTATTTTTAAATGCATCGGCCCATCTAAAATTTTATGTGTCCACTCAATGGCTCACCCAAAAGTTAGAGGCTAGTTCCGCCATACTGACTGGAACTTTAGACACCTACACAAGTGACATTTCTAACATGAAGATTTAAAATGGAATGCTCTTGTATTTTTTTTTAATTTTTTGTTTGGAAAAATAGTTTCACTATTCAACAGAAAGCGAAAGCTATTGAATGTTTTGCTTCAACCATGTAACAATAAATGGAGAATAATTATTTTTTGTTTCTTAAAAAGAACTCCTTTAGTTGGAGGGGAGAAAATAAAACAACGCCCAAAGTTAAATTTTGCCGACGTTTCGCCCAACAAGCGTGGGCTTCCTCAAGGCTTAAATTTATTAGGTTGTGTGGGTCAAGAATTTAAACGATTTAAACGAACAGCACATAATTAAATTTTAAAATTTTAAACAAATTAACAAACAGAATTTAATAAATAAAATTACACACACTGACAATAAACTAACGCGTAAACAAGATTAAATGATATTGACTAGTCAGTTGTTGCAAATAGAAAACAAATAAATCACAAAAAGTATAATCCTATTAAGTTGCAATATTTGCAGCTTTTAATATTTATATTTGAATCATTTCAATTAATTTTAAAATAAAATAATTGTTAACTTTTGAAAAATTAATGTACCTATGACAATCATTATTTCGTTCAAAATTACACAAAAATATCATTTAGTATCGATTATTTATTCTTTTTGTTTGTATTTGAAATATAAAATTATAAAAGTAAAATGAAACATAAAAATAAAATTATTTCAAGATGATATTGTAAATTAAACAGTTTCAACCTGGTTTGTTGTAAAAGTTAGTTATAACTTGTTTTGCAACTGAAACCTTCGGAAACGAAGAAAACACGTGGATCCAGTTCAATAATGTATTTATTGGGAAAGCATAATATAGAGAAATATTCTGAACAAATTGTATTTCATAAACAAGAAACCGATAATAATTCTGTATCGAAGACTTTAGACATTCGTTTCACGTTAGATATTCTCAACAAAACGATTTGAAACAGAAATAAACTAAAGAATAAATAGAAACTAAGAATAATTCTGCTTTTCGTTCGCCAGACAAACAACAGACATTACAAAAATTATTATTACCATTATTTAGAAAGCCCTGCTTGAAATAACTTACATTACCAAATGAAATCTACAGTTGAGATATTGCCCAAGTCTTATATTAATGCATTAGTTTACTTAAATAAATGAATTTATTGCAATTTACAGTTATTGATTAGTTTAGTAAAAAATAAAAAAATTACATTTTCCAAAATAACGTTTAAAAAGTTATCGATTTCCTAAAATTAGATCAATATGAAATTTGGTATATGGCTATAATCGACTAAGACTTTTTTCTTCAGGAATAAATTTTTACAAAATAGTAAATTTTTACAAAATAGTATATTTTTAAAAATTGTAAATTTGCATTGCATCATTGCAGTAAAAAACTCAAAAAAAATTTTTTTTTTCACCGAATTCTTCAAATCTCTCAGTTTTATATCTATTAGTGAACTTCAATAATAATACGAGTAATTAAAATTGCGCAAAAACTAAACAAAATGAGATGTGTCCCGTTTCAAAAAAATTATTAGTTTTGTTATAATTATTTTTAAAAATGTAACTTTAAATTATTTTACAGAAATATCTTTTCGGTGAATTTAAGAATGTAGTAACTATTATTATTTCCATAAAAAACAATTATATTATGTTATAAACAATTAAAAATATTACGGAAGATTACGGAGCAAATGAAATAGAATAAGTGGAAATAGATTTGTAAAAAAAAAATGTAAATTTAAAAACAAATCATTTGTTTATGTAAAAGCCGAAATATAAACAATTTACGTTGTTATTATTTAATCGGCAACGAAAGAATATTGTGATCTAAAAAAATTTGTACAATTCTTCTATATATTAGCAATCAAGCTACAATAGTTTAAGAAGCTTAGGATTAGTAGTTGTTACAAAAAAAAACAATAGCTCTCGGCGAGTAGCGCAACGCGATTCGAGCACAGTTCTTAAGCGCGTCAACGCACAGTTGGCGAGCCTCATTAAAATAAAAATTTAATTCGCATTTTCTTAATTGTTTTATTAATTTGACAAAGTTGAATGTAATTTTATTACTTAATTGTAATATTTATTGTAACTTGTACTTAATATGCTGTTAAATAGTACATTTTCGACATTAATGTATTTTTAATGTTACTTACAACTAAGCAAAAACAATTTCAAAGAAATTTGATAATGTCTATTGCCAGAAAATATATTATTATTATTTATTTATTTGTGTGGTGCATTTTTAATATTGTAATGTGATGTAAGTGTTATGTATGGGGCCCCAGAAAATCAGTATAAACCTGTATAGTGTGGTGACGAATCTGGGCAATTGTGGATTGGTTTGTCTTGGCAAAGCATTTGCTTCAAGGTTTAGAAAAACAATTGATCGAATAATCGATTACCGACCGATTAATCAATAATTTTCCAATTTTTTAAAACTATGGTCACACTAACAATTTTTAAAAGAAATAACATTAAACTTCAAATCAAATAACAATACAAAATTATACAGGGTGATTTATAACCATTGGGACATAGGCTAAGGGCGGGTTATTTAGGCTAAGATAAGACCCAACATTTCTTAATAAAATATTGCTATGGAAAAAGATGAAATTATCGTATTTAAACAAAAGTACCAATATTGTGTAGAAATAATGTTTACGTCATATTCTCTAATCAAAACAACTAAAAAATTTTCTCAAAAAAAGTTACCAGCCGATTTCATCATCAGGAATCGTTCTCGTGGCGCCCCTTACAAAAATTGTAAAATAGTACATACTATATTGTTTTTGGTCTAAAGTTATGCCTTTTTTGCCGACTTTGATAAGAATTGATAAATTTACACTAAAATTATTAACAAAAAATAAAAAAATTAATTTAACGCTCTGTATTTTTTCTATAACAATACTTTATTAAGGAATGTTGAGTCCTATGATCATATTTTAGCCTAAATAACTCGCCCTTAACCTATGTTCCAATAGTTATGAATCACCCTGTATATCACAATTACCAAGGAAACTTTTAAAACGGCTTCTATTTAGAAATATCGACGGAAAACGGCTGATTAATTTTGTCGGTAAAAAAAAGTCAATTAACGGACAGTTTTTCAATAGTGCAACACCATACTTTGATTTATAGTTGATCGGCCGATTCAACGCTCTGTTTTTTAGTTGTTGCAACCGGGCATCAGTATTCATATGTAATAATATTAATTAAGTGTATGAACATTATAGAAGGTAAATAAGAACATAAAATATAACAGAACCGATACTGCATGACGACGTATAATGGACCAGTCCAAGCGCCAGTTACGACAATGACGAAAAAAAAATAGTAGATCGAAGAAATAGGAAACAAAATAATGGAAAATAGATAATCAGGACAGGGAATACAAAATGTTGCTTAACTTCAGATGTCCTTCAGATTAGTAAGTTATAATACAGCTTTGTCCGTTAAATTATGAACGTTTACAAATCCTCCTGTGACGGTTCAAAACACTCGAGTTGCGTGTTGCAACAAGAATCAAATTTACCGCGCATGCAATAAATTTTCCTATTGGTAGATACATATTTTCGGGATTTTTAATCGAAACGACGGGCCGACATCTTGGAACTTTCTCTTCCTTTTGGGCGATTGGCAGTGCGTCACGAAGCTAAAAATTACAAGTGAAATTTCAACGTGGCTTCAATAATTGCACGATAAATGAGTGCGAAAATATAAATCCGACCGATTTACGCCGTAAGTGGTTTTCTTTGCTATTTCTTTGGTCAGTTTAGTGGTTGTATTAATTGATAATTACAACGTATGCTTTAGCACGTGTCTGGACCTCATATTCTACTTATATTTGTCTGTCTGGATAATTCCTGGGGGCGCTGGAACGAGCAATTAGGAATCCTTTGTTACACAAAACGTGACTACTATCACGCTGTCGTCGACCTTGAAGCTACACGGCCGATCATACTCCAGCGATTGAGGGTCAAACACGCGGCGCGCCTGCTATTACAAAGGCTACAATCTGCTCCCAGAGCTGTGTCGTCTACTTCTTCTCAGAGAAATCCTACTGATCTTTGAGTAGCTGTCAACTGGGTGTCTTAGCAAGGACCTTTCTTGTTAGAACTACATGCATCAGTATACAGCTAAGTTACCGTTTTAAGGAACCAATTCATTTTGCATGCGTTCGAAACTTAAGTACACGCGACATCAAGCGGTTGTATCTTTAGCGTTTAAGCGAATTGTTATTCGTGGTAGTCTCCATCCACCGACGCTCGTTGTTGTTAGCACTAATTCCCTCAGAGTTGGGGCGCTGCCATTATTGTGGGGTAAGCTAAAACAAAAGGCCTTTTGGATTGGCGGGAGCTACATTTCGTATTAGAACGAGTGTACTATTAGTTTTTAAGTCACCGCGTGTACGTGATCTGTGTACGTCAAATTTCCTTAATCACCAATCTTAAATTGGTACGCTACTTTTATTTTGGAGTTAATAAACGAAAAACTTAACTGAATTGCGACATATGTAAACGCGAACTATAACTAATTGGTTATTTATAATGTACGCAAGTTTCATGCGACAGACTCTCTCATTTCTCCTAGATTCTTCAAGTATTTTAAATTGTATTTGCTATATTTGTATTTCTTTTGTTTCTCTTTAATTTGTGTTCGTTGTAGCGTGTTAGACTTTAAGTAAAACCTAGTGAATTCCTGATGATCGGTTTTATTTCTCTCCGTTACCCAGCAGGTGGCGCCTTGTTACGCAGCAGTTATTTCGTTTAGTTCTCCCAAGGACCTTCCCCATTTCATCGACTCAGCCGGACACTGCTGTGTTAATGCTTACAAATACGGGAGTTTACACGCATTTGGTGCGCTACTTTAAGCTCAATATTATTGTGTTCTGTCTTTTCTAGGTTGCATCGCTAGAGCCTTTATTTTATTTTGTTCTTAGTATATGTGAACTGCAACCGTTACACTCCTTTGTTACTGATAATCCTCCACAATATGTGCAACGGTCTCTGGTTTGTTTTCACAGTAACAATTTAGATTAGAAATCGAACCTTAGTTAAACAACATAGAGTTGCATTTTGAATGGCCTGTTGTTATGCGATTTACTTTTGACCAAATTTTTCTTTTTTGATCGAAGCCCGGAACTTCTATTGTTGGATCATCAATGAGATGTTTATTGAAAACATCAACTCCAAACCATAATTTTTTCACTCTTCAACTTCACAAAAAGCCGTAGTTAAGTAGTCTTGCAACAATGCAGGATTTCAAGGTTTACGTCTAACTTTACAGATTCTCAATATCATTCCAAATTGTTAAGCTGGCATTTATCCCATTCTCGTTTTAACGCAGCTTTCCGTCGAATGTTCGATGGAGTAATATTACAAATAACAGGAAGCCAATCGAGAAGAGTAAATTTAATGGTTCCACTAATTATACGCATAGTGCAATTCTTTTTTGTATGATAACTATTCAACCAGATCGGAGCACAATATTCTGCTGCAGAATAAACTAATGCCAATGCAGCTGTACGAAGTGTCTTTACATCTGCTCCTCAAGTTGTTCAAGCTAATTTTTGAATGACATTATTTCTTATTTTCATGTTTTGTTTTACTTTTTCTAAATGAACTCCCAAATAAACTGGGTTAAAATTATGGTTTAACTTTGTATTATTAAAGATAACATTATGATTTCTACTTTTTTCCCTATTATTTAAATGAAAACAAGAAACCTCTGTCTTTTTAAGATTATTTATTCGTATGGTATATTATACAAATATTGTATTGTGATGTAAGTGTTATGTATGGTGCCACAGAAGATCAGTATAAACCTGTATAGTGTAGTGACGAAACCGTCTGCAATGGTGGATTGGTTTGTCTTGGCAACGCATTTACTTCAAAGTTTAGGAAAACCACTAAAACCTAAACATGCAAACTCTTACTCACCCTAGTATTCACATGTAATAATATTAATTAAGTGTGTACACATTATAGAAGGTAAATAAGAACATAAAATATAACAACACATCCATTGCATGACGACATATGATAGATGCAAAATACCAATCCCCGTGGAAGACCATTATTTAAAAATCTAAATTTATTGCTTTTATCTTCACCAAAGACTCTAAACTTCCGATTATATAACATATTTTCAATAAAAGAAATAATTTTAGAACAACGTTAAATAATTTAAAAAGTTAACCTTCTTTCTACACGGTATCGTATGCAGGAGTTAAGTCCAAATATACAGTTTCTTCTGAAATCCAGCTTTGATATGCGTTGTTAATGCCAATACTTTATCATAACAATTTCTACCGGATTGAAATCTTGCTATACTCAGTATACTATTGGCGCGGAGTAATAAACCTGTCAGAATTATCGAATCTCCCGTATTGCAGTGGCGTAGGTACCTGATACGTTTGGAAAATCATATTTTTAGTAGGTAAATATATTATAATAGTAAAATCTACCTTGATATGAATTATTATGTGGTTATATGTTATTTATTTTATTTGTATAGTAGATCACATTACAAATTTTACTTCTTACGTATTATATACCATTATTTTTGTATCTTGGTATAATACCCACATCTACGACTATGATTCTCGTTTCGTCAGTACCTGGGCTGATGGCAACGGGGTTTACACAGATTAAGCTATTGTTCTCAGACCCTAGATGGGTCGATATGCTGCAAGAGCGGCACAATGATCGTATTTTGGTTAGAATTTATTGGTTTGTACTTAACAGTAGAAGTACCGCTTTCACAAGAAAATAAAGAATTATTTTAAGCAATTATGATTTATTACTCCGCGCCAATAGTATACAGACTTTAGTTCAATTGGTTATTTAATTATAATAAATATAAATGGTTTTAAAACATTTTCTCATTTCCAGCGGTTTAACGTTGTCTCTATAGTGGAGAGTATGCTTGACAACGTCTTTGCAAGCTAAGAATCATTGATCGTATGTGTTAATTCGGTATTTCTTATCATACACGCACAAGACTGTGTTGAAGTTGATTTAAACTAAGTGGTGGTGGCTGCTGACGTCTAATATTTGAAGAACACGTATATTAAAAAAACAATAGAAATTAAAGTTATTTGTCTAGCGGTAGTAGTTCTGACTAAGCATCGGGAAAACGAAAGCGAACATGTAGACGGGAGATCCATCTACATGTCGGGGAAATTTGTTAGTAACAGTTTATTCCATTATTATTATAATAACATTTTGTCACTTGACTGAGCACATCCGTGTTATTGGTTCAGAACACGCAGTTAAATTTAATTTCATCTAAATTCAAATAATAATTGTTTTAAAGTCAACATTAAGCCCGGTTGCATTAATTATTCGTTAACAAGCCGTTAATAATTTGTTAGCCAATCAATAGACTTAAATTTTAAATTTTAAGCAATTAGAAGACGGCGTCGTATTAGGTTCTAAAATTTGTGCAGCTGCGCTGTTGTCCATATTTATTTATCAAGTTCTTGGTTGTAGTGCATGTTTCCATCTATTGCAATAAAACTTTACTTCACACACTAACTATTATACGTATATTTAGTTTATTTAGTACAAATGGATTCATTTTCACAATAAGCACTCTTAATTACATTTACGTAAAATAAATTAAATTTTCGATTTGCATATTAATATTAATGAAATCCTATTTTGTAGTAGTTGTTAAAAGCATTATAGTCTAGATCTAAATTGCTCATTGCTATTGAAACTAAATGCACTAATAAATACGTTTGGAATTCAATTAAAATTGTTAAACTTTGTGGAATTATATTACAATAATATGATGTTAAATTGTACTAATGGAAAATGTATAAATAATATTTTATGGTACTTTTAAATAGCAACTTATATGTATTTTATTTTTTATGTGGTGAAATGTCACGAACCAGCAATTACAACCTTAAATTTTACAACAGAATTTTTATTTTTCATCTCATTAAAATTGACGATCTCTGAACATAAACTAATAAGGCGGAAAGAAACATACTTACCTTTAAGTAAAATGTGTGTCTTGCGACATCTCGTGTAAACATTGACACGTATGAATAGTATAAACTAAAAAAAATGCCAACAGTTAACTGTAACGGCATGTGTGTTGTAAAGTGCAAAGCGCTATCTAAGCGATAGCTTTAATGCATGTAACACACGTTGCCGATAAAGCCAAGATAACTTGTCCAGAAGTACACACGCAACAAAAGAACACCTGATGCAGCATTTCGCTCTTATTGTGAGCTCATCAGAGGTGTATACTTAAGTGCGGTATACGACTGTACAAGACGACGGTTGGTCTCTTAACCTCTCGTGGAGCAATGAACATAAGTAAAATGTGTGTCTTGCGACATCTCGTGTAAACATTGACACGTATGAATAGTATAAACTACGAAAAATGCCAACAGTAGACTGTAACGGCATGTGTGTGTTAAAATGCAAAGCGCTATCTAAGCGATACCTTTATAATCATAATTATACTTACTGTTGAGGTACTCGCTCTAAGAGTGCGTGCAAACTTATGCCAAATTCAGAATCAAATTTTTACAGCTTATACCTAATGCTTTGTCGCTTTTTATTGTCCAACTTCTAATTCGATCCTCGCTGAAAATTAAGTATACGATAAAATTACATTCATAAAATTTTTAATGACATTCAGAAAAAAAAAAACAAATGCAATTGGGTAAGATGATATAAATTTAACAATGATGTTAAACCTTAATTAGTAAATATCTAACACACATTATTAACGTGTCTCTTACTGATACAATACTGGTTTCACCTTGCTTAAGACAAACTGATCCCAAAAGTACTCAGATTAGGTCTATAAGTATTCTTCCAACTTCTTTCAAAAGTACTGGAAAAGATCATAAGCGACAAATAAGACCCTACTTGAACACATTCAGATTTACATTGACTATGATTTACTATTTAGACACTATTAGATAACAGCAAAGCATTTGACTCTATAAATCATGAACTCGTGCTCTATATTTTACTATCTTAACTTCTCAGTTAATAAAATAAATTAATCTGTAGTTATTTTAATAAACGATTTTAATGTGTAAAAATTGAAAATAAAATCGTACTGTCTCAACAAATACCTCAAGGAGTACAGCATGGTTCGATTCTTTGCCCGTTATTCAGCCTTGTGATGTATCAAGTAAAAGTTATATAACGTTTACGTTATTGTATAATTATATAATAATTTATCCACAATCACCATATTATAGAGCTATTATTATGCCGTTATGAAACGTATTATAACACCTATAAAACACTAGTGTTTTATATTCCATAAAACATTAGTGTTTTGTAATATATAAAATTCAAGAAAAATTTGTTGTACTTTCATCATTAAGTACTTTTCATCATATGCTGTTTTCAAAAATTGTTCGATGTGTCCCCTCTCAAGCACTTTTGCCTTCTTTGCCTTGTAGTTTTTTGATTGGCTTTTGAGATAAGCAATTAATTTGCCATATTTTGATATGTCAATATTTCTATGCACATTCAAAGTTGCTCTTAACATTGAATATTTTGTCCCCATCGACGAGGAGGCAAACTTGCTTCTTTCATTTAAAAATAAGCCAACAGGACGTCCTCGTTTATGATGTTTGCACCTCTTTTCTCTCTCCATTGATTAAAGGTAGCAAATTCTTTTATGTATGCATCTTTAGATTTGGCCGGCAACAGTTGCAGGGTTACTTCTTCAGCTTCTGCTTTAATTTCTACCGGCAAAGAATCACTTTCTGACATTTTTCAAAACGACGCACACAAACGATTTCTAATTTTTTCACAAATATTGTTTTAATAAACAAGCATCCTAGCAACAAATAATGAACTCATCCTTAGGAAATTAGATAAATGCTGCTTTAGGGGAATGATATTAAATTGGTTTACGACATACTTGATGGATACGAGAAAATAACTTGGAGCTGTTACCCTGGCCAGCAAAAAACCCAGATTTTAACATTATCGAAAATGTTTGGGCTCGAATACTTGCTGTTATCCGAAGACAACAAGGGCCAAATTTTATACCAGTAAACCGTATTGCACTAATTGCAGCCATTGATACCGCATGGAAAACGATTAATATTAATTATATTGATACCTTGATAGCGTCAATGAGCAGACGCCTCCAAGAATGTATCAATAATAATGGAGGTCACACCCATTATTGATTTCTTATATTTATTTATATAGTAATACCTTTATTTAAAAAAAAGTTTTCATTTAATTTTAAACTATAACTTGGTATCTTAATTATAATTATGTAATAAATTCTTGTCAAAAACTAAATATATACGTTGACAATAAGAATTGCCTTAGTTTTTATTTTCACTTTTTATATTAACTACAAAAAAAATGAAACGTCATAAAATATACATTTTGTAAGGACTAAATATTATGAATAGAGAGTTTAATGATTTTTTTTAATAACTTACAATAATTAGTAGGTTAGATTTATTTAAAAATAAGTAATAATCAGTCAACCCAAATAACCATGTTTAGTTTTTGATTTAATTTAAAAGTTATTGCTTGTAGACGTTTTTATAAATTATTTCTAATTTTATTTTGTAAACATTTCCTAAACAAAATTTTGATTCGATAATTAATCGAGCTATGGTGTTTAATTAGCGATACCTTCAAATATATTCTTTAAAGAAAAAATTAAGTAAGCAACGTAAATTACCTATTTTCTAAAACGTGCTTAGTGTAATGATTCATTCTACAGTCCTTCTATAAGATAACCCCTGCTGAGACTACCTGCTGTTAGAATTGTAAATGATACCCTTAAGCCCGCTTCACAATGTGCAAACTTTTGTTTACAGAAATTGTGGTGTCCAAGTTTTAAATTTCATGAGTGTACATGTACGTTTTCACACAGTGAGTTTTCATACTGTGAGTCTTAGTATTTCCATTAACAGTAAGGAAATAAGCGGTTTGGAATAAGTAAAGTTCTTTTGATTATTGTCTCACATGGCGAGAGCACTGTATATTTTCAAACTATCAGAGTAGGTTTTTACTAATAAAGATGAGTTTATAAAAAAAAGGGATTATCACAAATATGATACATGTTTTAAAGATAACTTCACTATCGAGTCACATCGTTTATCATTTTACAGTAAATCACCAATGATTCTTGGTTGAAACAATTCAATTCAGGTATGCAATATTAAAATATTTAAAAAATATGTGTTAAAAACACAATAAATGATAGGTAATTAATGTCAATGTACTTGTTTATTTATATAATTATATTCTTGGCTATCGCTTATAGCATTGTACTCTTTTGACAATAATACATTATTATTATTACTATTATTAATTAAATTATGAAAAATCATAGATGATTTGTAATATATTATTTTTAACAATCAATACAAAAACAACAAAAACATTTACAAATGAGCAACATACGCATGTAAATATTCCATCGCACCTAGTGTAAGTGAATGTAAATAAACGCACTTAAACACGAAACGATAACGTAGCTCTTTTTCTGATGAAACCGGGGTCTAGTACACACCCTAGACGCTACAGTAGTGACCCCCCGACGTGATCAAAAATCAGAGAAAGACCAACTTTTGAGGAGAAGTCATCCATCAACACGGCAACAACAACAGGTATAACCACACATTTTTTTTTATATCTAAGACGTGAACGACATGAACGAAGAACGATCGCCGCTGAGCCCACTACGCTGCTGACGCCCCAACCGCCGCCCGACAACACGGCCGTCCAAGATATCACGCCAGCAAGATTAAGGCTGCCACAACTACAACCGCCAACACAACACGTGTCATTACTGCGTCCGTTATGGATATCGTTGGTACCTACATTCTCCTCCCTCATTCGAAGAGATAACGCACATCAACTTGGGCTGACGGACACAAACGAAGACGTTTCATCAACACCATCACCCAAGAAAAACCCGTCAAAATGAAATGCAACGCCCACTAAGGGAACGAACGCTGCTTTAGAGAAACAAACGATTAAAACGCGCCCTACGTCTCAACGACATATCCGTTAACGATCAATCAAATACACGTCACGGAACCCTCAGGCTCAAGTCTTCGACGTACATCCGCGCGGGAGCCGCATGCTTGCCCACATACGTCACGAAGGTTGAACACCTGGTTTATTTGCCTGTCGTATACAGGACGCGCAGGGCAAAGAGCTCGCGCACACATGCTGTCGTACACAGCACACGCAGCATCCGCGACCACATCTACTACGAATGCATCAACGCCACAGGACGCCGCTCTAACCCAAAGCTACATACAATCACACGATCCGGCAGGCGAGTCTACTTTCCAAAACACTCAAAGTAAGCACAACGATAGCAAGAAAATGCGCCCACAAAAACAAAAATTTGTTTGCATATGCTCACGAACCTCCGACACGCATTACCGTGGATCACTCTAGGAGGGACCCATATGGGGTTGCAGACCCATTGTAATCGACATCGTTAATTCACATCCGCATGAAGCAACCCGCGGAATGAGGAAAACGCACTCATCATAAAAAATCTGATTAAGAAATGCTGACGACAAGAAAGATATTTTCACGACCTTGCACATAAAGCAAACAGCCTATTTATCGCATATAAAATAAAGTAGGATTGATAGATAAGTGAAGAAGTTAAGTTTAGTGTAGTTTAAGTACAGTTAGATTCGACACTTAACTGGCAATGAACAGTTTGCGACGCTGACCAACGGTCAGCACGAACGCGTTGCTAGCACCGAAATCGGCCGATTTACGATTCAACATTTAACATGAGCGGCGCCTCATTACTGCGAACGCTGCATCATATACGCTACGAGTGCATTCGACGACCTACGCAACTTTCATTTATGTATGTAAATATTCCGTCGCACCTACTGTAAGTGAAAGTAATTAAACGCATTTAAACACAAAACGACAAGGCAGTTCTTTTTCCGGTTAAAATTGTGAAAGTATAGAGAACATGAGCAAATACGATTTTTTTTTCACATTTTAGATTTTATGAAGATCATAGGTTCCCAGGAGTGATTAAATGCATTGATTGCATATACGTAGCTATTGTTCCACCTCTTAGTAATAATTCTGAATATCCGGAATATATTTATATAAATAGAAAAGAAATACATGAATTAGACTTGGGATTACTTAATGGTGGTAATATGGACAACGCTGCGGATGCAATGACGATAGGGCTGATAGAATTAATCTTCAATTAGCACATGGCAGAAAAGCACGGCAACATTTAATGAATGTAATAGCAAGATGCCATTAAACACTATTTTAATGCAACAATAAAATATCTGCACGTTCAAGTAATTGTATTATTTGTGATTTACGCCCAGTCTTTATTTTTTGTATTCGCAACCATGCGTATTCTTAACTATACAAACATTTTCAAAAATCGACTCCCTGACATAAATGTATCAGCGTCTCGCAATGTTTAAACATTACTCCCGATTTCTGTCTGACATAAATGTCATGCAATAATTGTCAGATGTAAACGCACATTAATACAGAAATAAACCCTTAGTTACGGTAACTATAAAAATCTTCATAACTCCCAAGAGAATTAGACTAATCAGTTATAAATCGTTAACTCCTTCTAACGTATTTACAAAAATAAACCGACAAATGTCGAATTTTTCACAGAAATGATTTCCCGAACTGGAACAATTTTCCATGGAACCCATTTTTTCAAATTTAAGCGGAATTGTGTCATCTAACTAATTCTTTCATTGTTAACGGTTATAGCAAACAAGTTATCTAAAACGTTGGTAAACACCACTCTCATCCCCGCCCTCAAAAAAAAAAAAATTTCTTCTACAACGTCAGAAATAATTCCAGCCTTTCTCCCTTACATTCACAAGGTTACTGATCGAATGGACAAGCTTCTCAAGGTGTATGTAGTATTCATTGTACATGTGGTTTAGTGTACATAGGTAAAACTGGTCGCTCTATTAGTACACGTATTTCGGAACATCACCGTTGTGTTAGGTTAAAACACGGTTGCAAGTCTGTCGTAGCTGACCATCATTTTGATACTGGTCACAAAATAGATTTTGATAATTCTGCTTTGATTGTTAAATCTTCTTTCTTTTTTAATAGGAAAATCAAGGAGAGTGTAGAAATCATTAAGCATTCGAACAATTTCAATTGCGATCGTGGTTTCGAACTTTCGCCGTTGTGGATTCCATCGTTAACTCCACCCCACCTCTATTTTGAACCCGTGACACTTTCTCATCTTTATATACGGAGGTATTTCTCTAATTACTCAGACTTCTTTTAGTCTAGAATAGGGCTTGGTCACAAGTTGATTATCTGGCTATCAGTTGTTTACCTTGAATTTTCTTTTGTTTGTTTCAAGTTTATCCCCTTGATAGTTGGCGAAACGTTGGCAACTACGTTTACGTTTTCGACACGGTCTAATCCCAGAAGGAATCCAATAGTTTTCGAGATTTGGCAGCGTACCAAGTTTGATGAAACAGCCTGTATAAATAATAATGAAGTAATAAACTTTAAATCCAATAAGTGTGAGCAATAATATTGTTGTTTGAGTACTATTAATAAAAATAAAACTGTTTTTAAAATCAAAAACTTTGCTTGTAAATAGAAATTTGAAATAATATTATTTTTAACAAACACCCATTTATGATCCGAACATAAATACGTTTAAAATTTCATTATAAGGATATAAAAGAGAATTCATTAAAACTAAATTAACAAAAGCTCAGAGCAAAATATATTTTTTGTGAGGGTTAGATATTAATTACTGGCCTTTACTTCAGATAAACTTGCATTAAGCACTGATAAGTAAGCCAGAAAATTAAACAAGCAAAATAGAGTGCTTTCGCAAGAAAGTACATTCAAATTTTCTTTATCAGATGTTCTACATTTTTAATGTTATTACGTTTACAGAAACAGAAAGTATAATGAGGTCACTAACATTTTATAAGAATATTTTTCTGACAAACATATTTTTGGCTAATGAGCTCGCTTTATAGAGTCGATAAGTTTAAAAATTAATTTTTTATTATAGAAATGAATTTAAAAAACAATTATTTTTTAATACCGCTGTTCCATCATAACGTATCCTTAAAAATTTATTTTAACGTAATTGATCAGTGTAGCTTCAGTTAAAATAAAACGGATAGTAATTAGCGTTGGCAATAAAAAGAACGACAAGATTAAGTAACAATTAATTTCCTGTTCACTTTAAAAAATTGTCAGAATTCACGTTGTAATGAGAACTTGGTTTATAACTCAATTAGAAAGTAATTGGCAAACTAAATTTTTCAAAATTGAAGTACTATTTACTACATGATCGAAATATTAATGTGCATTTCCCATACCATAATAAATCCTTTTTCATAATATGCAAAAAAAGTAAATAATAATAGAATCGCTTTCTTAGTCTTCTCGTTATTGTTTTACAAATATTAATTTGTTTACGCTAATTAGATGCAACTCTTCAGAGTTCTTATCTACTTGCCAATTTCATTTTCGAGCAGTATTGTACATAAATTACTTACGAAAAGCCGTCTTATTTATTACTGAAAGTAAAAAGGCAAAATAAAGAAGCTAAATAACTTTTGAAGTGATTTATATCATTGATTATAAATGTTTATACTTTGTGTGACTAAGAAGTGTTGTACTGATACAATTTTCAATAGCCAATCTTTGAGGTTTAATGTTGTAACAATGACATATTTATAAGGAAATTGTTAAATTGATTAAATGTGGTAGTACTTGACTGAATAATAAATGACAGAATCAAGCAAAAAGCATCTTGTCGCTTAATCAACTTAATGGCACAGAACAAGATGTCACATGCATCAACCGGTTAAACATCCAAAACAATATCATTATTTAAATGTTTAAAACAATTCAACATATGTTCTTGAGGGAATAAAATATTTAATATATCGAATAAAACTATTCTTTATCAGAATGTTACAATATTGGTGAGCACAATATGTATTGAGATAGGAATTGCTGGTTTAGATTCATTCATTCGATACGTTTGCAAAAAATACAAATTATTAAAACACTCACTAATGTGTGACCCAACCGGTCTCAACATAACGCAATAAAAAATAAAAGTATAAATCTTAAAATTAATAGAATAAAATTACACTTTCAAGAATTAGAATAACTCGACTATATCACATTTTAACTTATATGAGTACTTGTTCTCTCTCGCAATAGAAATTTAATAAATGATCAAAAAACTTGAGATAATTATGTAATTTGTCAATTAATTTAATCAAATTCAAGTTGTTTTGGGAGTAATCAGTAAACTTCGCATTTTAAAAAAATAAGAACTTTTGAAAACGAACTTTCTCAAAGTTATCTAAGAAAGTAATTTCTCGTCTGCTTGATAAATATTTAAAAAGTTTCTTACTCAACAAAAAAAAATTCAATCACTATCAACCTCAAGCAACCAGCAGTTTAATTATAGGTTTAACTGAAAAAGTGGGAAAGCAAATTACTTAGAAAATAATTAAATTAATTTTAGTTAGTATTTCTTTACCCGACGTTGTATTAAAAATACGTCTAAATATTCTAATAAAAATTTAAGTACGTTTGAATTCTTTTCAAACCGAATTTTATAAGTTTTCTGGAAGCAATCTTTGGTCTGTAAATTTCAAGGCATGGCAGTTGTTGAAATCTTGAAATTAAATTACATTCCCAAAGTTTATGAGGATTTCAAGATACGAATTTTAAGTCTTATGTTTTTTCCGTTGTAATATCTTTCCTCTGTTTCACGTTATTAACAATTGCCTCGAATTTGAAGAATTTGTAGGAAACGTAACTCTGAACAAATATTATTATTCGTGCATAAAATGACAATGTAAATAAAAAAACTTTATTATTTAAAGCTAGAAATTACATAGTTATGGTGTATTTTTCTTTAATTAAATGCAACATATTATTATTTATTACTTTGATCGAGGAAGTGTTTGTATGTAATGCTAATAATATTTGACGTAAATGTAGATTATACATATTCGTAATCATTTGATTACATATTGCAGTGGAATAGTATATTATACACCAAGGTTGTGAAGTCTGTCATTATTGCCTTAGCACCAGTTTATTTTGCGAGGGAGGTAGCCCTGAGCGAAATAAGGTGCGTAGGCAATAATGGACTTCACAACCATGGTGTATATACTATTTTTCCACTACTAGCCAAATTTAAGCCAAAAATAAAAATAAATCAAAAACCATTAAAAGCTACATACGTTGATAAACCAACTGCAACTGATTCACTAAACACTTGTGTGGCATATTTCACCTTTATTTTCTGAAAATTATTTGGAGTAATATGTAAATTAGTTGATTTAGGAGCCAATCGCAGCGGTTTAGATTTGTCTGACATGTAGAAATTTTTAATGTCTTTCCAAGATGCTTTTTGTTATTAAAGATTATATCGTATTTAATAAGTTACAAGTTATTTTGCACCGACTTCAATAAATAGGGGACATCGAAGAAATAATAAATTTTCTTATCGTTTACAGAAGGTATGGTTTTTCCGGTGATACATCTATTCTTTTAATTAGGTTTCGAAAATTTTACTACTGCCCTAACATTAGCACCGCATTGTAGTTGTAGCTTTTCTATGCAGTTTAATACTGTCGACTTCAATTTGTCACCTTTACATATCGTATTTGTAAAGATGTAGCACAAGGGTTGTTTAAATAGTTTTGAGCTGGCAAAAAATTTAAAACCTACTTTAAAATTAACATTTTGGGGCTCGTAAAACATAATTTTAGTGAAATTTGTTTGTATTCCTCTATATATCTCCTGCTTCTTAGTAGTTTATTTTTTAAGTCCACTTGGGCTGTCACAATTTGTGCTCTGCTTTTGGGAAGTAATCGTTGGGAGATGTTAACTTCAATTGAAGTGCTTTCTTTTCACGTTGCAATTTAAAAATGTTCCTCCGTAATTTTACCGAAGAGTATTTGAGCTGCAAGCTTGAGTAGTTTTGGTATAGCTAGAGATGTTAACAGGCATTTATTGCTTCGCCAATATACCTTGCATCATTTGAATATTAGGTTTTAGAAATTGCCACTTGTAATTCATTTAGGAATGGCAAGTGTTTGCCACATACTCGTTAAGTTTTTAGAGTCGACATTTTTATGCAACAGATCGGACCTTCTAGATTCTGTTAACCATTCAAAACACCTACAACAAAATGTTTGTAATTTACTTAAAATTCTTCATGTAACTTAACTCGCCTGGTTAAATCTCCTTTGGAAAACCTGAAAAAACTACCATCATATTTAATAAATAAATAAATTCAGGTTATGTATTTGAGGTTATGGGATGGGGGCGCAAATTTTAAACTAATGGCATTTTTTTATTTGAATAATTTTATCGTGTTAGGTAATTTTAAGCAGCAAATACGTTAAAGATAATCTTCTGGATATACAAAATTATGTTTTTTTCTTAGATTTTCAAAAAATTTGAATTTGTCCATTATTAACCTAGGTCAACAATAAAAAAAATTATTAACCACTGATAGAGAAATTCAACTTCTCAGTTGGCTAGGAGACGCAATAATTGTCCACTTCACAGCTAGTAGTAGAAAAAAGTTATTTTTTAATAAATAAATAAAATTATGGTTAAACAGGAAATGAACGAATAAAACTTTAGATTAAAAGAGTACATTTAAATAAGAAGTTAAGAGTTAGTTAAGAGTTTTCTAAAAAGCCAATCCATATTTCGTTAACAATAATTAATTAACCATATGAATAAATAAAATGAACCAAGATTTTAATTTGTACCTAAAAAATATTTCCGTTTGATTAAAATGATAAAGGTCAACAGAAAATTTGACCTTGACATCAAAGCATAAACGTATGCTAAATCAGATCATAGTTGAACAAAAAAAATATGGCATTAAAAGTTTGCTTTTGTGACCAGGAGAACATATGAACGATAATGTAAGAAATTTTATTAAAAAAAACGACACAAACATAAATGTATATCATTTTTATTGGTTTTAATTATATATATATATATATATATATATATATATATATATATATATATATATATATAAATGATAAGTTTTTCGACATCTAGTGTCGACTCGTGAAAGCGTTCACGTACGAAAAATTTGATAATATATATATATATATATATATATATATATATATATATATGATTATTTATATAACTACATTACAAAAAATGGGAAAAAATTTAAAAGTGCACGATATTACTTTTTCTTTTATGTTTATAAGTACTTTCTCTCAATAAACCCCAAATTATAGTATCCCATCATATTTTGGTTAGAACTGTAAGATTAGCTTGCTTCATTGGAGATTCAGGTATTGGAAGTGTCGGGTCATGTATATGTGTCATGTTGATAGTTTCCGAAATATACACCGTCAAAGTTATTACTTTTTACATTTATACGAAATTGAGTACTAGGTGGTTTTTTGGAATGAGATATCGAAATATGTTCTCATTTTTGTGGTTAATTGCAAGGAGCGCCCCTTGCAGCACCTTTTTAATTTAAAATGAGCTAATTTTTTTGTGCCTTTTTGTATGAAATTTTTATTTGAATATTTTTATACTCCAATTTCTTCTCCTCCAAAAAAGTATACTTAATAAATGACGCTCCGAGCAACCGTTTCTGAGATAATTGGTTTAACAATGAACTTAAGCGGAATCTTTTTTTGAAAACCCGTTTCTTCGGACCAAAACCAAATATTTCAAACGTATTTAAAAAAGGGAGCGTGTCATCTATATACTAAGATTCAAAATTTGTCTGTTTCTTTGTTCCTCTATAGACTCGGCCAATATAGGTGCTAGGCCAAGGTCAAGTATATGGTTGTAGCATAGGGGGCGAATGGGGCGGTCTGGGTGGCGGGAGTCTACCAAGAGGCATCTCATTTATCATGGTCCCGTCTGATAGGACGGAGATTTCATCATATTAAAAATCTAAGTTTGGAAGAATTTATTTAATTTCTACTAATTACTTTTCATCCTTAAACACATCGGGTCTGCTTACTTTCTTCTTTTTAAAATGAAAATATCCCACACAAGTCAACCGAAAATTAAACGACATTTTTTATTTCGTAATTTACTTTTTTGATATTCACGTTTCATAAAAATGTTTTATTATATCAATTTTAACTGCACTAATTATCTTTTAAAACTGTAAACATAATAGTTATTTTCCTGACAATACTGTGGTAAGTAACAAATAAAGTGTGTGTTGTAAGCTGCCTTTCATTTACTTTTCTAGAAATAAATATTTTCCAATAACAAAATAATTTCTTCTTGAAGGAGGAGCACCAAAAAAACATTGAAAAACAATTTAATGGTTTTTTTGGTGCCCCAGTTGTTACAGGCAATTAAAATAGTTACAGGAAATTAAAAGATCACATTGGTTTCAGAAATGTTTAATTGGTTACACAACTAACGAAACATAAATATAACTTTATCAATAGCAATTGCAAATATTGTACTCTCTCTTTTATAGTTTACACATACAAATATACGTAAATAAGCGACACACAAAATAAGTAATTATCAAAACTTAGATAGCCGTTGCTACCGAGCGAGACGGGTTCTTATCCTTCTTGAGCGACAAACTTAACCAGCTAGCTTTGAGTAAGCACTAATTAATGGGATGAATTTTATATTGAATATTGAATTAAACTATTCATATCATAAACATAAAAAAATTATATACTATTATTAAAATCAACAGTGGCTGTTCATCGTGAGATACCATCCATATTTAATTAAATGTATTTAAAAATTGCATACCCTTGTTACATCACGTTCTTATGCAATGTTAATTATTAAAAAAAAAGAAATAACCTATAGAAAAAAGTATAAAAATAACTTAACTTTGTAATGATTTTTTGTAGCATGTAAATCTGTAGCGTAGGTAGGTATATAATCTCATTCTAATAGTTTATAATACCAAAGACAAATAGTATACAGAGTGTCTCACTACGTCTTAACAGTTCAATATTTTGAAAACTGTTCACATAAAAAGTATAAAATTTGACAGCTATAAACTGTCAAAATTAATGCTTATATCTACTCTAAAAAACATCCCTTTTTCTCGCATTCCCGGTTATGTGGATTAGTGTAATTATCCAGTCGCAAAAAACATTAAATTTTTGATTATTTTATGTACATTTGGCTCCAGTGGCGACTTGTCCATATGGTCATTTGGTCAATGACCTCCCAAAAATTTTGACAATATATAAAAAAATATTAATTATTACGTGTTTTATTAAAATAGGTAATTTACTCGCAAAAGTCGTAAGTATAATAACTTAAAATTTATTGGCCGTCGTTCGTAATTCATCCTCTTCAATCTTGGGCTGGCGGTGCGAATTGTCCTCATTGAATTAGATCTACCCGTAAAAACTCGAAAACGTGCAGCGCCCGAATGAACGCGAACGTCTGAAGCAATAATCGACTTTGGGTCATGAGCCGGATCCCGCAGTTTACGTTGACTTCAAATAGGGTGTACAACTACGCTCGATTTTTGATTCGATTTTCGTGTGTTTTAAATCAATTTAAGAATTTATATTGATATTTTTACTGTTGTGTTGTTTTGTAAAAATACTATTTTTGGTTCGCGTGTGCATGCGCTATTATAGAAAATGTCGGTAGTGCAGAAAATTAAACAACTAAAAAGTGCTAACAAACTAAATTTTACAAAATTAGTTGAGTTCAAGGCAAATGGTCGTCCTTTGCCAGAACTAAGTTTACGACAAACTAGCAAAGACAAAAATAAAGATGTTCATCGAAACTTTCGCAAGGTAATGTACGATTTAGCTGACTGGATATGTGGTTGTGTAGTATCAAACGTATTTTACTGTTTTGTTTGTTTATTATTTTCTAAAGACTCGTCAGACACGCTATGGTGCAAATCCGGTGTAAGCAATTTAAAACATTTAAAAGAGAAAATAAAATAACATGCTTCGTCTGCAGAACACATGAAATACTCGGTAAATTTTGCAACCGTAGGAAATGTTGATATTCTTACACAGCTAGACAATGCTTATAGAAAATCCCTTAGAGATTTTATAAAATTTTGCGGTGCATTTGAGTTATTTAGATATTTTTAAGGATGCCTATTTTTTAAATTAATTTTTGACCTCCCAGTATAATTGACCACGAGACGCCACTGTTTGGCTCAAGTATTTAAGTATTAGCTAGCTCATACTACGATAGCAACAAATTAAAATTAAACTTAGACAACAATTCAAAGATTTGGAGTTTAGCTCAATTGTTTTCCACTAAACAATTTTCAAAGAGGGTCTATATTAAAGATTAATATTAAATATGGATGCATTGTACCGGCTGTCCAAATAAGTAAAGTAAGCGGCTCTATCTCGAAACCGTTAAGCGAAATGACTCAGAGTAAAAAATTTTATAATAAAAGTGGGTAAGAGAAAATGCTGGAAATTATCTTCATGTTCTTAAAATGGCCGCTAGAGGGCGTATTGGTCATGTTAAATAAAAAAACACGATTTACTTTATAACTTGCATAGGTAAGCTATACCGAAAATACCTAAAATCAAATCTCACGTTCATTGTGAACAACTTTTGTCTTAAGGTTTTTTGTACCTCTTCAAATAAAGTGGGGATTTTTCTTGTTTTATCAGATGCGTTAAAAGGAACCTACTTGTCGTTTTCACCACGATCGCTAGATAGCGCATTAAATAAAATGTATATATTTTGTGATTTTACTCAAATACAACGTTATATATTTTATAACGCTATTAAATATAGAATTAAAAACTGAATCGAACAATGCAAACCGCAAGTCTCTACCTTATTTGTTGCCAGAGATATTAATTGAAAATTATCTACATCAACCCATACTGACTTTTTCCTAACTTTAAAAATTCGTAGAAATTCAACCGTTGAAACTACGGAACTCAGATTTTGCCTACACGTGCCTTTTTGACTGTCCGAGGGCCGTCTCCTAGTTTTTCGCTATCGAAAGCCATCTGGATCGTAAAAATCGAATAGGTGGAAGTCGCATATTATAACAAGTAAGTGTTACGAAAGACGAAGGTGTGAATATGTTAGCTGTTTATTTTGAGTGCTTTTAAAATCAAACCGTAGCTGCAAGAGAATGCGCATTGCGATATCCAAATCGCCGAAGCTATGATAGACGTTTTTCCAGCATTTTCTCTTGGCCACTTTTATTAAAAAAATTTTACCCCGAGTCCTTTTAATTAACAGTTTCGGAGATACAGCCGCTTACCTCGCTTATTTGGACACCCGGTACAAAAAAATTTCCATCTGCAAGAAAAATAAAATTTGCAAGTGTTCTTGTAATAGTGATAACACAAAATTTGTATATATGTACTACATCTTGATGAAAGCATTTCTGAAAATATTCCAACATTAGAATACAAAATATGTCTTGAAGTACGTGAATCGAAGACCAATACAGAACAGCTTTGTGTTTATATAGATATTTTGGTGGTCACTTGAAAAAGATTTAAATTTAGTACTAATTGATATTCCAAGTCCTATTCATTTATTTAGTGTGATGCTTCTTATTTCTACGAGGAGCGTTGAATGTATAACACACATATCGGTGAAAATCGGACATTGCAAAGGGTGCAGTAATACTGTTTTTCAGTTTAAATTATTAATTGTGAGTATTTTTTATAATAAAGATTTTTTGTCCCTATACAGGGTGATTCAGCTAACCCGTTCATTAGAAGTTTATGGACTTCCCGCTGAAATATTTGTTTAAAAATTTAGAATAAGGGATTGCTCAAAAAGTTCTATTTAATTAAAATATTTCAGCTCTTCTAGCACTTCCGGTTACACCGGAAGTGGCTACTAACTTTCTTATTTTAAATGGAATGATATATTTTGTTTGTATATTTGGATTCTACCCTAAAATCTGAGTTACTTTTATGCGACACAACCTATATGAAAAATTAAATGATGTGTAATTTGACATCTCATTATTTACAGGGTGTTCAAAATGTTTGGCTAAATCTGACTAACTTCAACTGCCCAAAAGTCAATTTTTTTAAATGGAATACCCTGTATCTTGTTGTTCTATGTGATGGAGAATTAAATGATTTTTCAATCTTCATAAGGGGTGGTTCACTATACTTATCTGTTACCATTTTCCTGCTATCGATGTATTTACATTCGACACACAATATTTCTCTATTTTATTAAATAATTTCTGACTAGTGGCCTGTGGAAATTAAAACAATTTATATGGAAATCTACCAAAAATATTTAAATGAAGACATACTAAATATATTTTTTATTCAGGGAGAATGTTACAAGAATGTTATTGAAAGAACTTGCCGTTTGCTTAACGAGAGATATCTACATTTATGGCCTCTAAATAAAATTACATTGCAAAAATAGAAGCAAATTAATTTAATTATTAATTTAGCAACTGTTTGATATGCCGTCCGTGGTTTTCTAAGCACAATAAAACTCTTCTGTTAACTTCAGCTATTGTGGATTTTTGAACCATTTGCACATTTACTTCAGCGAAGGCAGTTCGAACCCGATGTAATAAGTCATCTCTGTTATGGACTGGCCTTGAATAGACTTTAGTCTTGACATACCCCCATAAAAAATCCAGGGGTGTTAGGTCAGGTGATCTGGGATGCCATAGAGATGGACCATTGCGTCCAAACCAACGATCTTCGAACATATGGGATAATTCTTGATAAACCTCATGGGTTGAATGGACTGGAGCACCATCCATTTTGTACCAACATGAATTTAGAAGATTTGGGGTAAATTTTCCAAAAAATTTGAAACCACTCCTCTAAGCATTTCTAAATATTTGCGAGAATTTAAATTTTCGTCATACACTTCAAAACAAACACGATTATCCATAATTAAACAAAAAACATTAAAACTAAATGTGTCTTGAAAGTTACCTTCGCGCACCATCCGAGAATTTTGTTCTGCCCAATAATGCCAATTTTTCCTATTAATGATTTCTTCTCTATTAAATTTTGACTCATCGGTCCAAATAATTTTTTTCAAAAAATTTGGGTCTTCCTGCGTTTTCAATAAAATGCTTTCACAAAATGCTACACGACGTATTTGGTCACCTGGGCGGAAAGCTTGTAGTTTTATAATAGAAAAAGCATGCATTTTACGTTGTGCCAAAATTCTCTGTATCGACGAGTAGGACAGTCCCAAATCTTCAGACGCAGTTCTGATCGATGCATGTGGATTTGCATTAAAATATGCCAATACATTTATTTCGTTGTCTTCATCACCGGTGACTACCTTGGGGCGTGTTCTAGTACATTGAATTCCAAATTGTTTAAAATTTGCTTCTATTCTCTTAAACGTAATTTTATTTAGAGGTCGCAAGTGTGGATATCTCTCGTTAAACAAACGGCAAGTTCTTTCAATAATTTTGTAACATTTTCCATGAATAAAAAATAAATTTAGTATGTCTTCATTCGAATATTCTTGGTGGATTTCCATATCGTGTATAATGTGTCACGTCGACGTTTACAAGTTTGATAAATAAGGCACATTGTTTTAATTTCCACAGGCCACTAGTCAGAAATTATTTAATAAAATAGAGAAATATTGTGTGTCGAATGTAAATACATCGATAGCAGGAAAATGGTAACAGATAGGTATAGGGAACCCTTATGACGATTAAAAGACCACTTAATTCTCCATCACATAGAATTGACTTTTAGGCTGTTGAAGTTAGTCAGATTTAGCCAAACATTTTGAACGCCCTGTAAATAATGAGATGTCAAATTACGCATCATTTAAAAACTTAACAGTCCTCCTAAGTATAGCCCAAATTTTGTTACTATAACTTTCTTTTTCAATCATTGACAAGCGTTTGAAAACAATACTACAAAACCAATTTTCTCAAAAAAATGATAATATCTCAAAAACTATTGATTTTTCATATAGGTTGTGCTACATAAAAGTAACTCAGATTTTAGCGTAGAAACGAAATATACAAAAAAAATATATCATTTCATTTAAAATAAGAAAGTTGGTAGCCGGTATAACCGGAAGTGCTAGAAGAACTGAAATATTTTAATTAAATAGAACTTTTTGAGCAATCCCCTATTCCAAATTTTTAAACAAATATTTCAACGGGAAGTCCATAAACTTCTAATGAACGGGTTAGCTGAATCCCCCGTATACAAATTAACAAAAAAATGAGCAATATATGTTTTGAGACTTTTCGACTGCCATTGTGAGGTTGGCATCAATTTCTTATTTTTGTCATATTTTGAAAATGTAATCAGCAAGAAACCAAAAAATGGCAATTAATATTCAAGAAATTAAAATACTCTTAACTTTTAGTAATGTGATTGTTATTAAATTTTTTTTCAAATTGAACATCGAACACAGTATAGGTACTATATTATTACATATTTTGAATGTGTCGTTTAATTTAAAGAAAAGTTATTATAAAGCTTTCTAATTACCGTTTTTAAAATACTAAATTAGTTTTCGTGCAAAATTGTCAATGCGTTAGAAGTGATATCAGATTATGATACTTATGTTCGTATTATAATCGAGCAAGGATTTAAGTGTTAAATTTGTCTTAGCAAATTTTGGCTTTCGATGGGATTCGGAGGCACAAATGTGCAAATTAATTTTTCTGAATTTTGACTAAGATCTACTTAAGGTTAGAAATCTGAAAGTTTTATCAAAAACATCATAATTATTTTCATTGTTTGTTTAAGTCTTAGCGTAAGCTTGTCTTAAGTTCGGTTTATAAATGCGGGTATTAGTGAAACTACAAGAAAATGTTTTGGTGATGAAGATAAGTTGAGAATTGTCTATCGATTTTCCACCTCAAACTGATCTAAATTAAGGACTCAAAAAACAAATTCATCCCTACCGTTGTTAACGGTTTAAGATCTGCTTGCTAAGGGCAATCAAATATGATAAATATATCAACTAATTTGTTTTGCAGACAATTTTCTTGTAGTAGAGTATTAATTGAGCGTAACAAAACAATTTTGACTAACATTGTTATTTGAAACTTACAGAACAATTGTCTTCTATAGCACCCTAAGTAAATTTGTAATAAATCTCGTTCATGTTCTTTTGTTCTCAATTTTGGATCTTTAAAACTAGTTTAGCCTTGTAAGAATTAAGGCGTCCACGGCCAGAGTCATTGTTAAAACAAAAATGTCTTCCGGGATTGAACCATGTCAAAACGGTAACCGTAGTTGCCAACGTTTCGCTACCTATCATAGTGATCTTCTTCAGAGCGAGAAACTTGAAACAGATCTCTTTCGGTCTAGAATATGGCTTGATTGACAAGTTGATTACCTGATTTTTAGTAGCTTTCCTTAAACTTTTGTTTGTTTCTCTATCATTTATTGTTCTAATTATTTATTAAAAATGGGCAAATCTAGTGTGAGTTACGTAAAGTCACCAAATACAGAAGAAAGAAAAGCAGTTGCAAAATTTAAAAAAAAATGAAAGTAAGAATTAGTGCTTTACGTTTTAATGGAAAGTATTGACATTTTTATTGTATTTAAAAAAAATAATAAAATATATTTGACTGAAAAATGTTCTTCATCGAATCAAACTTTAAGGATGGATAATTACGTTGCAAATTCAATTTTCATCAAAATGGCTTGTAATTAAACAAAAATTATTGAGTAAAACTATAAATAAAAGCTTTCTACATCATCACTAGTTAATTACTATTTTCTATGACCGGGATTAATTTGTAACTTATTAACCCGTTTTTTAATAAATAATGTTGATCATCACCTATAACTTTGAGGGAGTAATGTAAAAACACTTTCTATGAAAATAATAAAATTATCAATAGACTTGTAAGAGGCGTGCAGTTGATATGTAACTCATATTAAAACAAATAAAAAACAGATTTTGAAAAACATAATACACAAATACAGATAATTATTATGTAAGTACTCTTAATAAAACGGGTAGAAATTTACGAGAAAAGAAAAATTAAAAGAACTTTAAGAAAACGTATTGAAGCGAAGACAGAAAGCGAATAAGAAAAAAGGTTCTCTTTGAACTATACAAACAGAAGTCTTGTTTACATTACGGAAAATCTTGTCAAAAACCGGAGAATTTGAAATAAAAAAAAATAAATTCCTTTCTTTCCTTGTAAAAACTGACAAAGAACGCACCACATTAGAAAGCGAAACGATATTGAATTATGGAAGCGTACAATGGCTAGAGTGCCAAAGAAATTTGTTGACGGCTTCGAATTTTTACATTGTATGTTCGCGCAGAAAGACCATTAGTTGACGTAATTTAGTGAAACAACTTTTTATGGTAGTCAGCTACACACACCAGCAATTGTTTACGGCCGCACCAACAGAAACGAAAACAATTTACAAAGCAAGACTAGATTAACATTGGTCAGTGTGGACTGTGTGACTAAAGAATGGTCTGTTTCGGAACTAGAAAGGGTTGTTAATAAAAGCTGCATTGGTTTTGCAGGTATAAAAGACTCTTAAGTCTATGTACCTCTGATCAATTCTAGCATATACAGGGTGTCCCAGAGATTACTCTCCAGGCTTGTAATTCTGTTATTTTTTATTTTTTGTTTTTTTAAATTTTTGTAAATGAAATTAAATTCTCTATAAGATAAGTAAATACAACTTTCATATTCTGTACTGTATAATGGTAGCAATATTCAACTTTTTTTTCAAATAGCATAATATACTTTTATTAATATTTTGATAGTACCTTTTATTCTCTTTACAACCATATAAAAAAATATAGGTCATACATAAGAATATTTGATAGAAAAATACGATTAAGGGTATCATTCAGTAAAATTGAAAATCGTACTACCCTAAACATAAGCAACCCAAAAGCAAAACTCGACAAGTATTTCAAAAATGTAAAAGACTGTAAGACAACCCGGGTTGTAAAACGTTGTAATCCGTTTACACTGAGTCAATTTTATGCTTATATACCTGCTCCAACCCTTGCTATGTTATTGACATTTTTCTGTTACTTTTTGTATTTACTCACATAATATACAAATCGATTGGAAGCGTTTGTCGGACTGCGATAATAATTACTTATTAGTTAAACAATTACTTCTTTATTATACATGATACAACTCAATTTTATATGCAAACATTTTTATACTAGTAGGTATTTCATTTCTTGTAATGTAGAGCTACTTTTTTTAAAAGACGAATAAACAAGATGATTGTTTATGACTAATCCGCATCCCTGCATCGTGGTAACCGTTACGGTGGAGAAAGGGTGAAGTCGTTGAAAAAGTTGTAATTTTGCCAGTTTTGTATTTCAATCTTTCGAACGTGTTTATATTGTTGTGGTTGTGTTGGATTTTGTTACTGTTATTTTTGTTATTGTTATTTTCTATTTGATTTTTGTATCCGGATTTTGATCTTTTGCCTTTCTCACTGACTTTGATTTTGGTTTGGAATTAATCGTTTTCAATATGGGGCGGAACAAGACGTATCTTTCTAAGACTCCGCGATTGAGTACGAGACGAATTAGTATTAGGAAAAAGAATGCAGAATGTCAGGACTGCTAAACAGCATTGCGAAGAAAAATCTTCACCTATGTCTACGACATCTACTGCGTCGCTGAATATAAATGAAAATAGGATTATCGAAGTTGAAACAGTAATTTCAAATGTTTCAGATTTAGTTCTACCCCAAAATAACTCTATGTTGAATAGTGCGACAGTAAATCTTGAAAACGTAGAACTTGGAAACGAAGATCAACAACTTCCGGAACTGGAAATTGAGGTGGAAAAACCACCAATAAAGGAAGATAAGTTTAGCATCCATGGGCGCCGAATTGTTGATATCAGTTACTTTCTTAGAGCCCTAAAACAATTAAAACACGATGGATTTGGTTGTTCTTTTTTAATATGGACATTGTTAGTGAGACACGTAGAGGATTTATTTCTGTTTTACAATTCAATGCAACATGTGTAATCGTTTAGACACCGTTTTAACAGAAAACCCGGAAAGTACGGACATGAATGTCAATTTAGCCGCGGTTTCTGGGATTATGTCTATTGGATCGGGATATGCTCAACTTACTGAATTTTCAGCGGCGCTAAACATTCCTGCACCGTCAAGTGGTACGTACGCAGACTATCACGATAAACTTTCGGGTATATTAAATGAAGCAGCTGTTGATGCCATGAAACGGGCTGCCGAAAAGAAAAAGAGATAGCCAAAGCTAATGGGGAGATTGACAAAGAAGGACACGCTAACATAGCAGTTGTCGCTGATGGTGCTTGGTGCAAGAGATCCTACCGCACAAATTATAGTGCTTTATCTGGTGTGGCGTGTATAATTGGAGCTCGAACAAAGAAAGTAATTTATATGGCCGTTAAAAATAAATTTTGTATTATATGTGCTAGAAAAGACCTGTATAAAAACAATCAATGCCGCGAACACACATGTTTCAAGAACTGGAAGGGTCCTTCTACTGGAATGGAAGCGGCAATTATTGTGGAGGGATTTCAAGCATCGGTATCACTTTATGGCATTAAATTTATTAAATTAATCGGCGATGGTGACAGTAGTGTTTACCGCAAATTAGTACAGTGTATGCCGTACGGTCCTTCAATAGTGGTTCAAAAAATTGAGTGTAAAAATCATATTCTGAGAAATTATTTAAACAAAATTAAAGACTGCATTAAAAAACCCAATGTTGATAAACAACTCAAAAACGCGATTTCTGGTAATATTCTAAGATTCCGTACTGCGGTAATAAAGGCCGTCGAATTCAGGAAAAATCAAAGAGGATTAATGAACGATAAAATAAAGGAATTAGAGATGGACATTTTAAACGGGCCTAACCATATTTTGGGCGATCATGCTGGGTGCAACTCTCGGAATTATTTTTGCACAAATGAAAAATTTGACGAAATAAACATGGTACCGCAGTTGAAAGAGAGTGGTATTTTGAAAATTTGATGGTTGCTGTACGTCGAGTAGCAAGTTATTCAAATAGTCTAATATATGACGTTACCAATAATTCCGCTGAGCAATATAATGCTCAGGTGGCAAAATTTGTTGGTGGTAAGCGTGTAAACTTTTGTCATCGGCGATCTTACCAAAGCAGATGTGAAGCCGCTCTAATAGCACACAACGAAGTTGGTATGTTTCACCATATCGTACAATCTACTGCGACTAAAGAGCCAGGAATGTACACTAGGTTGTATTGTAAAAATAGAAAGCGACGTTTGCTCCGGAATAAGGAAAATCCAAAAGATTCAGAACGAAACACTTTTATGGCGCAGATAAAGATTACGGCCCACAAGCTTCAGAAATGCTCCCAGATATGCTAAATACTGACGTCGAGATAGCTAAAGAACAATTTCTAGAAAATTTATCAGTAAACATTGATAACATTTTTAAAGACACCATAGGACAACATAGAACAATCCGTTGGCATGAAGAACGTCGTAAAGAGTGACTGCTTCAAATTTTGGACGTATCTGCAAATTAAGATGTACAACATCATGTGCAAATACAGTAAAATATGTTCTGTACCAAACATTTGGTGGAAATGCGGCTACACGATATGGAGTCGAGAACGAGCACAGGGCAATTCAAGATTTTGAAGAACTAATGAACGTAATTGTTAATCCCAGTGGTTTATTTGTGAATAAAAATTATCCGTTTTTAGCCGCGTCGCCTGATGGTTTAATTAATAGTGACTCCATTTTAGAAATAAAGTGTCCCTACAATGCGAAAGATTTAACACCCGAAGAAGCAGTCATAAATAAAAAAATTAAATTTTGTGAAGTTGACAATAAGCAACTTAAATTAAAAAAAACTGATAATTATATGTATCAAGTGCAAGGTCAATTAAACATTACAGAAAGGGATAAGTGTTATTTTGTTGTTTGGACGCCAAAATCTATTTCCATAGAAATTATAAAACGTGACGAACATTTTTGGAAAACTAACATGCTTCCCAAACTAAAGCAGTTCTATATGCAGTCGTTACTTCCCGAAATTATAGATCCAAGGCATTCACGAAACGCGCCACTCCGAGAAACATATTTAAAATAATTGGTATTTACTGTTACTGGTGCGAAGAATTTATTCAATAAACAGTTTTAAAATATCCTACACTAATTATTACATAAGTGAAAATTCATTATTAATAAATGCAAATATTTTTATTTTGAATAAAAAAGTTTCTTGTTTGCACATCTGGTAGTTTTCGTCAACGCAGGTAGTCTCGAATTCAAGTAATTCAGTTTACAATGGGCAACAAAGGATTATAGATAATCCTTTTCTGCTTCTGTATTGTGGGTTGCCTAAAAATCATTTTTGATCTTCAACTTCAGCGAAATATTTGTCAGTTATTTTTATTTTATATTTCAAATTATAACTTTATTATAAGATTTTAAAAAAGATTGATAGTAGAATTTCATACTAATTTCTATTACTTTGGTGCTACATGAAGATAACAACAAAAAACTTTAGTAAAATGACGTTTTTGTGAAATTGAACGATTTTTATAATAACGTTCTGGTATATTTATTTATTGTTTAATTTAAGTTTTTCTTTTGTAGCATATGAATAAATAGATTAACGTATTCTTCTACATAGAGATTCGTATTTTAATTCTGACAGGTTCTTCATAGGAACGAATCTAAAAATGCCAATTTTCGTATTCAACACGAGAACTGAATAATACCCAGGTTTGCCATGTCAAATCACTAATTATACTATTTGAAAAAAAAGTTAAATATCGTTACCATTATACAAGTGCAGAATTTGAAAATTGTATTTACTTATCTTATAGAGAATTTAGTCTTTTTTCAAAATTACAAGGGGAGTAATCTCTGAGACACCCTGTATACTTCGTTGTTTTTATTATCGACTGGGTTTGCAAAGTATCAAAAGATTTTTTGAAATGTATGACAGTCATCCATATGTCTAAGTTACATTCAATTTTTTTCTGTAAACTGTGTGGATTCTACAAAATTCTTTTCTAGATTTCAAATTCAGAAACAGAAGTTTGTAACAATGTATGTACCTGGAATAACAAACTTAGAGGTCGGTAATTGTGAAATTCAATTGTCTCAAATTACAAGACTTGTCTAAATATCTTCTAATAAAGTAGAATTAAGCATAGAGAACCCTACATTATGTTTATTTTTGGGTATTTCATAATGATAAAATAGGGCGTACCATTTCAAAAGAAAGTTATTAATATTTCAATATCGCACAAATTAGAACCACCTTGTAGAATAATGACAAAGTGTTGAGAGGAAAATTGATATATCGTTTCAATGTATATCATTTCACACGACATAATCTTTAAAAAAATTGAACATCAAATCCAATTTTTTAAAAAATTTTCAACGACAACCACGCTGTTATAGCCGCGTATAATAAAATAAAAAAAAGTAATAAATGATAGAAATCAATGTTTAAATTGTTCAGTTGAACAAAGAAGTTTAAATAAAAAGTTTAAGTAGCTAATTAACATCGTGCATTTTAGTTTTTTTGAAGAATTCATTTGAATGACGGAAAACGTTTTATAATTACATGACAACAAGGTATGGACGATTGTTTATTTAACAATTTTTTTTGCGAAACTTGTTTAAAGTAAATAAAAAGTTTTAATTGCAAAAAATTCTAAACAAGAAACAATCTAAAGTACTTTTGTTTCGTCGAAATGTATTCAAACCGGAGTTACTATTACTTTTGTATAATACTTTATTTAATTTTCAAAATACTCACAGTCTCAAGTAATAAACTGTTTGTACAAAAATGTGTAATATTAACTCTAATTAGCTAAAAAAGGAAATAAAATGTAAAATAATTTGATTTATAAACAAATTTTTGTAATATTTTATTATACTTGATTGATATTACTTTTTCTAAAAGCAAGCACAAAACTAAAGTACCTATTTATGGATAGACATTTGAAATAAAAACTGATAATGATGTAAATATTTTGTTAATTGTTTATATGCTAATTTAGTAGATTACAAAACAATTCGAAAATAGTATTAGGTAAATATAATATAGATATACAGTTAAATATAGAAAAATGAAATAACATTTTATTTTAATTTCCTGTACATGACAGTGATGGATGAACCGTATATAAAATGCTATTACGCAAATGATTATATTTGTAAAGTTACGATATCGATTCCATTAACTTTGTAATTGTATAAACTCAGAAGAAAAAATACGAGGTGCAGTGAATTTCGCATTATCCCTCCAGGTTGAGAGGTCAACTCCAGAAAATGAACAAATTTATTGCCGGTTCTGTTTCATAAAAATTTATTGCACAGGTTTCGGTTTCGTTTTCCATAAGTCACATTCTGGTTTACCTTATTTTTTATTCTTCTGAATAGGATATGGAAATGCATATTTATTGTTACTCCGAGAATATTCAAGTAAAATTATTTGCCAATAAAAATTACATTTTAATTAGATATTTTGGAAACCAAAGGAATTTAATTTACTCAATTACATACGCTAAGAAAACATTAAAATATTATAACAGTATTTCGTCTATTTTTCTAAATAATTAATAAAGCAGTACTTTTGATTTGTATTTATTATATTCATTGAATTAAAAATTTAAACTAAAAAGCGGACGGTGAAAGAATAAATTAATTTTTAATGTAATGAAATAAGACCGAGTTTTCTGTATAATATAATTGCACCAAAAGACTGTTACAAACAACGTAATTAAATTATACAGTTTCTAACAACATACATTTTATAGCTTTTAAAACTAATCCACGCGTCATTCTTAATTTTCTTCGGTTCTATATTATTTCAAATTAACAAAATTTAATTAACAAGCTAAAAGCTCTGCATTCTGTTTAAAATTATCGTTGAAACACATAATTACCATAAATAAAAATATTAATTATAACATGTGTTTGAACAATTATGATAATTGAAATGAAAATTAATTATATATTTAATTGTCTCACCAACGTTCTATTTAAATTACTTTTTTTTCTAATTTGTTGATGGATTCATTGTCAGAAAATAATTGTAGCTTTACACATTATTATTAGTTTTATCCCTACATACACGTTTGTTCCATTCTTTCTTGGCGCACGAAATCTACTTCTATGTTTCTAGTGTTCTTCCTATTTCTCGATTCCATGTTTTCCGTGGTCTTCTTCTTTTCAATTTTTTATAACTTTTGTCTTCTATATTTGTTGGTGCTTTTTCATTGATTCTGACTAGATGATCCCACCACGCCTTTTCTCTATGTGTGTTAACAGAAGTAAACAAATGGGTGAAAAAGTACCCACTCTATATCGTTTAAGACTGCGCAAAATACTGATTTAAATTTATAATTCACCGAATTTATAGTACGTTCGCCAAGAGACGTAGCACAATACGTACAAAAATTTAAATGCATCACTCTGAAAACTGGTAATTGCATCTGAGCGATGTAAATCAAGAAGAGTTGTTAGGAAGGATTTTTAGATAAATTCGCAATGGTTCGCAAGGTGTTGCAGTGTTTGAACTTGTAATCATGTGTATAAACTTGTGTATTATATTGTAAGGGATAAATCCATATTTGGTGCACGTGCTAAAACGAAGTGGAAAGTGGGAGTTAACATCGTGCATCAAACAATGAATCTGTTAATATTGTCGTTAATCTTTTATAAACACGGTTTTTATACCAACGGACAATTTAGTACATCAAGCATTATTGAAAAGTGAATATGGAATATAAGCATCAAGGTTATCGACAAACAGAAAAACTGTGTACGAAACCCAGGTGATAGAGTCCATCGTTCAAAGTCGCAGAAGGTGGCATCGATTACATCATACTAGTAAATGCAAATAAGGTTAGTGTGATAAGAATGTAATAATGTAAATTTTGAATACAGAAAAAAACATGTAGCGGAAATATTTTTTATAGTTGGTTTAAAACGTGCACGTTGCGTTATTTAAAATTCATTCATGTTAGTTCAATAAATAAAAATTTGTACGTTTCATCATTTTAGTGGTATTAAAATTTTGTTTTAAAGTTTCAAACCATGTATTTTATTAAAGAAGCCAAGACCCTGAGAAAACCATAAAAAATTAGTCTCATGTTTAATATAGAATTCAATGGAATTTATTTTGTTAAATACCGAATTGCAATCACCACAATATACAAATTAGTGTTATTTTTCTTTGTATATTGTACTGTTTTCGTTTGGTTACCTAATTTTAGGACAACCTGGTTCATAAAAGTAATGTGGTAATACTTTACTATTTTATAACAAAGATCCTCATGCCATACGAATCAAACGCTCTTTTGGAACGTCTAAGAAAACAGAGTAATATCTTTTGAATTCAAAAATCAAAACTGTTTAAGTTTGTTTGTATTATATCCATAATTATATGTAATACAAAGTACATAAGATTCCTCTGTGTATACCGTATAAACACGATATTTTATACCAATGGACAATAACATTTTTTTTGTATTTTTACGGGAGTAGGGAGAGTGTCGGAAAGGAAGACGTGAAATTAGCGTGAAACTGAGCGTGTCAATATTTTATGCACAAATCGATCGCTTACAAATTAAATTAAAATATATTAAATGCCATATATGTAAGGCATTGTCTCCTTTTGATGAGTAAACTATTATCCAAAGAAATTTGACTTTGATAAACAATGTAAATTAAAAAGCAATTATACACTTTCATAAGAAACGTGTATGTGTAAAAAGTAAACGCTTTGTTGAAGTCGTTACGTTCGTATTTTGTTTATGTAAAACCTATAAAATTTTATATGTAGGTACGGAAAGAGAAAAGAACGAGAAATCTAAAAATACCAAAAATTGTATAGGTGTCCTATAGTGGCATTTAATACGCAATGAGGAGCTTTGGTGTCGTCATATTGGCACCAATGTTTTGGAGTCAACACATTTCCGCTCTAGAAGTTTTTGGGTCTTGATATTTTAGCGCCACGATGCAAATTGTTTTAGGCAAATAAATAATAATGTATTTGTTGCAACATCCAACTCAAGTTAATTTTATTATTACTTTTTATACATTGTGACGGTTTTTTTAGATCACCTTAGGTTGGGTTGTATTCTGGGAATCATTATTAGTGCTATAAAATTAATTCTTGGCATAAGATCCGCCTGTAGTTAGGCAATTTAAGTTGCATTCGCGCAATGCTGTAACACCGGAGCGAAGTTGGAAATTTTTGTGTTTATAAATTGGCTATACTGAAAATGGCTCGTTTAAATAATAATTAAATAAGTAAGTAATTAAATAATCATGTAGTAAAAAAGTACACCCCTAGGAAAAGTTCAAATGCGTATTGCAAACCCTGCCCTACCATTTTATATGTTAGTAGGTTTAATACATCTACCTAATACTGTAACAGGGCTTTACACCGCTAACATTGCGTTGTAAAAACAAAATAAAAATGCGCTAATGCTAATGTTAAATATCGGATTATTTATGAGTGTCGGTGCCTAGATATCCACGCTCCAAAACGTCGCCAAAATATCAATGCACCAAACAGTATGGTTATAAAGTCACTGAATGTATCGTTATACGGTACTGTTCCGTACTTCAAGTATTTGATTGATTAATTAAAATTTAATGGACGCCAAATTTATTGTGGTACCAACTTCGTAAAAAAAAATTACTAATTGCCAAAGTTTAAACATGGAGTTATCTTTTTTTAATTTTTTCTAGATTTAAGATGCAAAAGTCGAAAAAATTGTATATTATACACGTTACATAAGCGGCTATTGTTGCACTCGTATCTCGCTCAGCTCGTCGTGCTCTAAACAATTCGTGCAATAATAGCTTTTCTTTATGTAACTCGTACTTATAATAAAAATACTATTTTTCTATTTAGGGGTAAAAATAATCCTATTCTAGCACCGTAATGACGTTAAAACACTGATAGAATAAGCAATAAACGTGCGTGAATAAATTAGTAAAACTTATTATATTCAAGTTGGTAACATTGAAATGTTAAGTGACAATATTGGTATTGGTTATAATTGTGGTTATATTTAAATCAAAAATAAAAATTACATGTGATTATACTAAACAAGAATAAACAAAACTTTAATATAAATTATTACCGTTAAACGTTGTTACACTTTATTTGTAAACAAACTCAAAAATATAGCAGTGCTAGAAGACCTTGCCGGCAGCTCCTCTTAGTCGGAAGTGGTCGTGGGCTTATTGAGAATCGTTCGGAATGAAGGATTCCACACTACACGAAGAATTTATAAGGCGCCACCTACGATTGCGTATAAGAGATATTCTAGAGCCACTAGGAATGCGTAGACACAGAAACAAACCGTACGTTGATAGAAATATGTATATTACTATAGCGACTAGACTTTAATCAACACACATAGGAATACATAGACACACCAATAGATAATATCATTTAGAGTTAATAGCAGAGTATAGTTATAAAATAATAATAACTCACGAGAGCAAGTTAAGACACGAGTAATAATTCGAGGCACACGCGCCTAAATAGGTTAGCGTATTATGAAATTTTGACAGTTGTAGCACCGATTATTCCATGTAAGCGATTCGCCCCCGAGTTCGCGTGATAAATATGGTTCTAAATGTACTTGACAACAATTACGGAGAGTACCTGACCTTGGTCGATTATTTAGATAGTTTAAAAGCGCACAACATTAATCAGGTACTTTCAAAGATCTTTCTAGTTTACAAATTCTCTATACAGCGCCAAAAAGGTACGTTGTTAAATTCACAGCCGCCGCACGGATACATAGACCTCGACAAAATTTATGAATGACATGCATAAAAGAATTAACTTAGCTTGTATAAATAGGAAGTCTTCGGTGTTCGACAGTTAATAGGCAGATGTGACAGTTTTCGTATCCAAATATAGTATTTTATTATCCAATGAAGAAAAGGAAAAACCAAAATGGGCTCCGTTGATAATAGTTGCTGGGGTGCTCACAAAAAACCAGATAACAGGCTTATCTTGGATGGTGTCCTTGATCAGAAAGAGGTTCCAAGGTAGGTTCAAATTCCAACGCTAGTGAAAATACCAGACCCAACTTCGTTATTTTATAACTTTCGGATTATTATCCATGCCAGCATTTATTTATTTATTTAATCGTATGGTACATTTTAAATATTGTATTGTGATGTAAGTGTTATGTATGGTGCCCCAGAAGATCAGTATAAACCTGTACAGTGTGGTGACGAAACCCTGTGCAATTGTGGATTGGTTCGTCTTGGCAAAGCATTTGCTTCAAGGTTTAGGAAAACCACTAAAACCTAAACATGCCAAACCTTACCTACCGTAATATTCATATGTATTTTGTGATTGTGTTTTGTGAAATTGTATTGTACATTTTTTCTGAATTATCCGGGAGGGTCTTGATGACCAGGTTTGGAAACCAAAGTGGTGATTCTCAGGAACAACATGTTTTTCTTGTTGACCATGAAGTAATGTAAGGTACTGATCACCTTCCATATTTTATATTTGCACCAAAAACCCCTAAAAACACACACGAAAAAATCTAAAGAAAATATAGTTATGAAGCATAATCATAATTAATGATCCATTGATTAATTAATCCCTAGTAGAAAACGGAGTACACCTGAAGAGATGTTGCTTCAAGTTATACTACACAGCACATGTCTTGCTGTTTGAATTTTTAGACGATGTTTCACGTCCACCTTTTACGAGTCACCAAATGGAAATGAATGTATATTTCTTTCCGGCAAATTAGGAGTAATTTTTGGGAAACTGGCAATCTCAAATAAATAAAATCCCCAGAAAATTTTACAACACAAAAATTCGTCTTCAACGCATGTGTGTAAACACGGCAGTCTATGCTGTAGGGAGAAATTGGTCAACAAATCAATTTTTAATGCCGAAGTTTCGTTTATATGCGAAATAATACCGTCACAACGTGCAATTATTATACACATTAACAATTACATGTGATGTGTCTCGAGAATTCATAGTGACACCATGTAAGTTTTGTTCTGAAACAAATTTTTCTCGAACATTTTTGTTACCTACAACAGAAATAAGTATTTGTGTCATGATCAGGGCTTTCTTGTAAATTGGGTGATAATGGAACATTCAGGTAATCTCAAATCAAGTTGTTTAGAACTAAGTATTTGTGACACACCTAATTTTTTTCTTCATCGAAGTTTCATCGCGCTTACAAACACCTTTATAGCCCATTATTAAGTTTATAAGACGTAAAGTAATGTATGAATAAATAAATGTAGAATTTAATTTAATTTTTGTCTCTATTTATTTTTCATCATTTGTTTCGGCAATGAATTTATCAATATCGCATTCTTATCATTTTTTTGGTGTATTACCTTGAAAAGTGTATACTTAAGCAATGATCTCAGCATCGAATACATTCTTCACAAAGTGGAAGATTTATATTTTTGACGTTGAAAATCAAAATAGGCAATTCAGATGTTTTCCGAAATACCTTCTAGATTATTTTGGTGGCCCCACTCTTCAAATGTTTTTAATTCTTTTGGGCAATTTTTCTTATTTGAGAAGGTGTTCTTGAAGAATTTTCTTCAAAATTCATTTTATTAAATTGCATCAGCACGCATAAATTGTGGCATAAACGAAAATATAAAGCAAAGTGAAATTTTCAAATAAAATTTGATTCATAGCTGTCTATAGTGCCGACATTTTTTATTAATAACACTTTATAAAATGGCAAAACAGAAAAAATGTATAAAATATTGGTCGCAGAAATGCACCTATTTCAAATTCGTGCTTGAATAGCTGCCTACTGCAACTTATATTTTAATTACTATTCTTCATGTATTTAATGTGGTATCCAACAAAAAATGATATTAAGTATTTGAAAACAAAAATATCAAAAACTCGCATTTATCTTAATTTGTAATAATAACACAACAACAATGTGGAGTTAATTGTATCTATTTACTGAATTATTGCAATCCAATTTGTAATCAAATAATAATTGAGATAATACGATTGGGAACATCTAATTTAACGCTGCATTTGCACATTGTAGTAAACAATTGGAGTACAATCGTACAGATACTGACAGTTGTAATTACCCTACAAATCAACCAAGTTCATTAAATATTTTGCAGTCAATTAACAGCAACGTTAATAGGGAGTAAATTCCTTCACATTTTTCAGTACGTTTGTAACCTAAAAGGCAAAACAAAGTAAAGGGTTAATATAAGAGGCGTACAATAAATTATGTACTCGTGATAAATGAGATAGTATACCACTGGTCTCATCAATTTAGTAGCTAACAGGATTGCTCTATTCAGGTTGCTGCATGCAGCAAATAAATGCTACACATCATCCATTGGACTAAACTGAATCCAATAAATTTATACTTGTTTTTCGCATTTACTTAGTAATTAACAAAAACGGAATAAGAAATACATTTTGCTGCAATCCGTTTACTATTTAGTAACTGCCCAAAGCAAGTTGGTAATAAAAGAAAAAGTTCATAAATATCCGAACAAAAAGCAAATATTTGAACAAAATCAATTAACTTGGCCAGCAAGGCAAAAGCCTACATTCGACGAAACATGAAGGAAATTTTAAAATACATTCTCTAATGTAATATTAAAGATATTTTCGACACCATTTTAATCTCGACTTTAAATGCCGTAATGCTTATTGACAGCATTAAGTTTACAAATTTAATTAAGAAAAGGATATTAATTTACTGCGCTACAAAATATTCTTGAAAGTCGTCAAATGTTCTTGACGTAATTTCGAGATATAAGAAAAAAGGATAAATTTAATTTTGATTTATTAGTTGCTTAATTAAAAGTAGAAGTAAAATAAAAGTGTCAAAATAACAGTATGAAATCAAATTATTTTAAGAAAAACTTACATAAAGAAGAATTAGAGTAAATATTGTATTAAGTTTACTGCAAAAAGGGGTAATTATAATCAATTCTTTATTGTTCTCAGCAAATAAAAACAAGAATGTGATCTCTACACCTAAGTTGAATATATTTAGATACATTAAGTTATTAATTTCCCAGCAAACACATATGTATTTATTATGTTTGCAAACGTCATTTGCTATGTCTTTGATAACACAATTATAACGTTTTGACTACAAACCAACTGCTTTTGATGATTGTATACGTAGATGTTACGTATGTTGTAGAATATATATTACGTTTAAATTACGAGCTTGCGTGTAAATAACGATATGTATCTACTTATTACATTTTACGCTACTGTAACGTTTATTGACTACATTATTTTATATAATGTTTTTGATGCGCTTCCGATGGTTTTGTATTGGGATTTTACATTACCGATGGCGGCGCCACTGTTGCGTCTGTCATGGCGACGAATGGTAGTAATCTTTTTAAAAGATACATTGAGTTAGGCGGTATTTGGTTGTTTTGTTAGAGATTTGTGAAGATTGTACTCGTTATCTATACTTCAAAATAGTCTTTTTGAAGACTACATTCATCCTTTATTGCATCTAGGTAAACATTTTTGTTTGTATTTACGTATTTTTCGTGTATGACACAAAATTTGTTTTAGTAACCTAACTTGTGATGGATAGCAAGACCCGTAAATGCAATGTAAATTGTTGTGTGTATGGTTGTCACAGCAGGAAAGATCGTGAAATACATCTTAGTTTCCATCGTTTTCCAAAAGCACGAAGTGGTTTTGTATACATTACAAACAAATTGGGAATAATAGAAAAATGTGATCGACTAAAATCTTGGGAATTAAAGTTATTAATGGGAAAACGTCCTACCTCCTGTCTACGAGTTTGTTCCCTACACTTTCACGAAAACGACTTTATTTTGCCTGGTACATAAGTAATAATTGTATTTGTCGCAAAGCAAAATTAAGTTTGTTAGTTATAAACCACCCATTCTAAATTTTATTTGTTTTACAGGTATCATAACAAAACTTCCCAGATTAAAGAGTAATGCAGTTCCATCACAAAACTTGCCAGTTGTAAGTTTTACAAAATTCAAACCAAAGCGACGTCAACTTCTGAAGCATGTTAGTAATTTTGCACCTCTACCTACGAAGAGTGACATTGAAAACTTGGACACCGTGCTTAATACTATCGCTGAACCACGTACTTTGTCAGCATCAGAACAAATTGCAGTAACGGGTTTGTTAGATCTTGTGAAATCTCAAGATGTTCCTTCAACGTCAACTATTACAAATCAGCCGTTAATAAGCACAGTTAACAAAAGTGTTCAAGTTAAATCTGGTGATATTATGTTCCTTTTAAACCTTTTTTTATAATCTTCAAAACTTAGCACACTAACAGGATTGGCATCTTTTGAGCAGTTAAATGTATTAATTGTCTCTGTTAATGAAACATTTTCTGAGTTACGAAGAAAAAAAATGTCTGTTAAGGAGCGCATTATAATGACATTTATGAAATTAAAAACCGGTCTGCGATATGTTGCTCTTGCTTCACTATTTGCGACTGTGACTAGTAAAACTTGCAAACTGATATGCTACGACACCATTTCAAAGTTGTGTTTTATTTTAAAGCATCTGATTATATGGCCATCATCAGAAGAATGTTGCAGCAATTTACCTACTTGCTTTGAAAAATTTTCTAACGTTAGAGCTGTATTCGATTGCACAGAATTTCCAGTTCAGAGATCTAACCGCTTGTGTTGTCGAATTTTAACATATTCCCATTATAAAGGCACACAAACAATAAAATTTTTAACTGGGGTAAGTCCAGCAGGATTAATAACTTTTATTAGCCGACCTTATGGTGGAAGAGCATCTGATAAAACAATATTTGAACAATCTAATCTGATAAGTAAATTAGATTCTGGAAAGGATGCAATTATGGTTGACAAGGGATTTAGGATTGATGACATAACAAATTTACATAAAATAAAATTAATCAGGCCTGCTTTCCTTCGTAAGAAGAGTCAGTTTTCAGAAGAAGAGTCGAAACTTAATGTAGACATTTCAAAGGCTCGAGTTCATATTGAAAGAGCAAATCAACGAATTAAATCATTCGAAATTTTGGCTAAACCATTACCAATTACTCTGGTACCAAAATTGAAGAAATTTTTACAATAATTTGTGCGATAGTACAATATTAGGAGATGACAAATTTATGACATGAAATTATTTTTGAATGCCATTACGGTGTGAATCTCGTTAAGAAATGGTTAATCTGAGTTTGGATTTTTATGTATTTTAGTGGACTATACATGCACGACGTCCAATTTAATTTATGCTGTTATTGTTACTCTTATGGTTACACATTATTATAATTTAGTCATCGTATTGTTTTGTGAGTCTAATGTATGAAGGCAGAATAGTCCTTACAGTAAATTATTAACTTACACGTTAAGATCATGATAGTTTATTTTCTTTTTCCTCTGCACAAATAACATGAATCATTTTATTAATATAATTAGATTGTAACTTTAAAATTAAATTTTGTACAAAATCTTTATCATATTGCACTTTAACATTAATAAAACTATGGTCGCTTGAGGCATATATAAATAAATCACATTCTGTTAAATTTAATATCGCTAAACCTAACTGAACCTGTCCATAATACATATGCTTTTTTTAATACTGGAATATTGTCTTGAAAATGTAAATATACTATTGTACAATCTAATATTGTTTTTGATTTTCCTTCGTATGGACATTTTATTTCAAGCAATTTAATGGGTATACGATTTTTTAATAACAATTCCGTCTGGTAAATATCCAAACCAAGGATGATCTCTGCTAAGTATTAAGCCTGTTTCAACTACCTCTTGACAAGTGTGCCTCTTATAAGTAGAGCGAGCAATATCTTCAAATTGTTTGGTTTGTTGGTCGCAATATACTAAAATTTTGAAGAACACTATTCTTTGCATGTTCGAGAATTTTGTGTACAATTTCTTTTTCCTTATTACAATCTTGAACAGATGTAGAAGGATTCAAATTCAGAGGTGCATGTCGTGTCTTAATGTGTTTTGCAAGTGCACAATTTGGTAATGATTGGATGAATTTTGCAATTATATTAGCACCACTAATTTGAGTAGTTGTTTGCAAAGGCAATATTTTCTTTGCAAAACACTCATGTTCTAAAATTGGTATCGCGGCATAATTTTTCTTTGCTTTGACTTTACTCCAGTAACATGTCACATCCGTGGATGTTAGCTGAGGCAGGAACAATATGTTTTGTCTGCTGCATAGAATGAGGACAGCAGCTACATGCTTACACTTCTTTGACAAGCCTGCCTTACAGGAACAACTGAAATTCACTATCGTAACTTGCTTGTTGATAATTTGAAATTGTCCTTTTATTTCATGCGGTTTATCTTGTAGAGCACTGGTTTTTAGGCACAATGCAAATATTTCAATGAACGCAGAGGTTCTCTCCAAAATGCCACAAGTGATAACATGCTGCGAATTCACAATTGCTTCACCTTCAATAATACATCTCGATGTAGGTACAGCTTCCAAATAACCAAAAAGAGTCATTAACGACAAGCAATATCCCTGCTCTTCCATATTCTAATGAACTGAATTCTGAAAAAGACAAATATTTAGTAATTTGGGGTTACAACCATATTTTTAGGTTAATAAAAACCATACGAGATTATTATAAAATTAGAACGCTCAATAGATTACTTACATACAAATTGCAGTATAGGAGACTGTAGTATAGTCTTGAAAAGACTTTTTTCCAAAAATCACGACGAAATACAGTAAATAAACGAGGACAACGAAAAACTGGTAAAGCACAAATAGCATGTAAATGAAGCGTTTACTACCATTGGTGTTTCAATTTACGTCCGCATGGTGGCGTGTTGCTTAATGTAAAATCCCAATACTACCTTATGTAAATTATTGTTAGAAATCGGAATGCAACACTTCTAAGATGTTTCAAGCATGACACACTGCTCTAATTTATGTATACTTTGTAAAAGCCAGTAAGAAAGTGTTTTTAGTCTTATACCATAACTTTTTTAATTTATCTAAATAATACCCCATAACTTTTATATTTGTTGTCATTACAGCTCGTTTTATACGTAATTTAAAACTAAAGAACAACATTCAAAATGTATACCTTTGATTACTTTATGTATTTTATTGTAAGTATTTAAGCAAACAACAAAACTGATCTAAAGTCGTAAAACTATTGAATAGATAAACATTTCAAAGCATTTCGGGACAGATTATCTATGAATGAATGAGAACATCATGAGGTAATTAAATTACATTTCCGACATATTTAACCAAAGCTTACAGCTTTAGGAAACAGGTTCTCTTTGCTCTCAGTTACCCATTAGTTACTATTCTATATGTACTACAGATTTCTACATATAAAATCGTTTAATAAATAAATATTCACAAAATAGCTATTTATGTAATCAGTGACGAAACGCATGATTTTTTGTAACGATTGTGATAATTGCGGGACGAGCGAAGCGGTGTTCCCTTTGATTTTATTAAGGTTATTCGTCATTTTCGATTATAAAAAATTTAATATTTTTTCATACCTTGTATAATCAATGTCAACTTTGAAATCATGAACGGTTTCGGTCGTTACCGTCCTAAGTGTGAATAAAACTTGAATTTCATAATTCAAGTAATAAGCTAAAATCGATATTTCGAAAAGTATAATTTTTTGATTAGGACTCGTACACATAAAGTCACCATAGTTTTTCACGTAGATTTAGAATAAAAAATAACAAATATATGTTTCTATTTAAAATGTCAAAGTTAACAAGTGGTATATGAAAGTGCGACACCCTGTATAATTCAAAATATTTTCAAAATAGAGCCACTAAGGAACCTAAAAATTTGGTCAAAACTGATTTTAAATAAATCTACTTTTTAAAGGCAATATCGAATGTCCGCGTACTAGACAGACAGGCTGTATACAGGGTGTCTCAAAAGACTCCGTTTCTAGGATTGGTAGAAAACTAAAAACTAATTGGGGTTTGCTTAATAAAAAATTTTTGTAACGCCATCCGTATTCAAGATAAAGGGCGTTAAAGAAAAAACATTATACACCTTTTTTACGATTTTGCCGAAACTACTGGCAATATTGTAATGCAATTTTATACGAATATGTATGTATGTATATGTATGATACATTCCATAAATTTGATTTATATCTGACTCTCATAGAGGGCTTTTGTTACACGGTTCGTACCAAGTAGTATTGAACATAAATTTTTAAGAGTTACTTTATACCAGCATCGGTTATTACTTCATAATTTTCAAATCAAAATATTCCTAAAACGGTACATAGTATCGCGTTTTATCAAGAGTATCTTTTTGTTAGAAAATTGAATGATGTTTAAGTTCACTTAAAATTTTGATTAATAAATCTATCCTTAAAAAAGTTATGTTCAATACTACTTGGTACGAACCGTGTAACTAGCTCCCTCTATGAGAGTCAGATATAAAAACAAATTCATGGAATCCTCCAAAACATATTCGTATAAAATTTCATTGCAATATGTTACCAGTAGTTTCGACAAACCGTAAAACATCTGTATATATATTTTTTTATTAATGCCCTTTATCTTGAATACGGATGGCGTTACGGTAACATTTTACTAAGCAAAACTTAATTATTTTTTAGTTTTCTACCTATCCTAGAGACACCTTTTTTTTAAAACACCATGTATAAAAAAAGACAAACCGAATATCATAAACCAAAAAAGTGAAATTTTCTAATACAAAACAGTCACTTACAATTACAATAAAAGCCGATTGCACCAAGACTGCTTAAACTTAAGTAGTGCTTAAAAATTTAGATACAATTGTTAAAACCATAACAACGATTGTTTAAAACTTTACTTAAATTTAAATTGTATTTTTGCACTTAGTGCATGTAAAACTACCAAATAAGTACGTTAATAAGCCTACCGAAACAACAGAATTACGTACAAGTGTTTCCAAAATGTAGCAAAAACACTGGGTTAGTAGAGCATTTTCTTACAAAAATATTTGCATAAGCACACAATTTTAGTTACGAAAAATCACTTTACATCTCTACTATAGCAAAAACTTCTTCAGAACTGCAATAATTGATAATTGAAAATTCGAAATGACGAACGGCAGCTTGTATATTATTTGTCACTTTTATGTAGATAGAACTACTAGCGTGCGTTGTACACACAAATTGTTGATGTACTTACATTGTTCGTTATTTAGAATGCAATTTACGCATCTTGTATTTTTTGTAAATGCCGAAAAACAATTCAAATCTTCAAATAAAAGTTTGACAATTAAATAGGTTAACTCAGACTGGATGACAAATTTATGCATTATGTGCATTTGCGTTGTAGCCACAGCTCACTAATTAATTTTTGTGGTTTGAATGTCATAATATCAGAAATTTGAAAGTGTGAATTTAGAAAAATGTCGTGCAAAAAATAGCATACGCAACTTGTGCGTAAACAGTATTCAGGAATTCTTGACCGGTACTCATTCTCGAAAGAATCTGTTTACGCACATGTCACGTAAATAACTATTGTCCAACCGGCTATTAATGTATTAAATTACTTTTTTTTTCGTTTTGATAATTAGAGTATCTGAGGCTTTACGCCGTGAAGAGCTCACTAACATGGTCAAAGACATCGAACAGAAAAACGACATTATTATTATTACGATTTCCCAAACCAAAACGAATATAAGCCGTTCTATTGCTATAACGAAGCACGAATGTGTTGCCACTGATCAACTCTATTTGCAAGTCTGACTGAAAATTTTTAAAATTTCTGAGCGTCTATTTCTGAAATATGAAAACGGAAAGTGCTCTGTGTGCATACATACCTCAATTTATCAAATCCACGCTAATATACTGGACACTGCTTTTGAAGAAGTTCGGCTACTTTATTAGCCAATCGAGGAGGAGATTTTCTCATTTTGAAGAGACATGGTGGCTGGAAAAGTGGACAGTAGCAGAACGCTATGTTGCTGATTCATTAAAAGAAAAATCGGTGTTGCCCATATGATGACAGAAACCGTCCCTTCAGTATCAAAACGACAAGCACATCAAATACATTCAGGTTCTTCTACTAGTTCTGCAGAAGAACCAATAATTGAAGTTGGACTTACTACCAACAAAAAGAGTACAGAAATTGATCAGTTTGTGTTAGGTTTATTTTCCGATATTAAAAATTGTACAATTAATATTAATATACATTATAATTGTAATTTAAATAAATAAAGCATTTAACCAGTAGTATCTAATAAATAATATATTAAAAAGAGATGTAATAAAGGATGATAACCTACACAGTTAGTATTTAAATAACTATTAGCATAGATAAAGCCCTCATTGGCTAGAGCACAACAAAAACCGTTAGTTTATTGACCTTCACCTAGAAGGAGTATACACAAAATCATCATAATATGGAAATGCTATAAAGGTATAAGTCGAAGGACGAGGTTATTCTAAAAACAGGAGACAGGATTTCCAAATCTAAAATTAAGACTTGAATCACCTTAGCAATGCACTATATTACGTTCCTTTTTGTTTTTTTTTGAGCTGTACTATCAGTAAAAATCGGTAAAAAATGGTCAAAATTAACAAATATTTTGCTGTCAATTGTCAATATCGGTCGTGAAGTGATTCCAAATCACATTATTTTTTACCATTTAAAAGTTGTGTAATTGTTGATTTAGTAAACATATTTTTGTTCTATAAAAAGATTTGTATTGCAATTGTACCTTGGGCGGACAATTTGGGTAATTTCTACGCATGCTATGCGTGAACTGTACGTAATCATGACGTTTCAGGGTTTGTAGTTTCACCGTTAATTTGACGTTTACACGTCAGGAGGCCAAAAACATATTTTTGTTCTATAAAAATTCAAACTATTTCTTAAATAGTTGAATAGTTGTGCATTTATTTCATCATAATAATCCTTATTTTGTGATTTAGAAGCAAATACAAATTGTTATTGTCCTTCCGGATTGTACCGTGTCGAAAAGGTAATCGTAGTTGCCAACGTTTGGCCACGTATCGTAAGGGGCTTCATTCGGGCGAGAAACTTGAAACAAACAAAAGAAAGTTCAAGGTAGACAACTGACAGTCAGGTAATCAACTTGGGACCAAGCTAGATTCTACACTAAAAGAAGTCTGAGTAAATAAAGAAATACCTCGAATGCATCCGAACAATTTCAATCGCGACCGTGGCTTCGAACTTTCACCGTTGTGGATTTCCATTGTTAACTCCACCAACATTTTTGTTTCAATAATGATGTTATATCTTTTTCGTCGTTATTTTTACATTATCATTTCTGTATTGATCAGGTAGATTTATTTAAAATAAAGCTGTTGCTTACTTTCCGCAAATTAAAATCTTTACTTTTATGCATGTATGTACATTCATGAAATTTAAAACTTGGACACCACAATTTCTGTAAACAAAAGTTTGCACATTGTGAAGCGGGCTTAAGGGTATCATTTACAATTCTAACAGCAGGTAGTCTCAGCAGGGGTTATCTTACAAACTAAATAATTTGGAGCTGTTACCCTGGCCAGCAAAAAGCCCAGATTTTAACATTATCGAAAATGTTTGGGCTCGAATACTTGCTGTTATCCGAAGACAACAAGGGCCAAATTTTATACCAGTAAACCGTAATGCACTAATTGCAGCCATTGATACCGCATGGGAAACGATTAATATTAATTATATTGATACCTTGATAGCGTCAATGAGCAGACGCCTCCAAGAATGTATCAATAATAATGGAGGTCACACCCATTATTGATTTCTTATATTTATTTATATAGTAATACCTTTATTTAAAAAAAACGTTTTCATTTAATTTTAAACTATAACTTGGTATCTTAATTATAATTATGTAATAAATTCTTGTCAAAAACTAAATATATACGTTGACAATAAGAATTGCCTTAGTTTTTATTTTCACTTTTTATATTAACTACAGAAAAAATGAAACGTCATAAAATATACATTTTGTAAGGACTAAATATTATGAATAGAGAGTTTAATGATTTTTTTAATAACTTACAATAATTAGTAGGTTAGATTTATTTAAAAATAAGTAATAATCAGTCAACCCAAATAACCATGTTTAGTTTTTTGATTTAATTTAAAAGTTATTGCTTGTAGACGTTTTTTAAATCAAAATTATTTCTAATTTTATTTTGTAAACATTTCCTAAACAAAATTTTGATTCGATAATTAATCGAGCTATGGTGTTTAATTAGCGATACCTTCAAATATATTCTTTAAAGAAAAAATTAAGTAAGCAACGTAAATTACCTATTTTCTAAAACGTGCTTAGTGTAATGATTCATTCTACAGTCCTTCTATAAGATACCCCTGCTGAGACTACCTGCTGTTTTGTAAGTACCCTTAACCCGCTTCAAAAACTTTTGTTTACAGAAATTGTGGTGTCCAGTTTGAATTTGGTGCATCTATCATTTTTTTTTTTTTTTTTTTTTGTTTTTTTTTTTTTTTTTTTTTTTTTTTTTTTTTTTTTTTTTTTTTTTTTTCTTTAATTTTTATTTTTTTTTTTTTTTTTTTTTTAAAGAAACTAAATTTTTTTTTAACAATAAATAATAAATATTTTTTTTTTTTTTTTTTTTTTTTTTTTTTTTTTTTATTTTTTTTTGTAAAAAAATTAAAATTTTTTTTTATTTATAATATTTTTTTTTTTTTTTTTTTTTTTTTTTTTTTTTTTTTTTTTTTTTTTTTTTTTATATTATATTTTATTTTTTTTTTTTTTGTGTTTTTTTTTTTCTTTTTTTTTTTTTTTTTTTCCCAATTGTTCTTGGGTTTGAGTCACTATTTATTCAAAAATGCCGGATTTTGAGCCATTGCGTACGTTTACCACAGCGTAGATATCCCTTAATAATACAAGTTCGGTACTTTAGGATGTATTTTGAAAAATTTATTATTATTTTGATTGAGTAAATATCGTTGATTAAAGACTTTGTAAACCCTAAAATCCTACTTTCTGTTACATTACATTATAAATGTGGTTTGCTTAGTAATTAAGTAAATAATAATGTAAATTCCTGTTATTTACATTCATAATAACTCAATTACTTATGCTCAAGATGTGCATATTCATGTGTATTTTGTATAAAAGTTTTTCCAAATTACAGATAGGCAATTAGTTATTCTCCTTTGACTAAATCGTGACTTGCACTGAAGCAACATCGTTTCTGTAAATCCTCAGAATAATGTATTTCTTATCAAAATTTCTTCTATTTATTATCATTTCTGACCATACTTACGCTCCGAATAAACTATTCTCGAAAGTGTTTTCAAAAGACACGCCGAGAAAATACAACATGAAAATTTGCATACTTAAAATTGAACAGCAATTGAAATTCACATGGCTATTTAAAGATCGTGATAAACATTAACAACACTGCGATTCTGTTGATTTGTAGGTTTTTGGTAATTCAAAATTTAAATTTGACTCACGTTTGGCATTGCTATAAAACAAAATGTTTATTGAATTTTTGTTAACTTTAATAAATAATGGCAAACAATTAATTTACAGCAGATATGTCAATATATTACAGATTTCTACAAATTATTTATTTTGATCAATGTATTATGTTTGATTAAAATTTTAATAAACAAAAACTGCAATATGTTTTTTTATTTTATTTAACTATTACATCAATAAAAGAGAATGTATTAGGAACGCAACAGATATTCCAATATGCACAAATATTGTTTTGTTTAAAAGTACACTAATCTATGTATACAATTATGATGCAAGAAAAATATCAAATGTTACCGTATAAAATAAAATTATACTTCAGCTGCTTTTGAATTAATTGTTTAAAATAATTTGTGAAGCTATAAAACATTTAAAGAAATGTAATTAAATTGAGGCAGTAACTTCGGATATTTTTAAAATATGTAATAATAGATTAACATCAAACTAAAATTATAGTATTGAAATCGAAACTATTACCTGTGGCGCACGCTCTAGAAATAATTATCAGTTCTTTATAAAAATATAAAATATTTATCGCCGTTGCCGTTTAATGACGCTTAAAAATAATAATTTTATAAGAATTAAGATGGCCACTCTTGATAGAGTTAATCTTAAGGTCAGTTCTACAACTGCCGCTTGTTGCAGAAGTAAGTGAATTAAGTGGATGCGGTTTTAGTAATGTGAAAATCTTGATTGATCTGAAAAAAACTACAAGAAAAAAGATAAATACCTGGTTGGAAGTTTTTTAGTGCTTTGTACTTAGACCATTAAGCAAGAACACTAAACTTGATGCAATATTTGAGAGAAATAATACAATGATTAGACATGAATGTGTCAAAAGTGATCGTCAAATAAATTCTAACTGTCAAAATACTGCGGCTATTTTAAAGATATGTCTGCCGATCACTCTACTGATTCTATCATCTATTCCATAAAATTATACGGGTAGAAATTGTTGTTTTCCAGTGTAATTCTTGATTGGGAAGTCATACGTTTCAACTCCCTTTGTGAAAAATAATAACAAAACTGTTCAGCAATATCGGTTTAATCAGTACAATCACATCAATATTTTCCCCGCAGTTATCTTCGCGTCAACGTTTTTTTTTTAATTACCAACGGAAACTTAATTTTCCGTACTATTTTACAGTTTTGAAGTGTTCATTAATAGTGTGGCCTAACCCAGAGCTGGCACACGAACATTTTATGGGATCAACCAAGTTCTTTGGCTTCCGTTTCTATAGTTAGGGGGTAAGCACATGAATTTTTACTTTAATTCACTATCAACAGATGGCAAACAATTGCCGCTTAAATAAATCGCTGCACTAGTAGAAACCAATTTTGGTAACATGGACGTACAGGGTATTCACTATGAATTACCCACCCCTTATTATCGTTATTATTGTCCGTACAATAAAAGTTATATACTAAAGTTGTATGGTTCTAATTCAATTTTCTTAAAATGCTATCAATAGTTTAGTTACTCGCCGTTTACAGGGCAAAACATTAATTTAATTCATGTAACACCCTGCATGTTATTACAAATGTTGTGTTGGATAATTGTCATTTCAATAATTAAATCATGTACTTAATATTGGTATACTTCAGATATAGAGAGAGAGGCATAAGCCAAGAAAGTGCGATGGGTATTTGTTCCAGAAGGTAAACTGCGCAAGCACCTGAGTTTGAATGTTCTCTGCCTTTTTAATATCATAACCTAAAAATTAATATTGTTATTTATAAAGATTGTGCACTATGCCCAAGTACGTGGACTGGACCACCGAGATACCGAGAAAATTCTTCGTTAGCCTTAGCTTTATCGTCTAGCAGTCTTTGCAAACAAAGATAAAATTTGCCTAAATTTGCATATATCTACTCGGTTAACCTTTTGATTCCAGTCCGCCACTGACTATGTCTTCAAACTGAAGTTATATAATTTTTATGTACCTATCAAACAACCGGGATGTAATGTAATTTAGTAACGCTACCTTATCAAATGAAACTTACAGAAATGCTACAACAGGTAGGTTATGTTCATATGTTTCCTTTCCTGTTGTATTTTTTATTTTTATGGAAGGATACTTGCATTCATTAGCAGCCATCGGGGACTGATATGGAATGTTACTTGGGCTGAGGGTGAAAAAGAAGCAAAAAACTGTAAAAAACCAACAGTTGCTGTTAAAAAAAATTAAAAACAGTTGTCGATTCCTTACTAAGAAGAAGATGTTTTAAGTTAAAAACATCAAATGTAGCTTAAATGGTGAATTTTATTTAGTACCTACAAACTTTGTGCGGTATTGAGTTTAGTACTTTAGTACAATAGGAAAATAAGAAATATTGAATAAGAGGTAGAAAGGCAACACAGTTAAGAAACTTTATGTTCTTGGTAGTATTTAATTTTCATATACACTCAAAATGAATTTTAAAAAATCTTAATTAGATTTACCAGAATAGGTTTACTAATAAATTCCTACCACATGAAATTGCTCATAAAGAACAAAAATGAATTTAGTACTTCTTTGACCTTCATGTGAACTCTATTTTGGTTATTGAAGAAATTGCTCTTGGTCACTTCCATAATAAGTAGGTAGTGCATATTTATTTACAGCTTCATTAGTATAACGTTATTATTATTGTTATAATTGTAGTTGTTTGGTTCAACATAGGTTTTTTTCACTTTAAGTTAAATTAAAATTTAATTTTAATATTAGTTTCAAAATGTTTTTCTTTTGATTAATATTTAGTTATTTACAATACATTTTTTCTGTAATTGGGTGTATACCTGTTGAAAAAAGTATACATTATTATTATTATTATTACTATTTAGGATGCTCATCTTTTGATGGGGTTTTGTCGCATGACGGGTGTTTACCAAGTCATGCGGCTACTATATCTTAGGTTACGAAAAAAATTTTATGGTTATGTGACAGGTTTTGAGAATTACAGTTTTTTTAATGGTACTATGTATGGTGTGGGAAATATTAAGTTCACTGAGGTGTTTTACGAAACTGTTTGGTGTAATGCCGGTGACTGACATGACTATAGGTAAGATTTGTACTTTGTCTTGTTTCCATAGGCTCTTAACTTCGAAGGCTAGGGGTATGTAGTTTTCAATTTTCTCTTCGTATGTTTGCTGCAGATTTGTGTCATTAGGTATGGATACATCAATGAGATATGTCTATTTTTTCATTTTATTTGTAAGTGTGATATCCGGTCTATTATGTGCCATGGTGTGATCTGTGTATATGGTGCGGTTCCAGTAGAGTTTGGCTACATCGTTTTCAAGTATTGTTTGTGGGACGTATTTGTAGTATGGCGCGTGTTCTTTGATAAGGTTGTAGTAAAGGGCTAGTTCTTGGTGTATTATTTTGGCTGCATTATTATGTCGTTCTGTGTATTCTGTGGCAGCTAGTAGTCGGCATCCTCCTGTTATATGCTCAATGGTTTCAGGAAACTGGTGGCATTTTCGGCAGTGGTCATTTAAAATTGCTGGGTCTTTAATACTGTATTTTTGATAATTTCTTGTACATATGGCTTGATCTTGTATGGCAAGAACAAAACCCTCTGTTTCTGGAAATAGGGTACCAGTTTTTAACCATAAATATGAAAGCTTTTTATTAATGTGTGGTTGGTTTATGATGCGTGGTTGTCTGCCATGGAGTTCTTTGCTAAGCCACGTATCTATTTTGTGAGTAGTTGGGAGGATGTCTGGTTCTTTTGCAGTGTTGGAAAGGTTGAGAGGGGTGTATTTTTTGTCTGCTGTAGAAATAGCTTTGTGTATTGGGTGGTCCTTGGTATAGAAGTGTTGTCTAAGTTTTTGAGTAAGTTTATTGTGCAATTTAGTAATATCAATTATCCCTCTTCTTCCATCTTTCCTGCTAATGTTCATTCGCTGTATGTATGACTTAGGGTGACTTTTTCTGTATTTTGTAAATTCTGTGCGTGTGAGTCTATTTACGTTATCGAGTTCCTTTTGTGGCCAATGTATTATTCCAAAGGAGTAGGAAAGCACGGGAACTGCATAAGTGTTGACGGCTTTGAAGATATTTTTAGAGTTGAGGTGCGATTTAAGTATTGTCGAGAGTCTGCTTATATTTCTGTTTTAGTTGGGTTCTAATGAGTGTGTGGTCAAGTTTCGTGTTTTGTTGAAAACCGAGATATTTGTATGTTTCGCCGATTTCCATGTTATCAAAGATTTCATTATTGAGTGTCGTTATAGTCTCATTACTTTCCCATTTGCCTTTGTTGATAGTTAGTGTTTTGCATTTGCTTATACTAAATTCCATATTTATGTCGTTACTTATTTGTAAGGTAATTTGCAGTAAGAAGGTCATTTGTGTTTGATTTTCTGCATATTTTATTTATGTCGTCCATGTAAAGGAGGTGATTTATTTGGAGGATGTTTGTTCTTTAATGTCTTATTCTGATTCCCACGTGTTGGTCAATAAGTGTGTTTAATAATGGGTTGAGGCACCTACAAAACCAGATAGCACTAAGGGAGTCCCCTTGGAATATTCCGCGTCTTATTTGGGGATTTTTTCAGTAACAATAGTTTCTGTATTCGTTTTAAGGTGGATTTGAGTGTTCCACTTTGACATAGAGTGCATTAGGAATTTTCTGATGGCAGGATTTATTTTATAAATTTCTAGAGCTGTAAGCAATCAGCTATGGGAGACCAAGTCAAACGCTTTTTTATAATTTATATAGCAGGTGTGTAGGTTTATTTTTTGTTTCTCGATTTGCTTCATTATAACACTGTCAATAATGAATTGTTCCTTGTTAGAACTAATTTTGTGTTTAACCCTGTACATAACATTAAATATATACATGTAAGAGACATCTAGTGAAAAAATAAGTTAAGTAAAGACTAAAAATAAAATGTGTGAGCTGACACACCTAAATTAGTGTTTTTAATAATTAATATTTAAAAATATAAAATCACACACATAAAATTACACAGGTTATGGGCCCAGTTAATCGCTTGGAGAATAAAATATCATAAAATAGTAAAATAAAACAATGAATAACCATAATAAAATACGCGAAATCAAATAACGAGTGTACAAAAGAAAATGGCTGGTCATCAGGACGAATTAAAAATTGAAAAACTCAAAAACAATGAATCATTTAATATTTGGAAGTTTTAAATTGAAATTATATTCAAAAGTGAAGGTTTACTTAATGTAGTGAACGGTAACAGCATATTGGCAGCGCTAAAGGAAGTAAAAGAACAGAATGATTGGAATCTCAAAGATGCAAAGTCTCAACGATACATTATTTCCACCATTGATAAAAGCATAATCGTTCACATAATGACACTGAAATCCTCTAAAGAAATGTTCCATAAACTTTGTCAAATATACGAAAAGAACAATGCCCAACAAAAGTGTATTCTTCTAAAAAACTTTTATAATTTTAGGTACGACAAACAAAAAAATATGTCACAAAATCTAAGTGAAATACAAAACATTGCTGTTTGCTGAAAATCATTAGATCAGAGTATTTCGGACGACATGCTAATAATGAAGATCCTAACAATCTTACCAGAAGAGTTACGGTTTTTTACTTCGGCATGAGATTCGACAAGCACAGAAGATAAGAATTTAACTAATTCATTAGAAGAAGAAAAATTAAAAAGAGACACCTTTGAACAACCAATGGCTTTCCAAACAATAAAGGCAAAAAAATGTTATGTATGTAATAAAACAGATCACTTGGCGGAAAATTGTAAGTACAAAAAATTCTGTAAAATTTGCAAAACAAATAACCATAATGAAAATAATTGTTATTTTAGATATAAGAATAAGAGATGTAGAATTTGTGGTAAGAATAATCATACAGAAAACAATTGTTTTTTTAAGAAAGACAAAAATGAAAATAAAAACAGTTTTTTAACTTTCGACACTACAAAGTCCAGTAACAATGTGCCTTTTATAGTCGATAGTGGCTGTACAAGTCACATGGTAAATGATTTATCCTTGCTTAGTAATGTAAAATCTTGTAAAACTGATATTGGTGTTGCGAAAAATAATGAAATAATGCAGGGAAGCTCAATAGGTAAATTAGAATCAGAGAAATGTACTCTGAATAAGGTTGTTTTTGTTCCTGACTTGTCCAAAAATCTACTTTCGGTAAATACTATTACTGAAAATGACGGTAAAGTAATTTTTACTAAAAATAAAGTCATAGTTAAGATAAGGTAACAATTTTGGAAGGTAAAAAAGAAAACAACAGTTTATACATACTAAACTTGGAAACTGAGACTGAACAAGCTTTTAACTCAAAATGACATAAGAGACTGGCATCGAAAACTAGGACATTTAGGAGAAATGAATATTAAAAATTAATAAACATCACTGACGGCATTCCAAACGGTATTGCGCTCTAAAATGCAAAATTTGTTTAGACGCAAAGCAAACAAGAAAGCCCTTCAACACAGAAATAAATCGTGCAACACGAATACTTGAAATCACACATACAGATGTTTGGGGTCCAAGTGAAATAGAAACATACAACGGCATGCGACACTATAGTAGTTTCTTAGATGATTTTAGTCATTTTTGTATGATATACTTGATGAAAAACAAATGGGAGGTGGAAAACTGCAATAAAATGTATGTAAATCAGGTAGAAGCTCTTCAAAACTCGAACGTGCATAAAATAAGATGTGATAATGGAGGTGAATACTTAAAACAGAGTCTAAAGCAATGGTGTAAAAACAAAGGAATAATTCTAGACTATACAGTGCCTTATTCACCACAGATGAATGGGAAAGCTGAACGATTAAACCGAACCTTAATGGAAAAATCTAGAGCCCTACTATTTGATGCAAAATTAAATAAAACATGTGGAGAGAAGCAACGCTAACGGCTGCATATCTATTAAATGAATCCATCCTCAACTGTTGATTACACCGGCAGAAGGACAGGAAAAAACCAAATTTGTCAATCTTCAAATCTTTGTTAGTGCAAGTCTAATTTAGGACATCTAAAAAAAATTAGAAAGTCGAAGCAAAGAATATATATTTGTCGGGTATGCTCCAAATGGTTTTCGTTTATGGGATGAAGAAAAGAAAAAATTATTATAGCAAGAGAACACATCGTACGTGCAAGTAACGAAGAAATTAACGAAGACAGAATAAATGTTAAATTTGTAAAAGAAAATAAAAAACCAGATAGTAGCTGTGTGGAAATATCAAGAGTAGAAGATGAAATCAATGATACACACCAACAAGAAGATGAACTAAACGAAGTGAGTTAAATGAAGAAGATGAATCAAAGAAGCTAAAATACAATCTACGAAATAGACAATATCTAAAAACACCTAGACAATATGAAAATTATGAGATGGTTACATATTCAGAACATCAAGAACTCGCTTTACTGACTTATTCAGAAGCAATACATAGTCCAGAAAATAAAATGTGGAAAAAAGGCTATAGCAGAAGAAAAAGAATTTTTGGCAAAGAACAGCACATGGGAATATGTAGAAGCAAAGAAAGCAATGGAAAGAAAATTTTAACAAGCAAATGGATTTTTAAAGTTAAAGACAATAATAATTATAAAGCAAGATTGGTGGTACGAGGGTTTCACCAAGAAAAAGGAATCGATTATCATGAAATTTTTAGTCCCGTCGTTGATTCAACGTCACTAAGAATACTATTCGCACTAACATCATACCACAATTATAAAATTAAAATTTTTGACATCAAAACGGCTTTTCTTTATGGAGAGCTAGAAGAAGAAATATTTATGCATATACCTAAAGGATATGAAGAAGAAGAAGGAAAAATTTGTCTACTAAAAAAATCGTTATACGGTTTAAAACAAGCTCCACTAAAATGGAGTAAAACCTTCAAAAAATTTTTAACATCAGAGAATTTTACAGAACTTAAAACTGATCGTTGTATCTTTTAAAAATAAAACTAAAACTATAATACTGGCAATATATGTGGATGATGGAATCCTGATTGGTAAAAATGAAGATGAGTAAACAATTTCCTAAAAAACTCTGAAAAAAAATTCGAAGTAAAAATCACAAACAATCCAAAACGCACGTTGGTTTTGAATTTTGAAAAACAGAAGATGGTATTTTTCTGAATCAAGAAAACTACGCGAATTACGTTACAAACAAATTTAACATGGCTAACGCAAAACCAACTAAAACACCTATCCTGCAAAACACAAATCAAAACTTAAAAAATGACAATACAATTTTAAAATACCCTTACCGAGAAGCAGTAGGTAGTTTAATATATTTGACGACTATTTATTTACAATATAACTAGGTAATGATTTATTTAGTTAACAAAATTAAGAGGAGGTGTTAGAACTAATTTTGTGTTCAACTGATGTTTAACCCTGTACATAAAATTAAATATATAAATGTAAGAGACATGAAGTAGAAAAAATAAGTTAAGTAGAAACTAAAAATAAAATGTAAACAAAAAAAAAAAAAAAACAAAATAACATCCACACCCACTCACCTTTCATTAAAATTTATAAACTATTCACACAAAAAATTCCTTTTACATTTAACATTTAACCATACACAATTTCCTCTAAACTACCCACTACAAACTTGTTCCTTCACTTATATACAAAACACATAACAACACATAACACAACCACAAACGAAACTTATTTAGAGTTTTATAAAGTTAAACAGTTCATACACAAATTATTATTAATTAAGTTTTGATACGCCTAACTTAAGTCACTCCTTGGTCTTTTAGCTCTTCCATAATTTCTTTCACAGTACAATTTAAAAGAACCCTGCAGTTTATTACACCTCTAGAAGTGTTGAGGGTTTTATGTGCATTTACTTCTACTTCAAAATTTCCAATCTTAGTTGTTTTTAATAATTTGTTTGATTGTGCCTGTTTCCACCACCAACTCTTCTTTGATCCTCCTAATATTTTTTAACTCTCCAACTAATCCATATAAAGTTTTCTGTATTAATAAGGGACTCTCTTTAGAGAAATCTCCTTCCTCCTTTTTCACGATCAAGAACCGGAGAGATACTATCTTTCCTTGATTTATACTATTGCATGGATTTTTAAGTGGACCTACATCCACGTCCATATTATCGCCATGTTCGTCAACATTGGGCAGACAACTCGCGTTAGAGGTAGCCCTACCCTCTAACGCATCCAAGGAATTAACATTGCTTGTGTCCATGATTGCATTTTTTAGCTACCGCCAGCTAACAGGGTGACAACGGTCCAGTTTGACAGAACCCCGTCGTACCGGCAATTTAATGCCGGTAGTATCAAACAAACGAGGATTTATACGACAGTGGTTCCGTGGTCCACTGAAAAGCTCGGGGCCCCAAGTTCGCTAAGCCCAAACCTGCAACGTGCTGGCGCCCTAGTGAGATTATTATTATTATTATTATTATTATAATTATTATTATTATTATAATTATTATTATTTATAATTATTATTATTATTATAATTATTATATATAATTATTATTATTATTTGCTTTGAACATATTTTTACTGTTTAAGTCAGTTTGACACATTTTTTCTTACTCTTGCCATGTATTCTTCATTGAGAGCTTTCTTAATGTTTCCATGTTTGATGAACCTTGCTTGTTCGTATCCAAGGTACTTATACACGTCTCCCTCATTCATCGCTTCTATGATATCGCCCGTCTTAAGTTGTACGCCACTCGTGTTGTATTGCCCTTTCTTTATGTTTATTACTTTACATTTATCTAGTCCAAACGTCATGTTTATACCGGCGGAAAACTGCTGTACCAGCATGATGAGCTGCTGTATCTGTTCGTAAGATGGTTTGTAAAGTTTCAGATCATACATGTATAGTTGATGTGATACAGTGTATTTGTTTTGATTTGAATTTAGGTTGTATCCAATATCTGTTCTGGTTATGAGTTTTGACAGTGGGTTTAAAGCCAAACAGAACCATAGCGGGCTTAGAAAATCGCCTTTGAAGATTCCCCGTTTTATTTGTATTACTGCTGTTGGGTTGTTTGTTAGCTGTTTTGTTGTTGTTGGACCTAGGCCTGCTGTTTTCATCATAGTGCTAAATAGTTGTATTATTGTTGGGTGTACTTTGTAAAGCTCTAAGGCTTTTAGCAGCCAGGTATGTGGGACGGAATCATAGGCTTGTTGGAAATCTATGTAGCAGCATAATAGATTTTTGCTACATTTATAATTATTATTATCATTATTATTAATTCTGTTTTAACTTGTACGCTCCAGACGGTTGTGAACGGGTATGGAGGAGGAGCAGGAGAACGACATGCTGCATGTACCATGATTCCTAAATCGAATTTTCTAGAAACTTTGTAGTAGTATGGGAAGAAAATCCTGTGGTCAAATTGGTACATTAGGGACATTCTAGGAGTTGTGCAAATTTAGAAGCGTCTTAATATATATATTGGTATTATGTGTTGAATTTGTTTAGTCCACAAAGTTAACAAACACGTGTCACACGATGCGAGTTAGAACAATGGATTCCAAAGAAATAAATTTAAAAAATAAGATACAGCAAGTTCGAGAATCGAATAGGAAAAATACAACGCTCTTAAACGTCAACGTTTGATGCCGGAAAAGAATTTGAGAATACGTATAAACCGATAATAACACCACTATCTAATATAGAGTCGTCAATTAATTCGAAAAATGCTGGTGGAAAGAACAAAAACTTGAAGGGCGAAGACGAATCAGCCAACAAAGAAATCGAAGCAGTTGTGGGTGCGTCGGATTCGTCTTCGAATGCTGAAATACCCACGTCTCGTTATGAATTAGAGAAATCGTATTCCAATTTACTAGAACGGCAGAATCATCCATTACCACAAAAATATATGGAAATGCTGATGAATGATACGCGAGGTGATAAAGTCGACTTTATGTATGGAGTTCATTACGACGCCGATAACAATAAATGGGTTATCGGAGATTCTGTTGTTGATATCCGCGATAAGGATCTTATTATTAATGGGCGTTTGTATAAGGGCACGCCTGGCTTGTACGAACTGATATTTATGAAAAAACCGGATAGAAAGCTGATTCACAAATCAGATGAGCTTAAGTATGTGAGCATTTTTTATGATACAAATGTTTATAGAAGAGCGTATGACCCCGACGCTCCGATTAAAGCAAACAGAGCCGTAAAATATACTGATACGATCAAACCATTATTACACAATCAGCGCAGGCGAAACGAAATGATAATGAAAGCAGTGCTGATGATAGTGATGGATCTTTGTCGTATCATTCACCGTCAAGCGGCGTAGAGTTTGTTTAAGAAATTCGGAAATAAACCCGTAGAGTACAGATACTGGAACAATGTTCACGAGTTGATGGATGAATTACAAGTTTTGTGGAGCGAGAAGACGGCTTAAAACAGTGGCGTCACAAACGAAATAATATCAATTTTAGAAGAATTATACGAAGACGGCTACATCGAAAACATGCCTTATACTATATAACAGCAATCGTGCTGCATTTTATAGTTAATGTCGTTCGATACCGCAAACAATAATGTTGTGCTATACAAAAACTAAATGGTTTAACCTGCAACAAAATCTCAAAAGTGTTTAATGAAAATCCACTTCGAGAAAAGCAATCTATAGACAAATCTTGGGCCCGCTTACATAACGCGTCGCCCCCACCCCCCCCAACGCGAGCAATGGAGCAAACACAATCAATCGTAATTGTAGAATTGAAGTATTAGCGCATGATACGACAAATTCTGGTGTATTTAAAACATCTTAAACAAAAAAAGTTGTTGCAATCAACACCTACCCTAGAGACGTTCATAAAGACATCCGGGGAGATACAAACTAAACATAAAGCATCGCTTTAACATGTCTGTTGATAAATTTGGGCGTCCGTTATCGTCGTCGATGTCGTCGTCGACTGCATCATCACTACGAGGTCCTCCCGGTGTAGGTTTTAAAATAACGGCCGACAACAACTACGACATGGAAAATAGAAGACTAATTAACATCGCAGACCCTCTCGATTTGCATAACGCAATCAATTTAAAATCTTATTTGGAAGATAAATATTTCTTTAACGAAATGCAACTGAGAAACGTCGGCTATCCACAAACTGGAACCGACGCTGCAAATAAGGCATACGTGGATGCGGCGAGTCGTGAACTTCAAAGTGCTATTGACGCTTATGCGAATACTATATACGCCGAATTAAAAATAGCTGTTAATAAAATAAATGACATCCAGCAAACGATCACTAAAGATATCAACGAAATTATTCAAAAAGTGATTCCCGATAATGTAAAAACGACGGTGAGCGTCACCACAGTAAATGTTAAAATCAATTTAAGACAATCCGTATGTAAATGGACGATATCTGAACGAATTAAAATCCGATATCAAAACATTAAATGCTCGCCTAGATTCCGACGTTAAATCTAGAGATGATTCTATACGTAATTTAAGAACGGATTTGGACAAAATGAATAGTCTGTTGCAAAATTTAAGTGAGAACGCAAGCGTCAAGCGTAACACGCCGATAAAAAAATAACATGTCAAAGCAGCAGGTTGTAAATGAATTGCATAAGCCCGCTAGAAGAAATTTCAGACCCCAAAAAGTCATTATTAAAACTTACGATGATACGTGGGAATTAGATTTGGCTGAGTTCCAACCATTTTCGCGAACTAATAAAGGATTTCGATACATCTTGGTTGTTATCGACCGTTTTTCAAAATATTTATGGCTGCGCGCGGCAAAATCCAAACGAGGCGAAGAAATTACTAAAGCAATGGCCGATATTTTTCGTAGATCAGGACGCACGCCAAAAAATATACAAACCGATGCAGGAAAAGAGTTTTACAATAGCGCGTTTTCGAAACTCATGGATAAGAAAAAAATTAATCATTATTCAACGTATTCTACAAAAAGGCATCTATAGTCGAACGCGGGATCCGAACTATAAAAAACCGACTCTATAAATTATTTAGCTTGCAAGGTTATTATCGATGGTATAATTTAATCGACGACGTCACCGAAGACTACAACGATACGAGACATAGAACAATTGGTATGAAGCCACGCAACGTAACACCGAAAACAGACTTGAGCCGCGTATTTGGACGCATAAAAACGTTTTTGGATAAGCCGCGTTATAAAGTAGGTGATATTGTTTGGATCTCTAAACATAAAGGTGCATTTTCAAAGGGATACACAAACAATTGGACTGCCGAGTTATTTAAAATTACCAAAGTTCAAATTACAAACCCCGTTACGTATTTACTGGAGGATATGTACGGTGACCCGATTTGCGGAGGTTTTTATCAAGAAGAAATTATGAAAACTAGACACCCCGATGTTTATCTAATCGAAAAAGTATTAAAACGACGCGGGAACCGTCTTTATGTTAGCTGGCTTGGGCACAAAGAAAACAGCTGGATCAATACCGGGGACATTTTATAAGCGTTTTTAAATACTTACTTACTTACTTATATGAATGTAATAGAAAAAATCTGTAAATAAAAAAACAAAAATATTTGCATCTATTTATTTAAAAAAAAATCACGTGCGAGAGCGTAAACACAATGCTAATTATAATTAAAATACGAATACATTTTAAAATACATGTGCACATAGAACTAAAAATTGTTCAAATCCTCGCTAATTGATACGCATAAAACTTATTACTTACTCACATATTTTTAAACACGCAAGCACATAAAACATATAAAATCATGCTAATTATAAAATATGAACACGTTTTATGAATATCTACAAATTTTTTAAAACGCGCTAGTACGCATCGACCTAAAATTGATTGAATTCAAACTAATCGATGTCCGTAAAACGCATTCTACTTATTTTTAAGCATGCATATAAAACTTAAAAATATTGGTTACAATGCATCTTATTTCTAAGCGTAAAAAATTTTGCCTATAATTAAATATGCAAGAGTAACTTAATAATTTTAGCGGTAGAATAAACACGAATATGACAATAGTAATAATTTAATTACAGATCAGATATTATCATGCAACTATTTTGGTACACAATGTCCCCATGCTAGCGTATTTATTCCATCTGATTGAACAAATCGTTTATTATCAGAACCTGACAGAGCGATTTTATTTTGGCGAATACTAAAAATATCGTGTTTAAAAGAACGTATGTGACTTTGTTCTCGTACAAATGTAGCATTTTCGGTCAAACACTTTAAGTAATCGTCAAATGAAATGTTATTTTGAACAACCCTCTCTAAAACACCTTTAGCTTTTTTTACTGTTTTTACATTATCGTTTGCACTGACTTCGACAACATTTGGATGCTGTATTTTGAAACTATATAATTTGGATTTCAAACCTATAAATTCTACCATTATCCTGCCCGCGTTTTCATCTTTCATTAAGCCCACAACCTTTTTATTGCGCCTTGTGATTCCGAAAACATTATTTTCTGCATATTCGCTCGTATCAAACAGATGCGAATCTACTTTCATAGCGTCATATATATTATCAGCAAGATTATAAATTAAGCTATCAGTGTCTGTATACAACAGCTTGCAATTTACATGACCAAATTTCCCCATCATGTATTCATAGTGGAAGCTATATAGGGGGATTTTAGAAATATCTAATATAACCATACCGACATAAATTGGTTTATTAATAAACACTTCTGTTTTGCTCATCTCAATTGCTACAGTGTTATTGTCAAAGATTGTTCTACTATGAAAATTTGGCTGATTTATATAGTACCGCGCCCCGAAACGTCCGTTCCATCGTTGGACTATTTTTACATTTTTGTGGTTTCTAACGTTTTCCATGCTTTTTCCAAAAACCGCATTATTTAAAAGTTTGTACAGATTCTTTTCAAAGTCGTTTTGAGAATTCATTCTCAATCGCGTATTTAAGTCTATATACGGTTTGAGCCAAGCGGACTGATTAAATGAGAGAATTCTGTGAATTTGCTTTAAGACCATGCCGTGATTTAAACATTGCTGTAAATTTCTGTAATGAATTATATAGTGTGATTTATTATGTAATGTGGCTAGCAATTTTTTTGTTTACAATTTGGCGGAGATTTATGTTCAGGGCAAAAGGGCAAATAATTATGTAAGTTGTGTATTTTTTCAGGGTAATCCATGTCGACTTCCAAAATATAACCTATGGATGAGTCGGAATGGATATTAAACAGGTCAAAATTAATGATTTCGTTGTTATTTAACCAATTGAAATTGCCTGTAGGCAAGTAGCTAGACATTCCCGTAGAATACAAATTATTGAAATCGTAGTACATCAAGTACGCATCGGGCATTGTTGGGTTATAATTGTTTAAATATTTATTATTGGCTTTACTATACCGCACGGAACATTGAGAAAGTCCTCCTCTTATACCTCTCTCTATAAACATTAAAATATCTATATCTGTCAGCAATTCTAATTCGATTTTAGTGTGCTTTAGCATGGCGTCCCAAGCATATGCAGGAAGACTAATATAATATGCAGGATCAATCGCGTATGTTGAAATACATCGATGTCTAAAATTTTGAAACACATCCGCCAGCAAAAGAACATCGCATTTTAAATATAAATCTACATAATCACCTAATTTTTTAAATTGAATGTCTTCCATACTGTTTCCGCGTGTTTATAATCAGAATCTGAAATGTTTGTGTTTGTTAACTTATCAAAAAATCATCTTTACTAGGCAACGCGACAATGTCCATCAATTTTTCATAACAATCTAAATAACTGTAACACATAACGCCTTTTCTCGCGACCAAATTAAATTTATTTTCACACAAATCTGAAAATTGCGTTTTTGAAATACAAAGCTGGTTTATATCTAAATATGAAGCCAATTTTTCTAAAGAACTATTCAAAAACCTAAATGAGTCGATAAATCTAAATTTCATATTGTTTGCGAAGGTTGCTTCAAATCCGATATATTTCTCTTTAGTTAAGGGCACAACGTAAATACTCTTGCATTTTTTAATTAGTCTCCTGATAAATATATGACCGTCGTAATTCGTTAAAGAGTGAAAACTACTGAAACTTTTAAAAAAAACAAAGAAGGAGCTAAAACAACAAACCCAACCCTTTCACGTTCAAATTCTAATTTTTCCGCCTCTGTTAGTGGCGACATGGGTACAACTTTGTCGAAATATTTTTTAGAAAATGAGTTTGATATTTGAATTAATTCGTCTATAAACCACTCATCGCAATCTAACCCCCTGTACTGCCAGTAGTAGGACACGCTGCTATCGAAAGCACAGTGCAAATAATAACCTACGCTAAAGGGTTGGTGATATTGAAACTTATCAATTAAAGAAGCGCTATCGTCATCATTTCGTTTTATTAAGAGGCATTCAAAATCCGCATATATAATAAAAGGTAATGACATTTGATTTGCGTAATTTTTAAATACGACAGTTGATCCTTTTTTTGGCAAGATAACTTTACATTTGTTTAAATTTATACATTCTAATTTATGTTTTTCCAAACGCTCAGAGCTAGAGAAATAATTTAAACAACGCTCGCATAAATAAATTGCATGGTGATGCTTTGTGGCTTGTGATCTAACAAGTCGCGATAAATGTTTGATTAGACAGAAATGGAATTTAATACTGGACTTACAACTATTATTGAAATCGGCTTCATCTCGGGTCGTGTTGAGATCTGCATCGGTGTCGCGGCTGCATGCGTCACCATCTAAGCCGCTGGTACCAGAATCTTGATCGTCCCCGTCTTCACCACAGCTCTCGTCATCCTCGTCGCTGCCGTCGTCTTCTACCTCGTAGCGGTCCTGTACCATCAGCAGGTTGACATGGTTAGACTTCACGTTTGATGTAAGATACGTGGGCACCGTGATAAACTTTCCGTTCTTCTTCTTTTGGAGCATGTACACATTGATTGAAATATTGTTATTTTGGCGCTCAAATTTCGGGATTTGAACCAACGACATGGGTTGCTTGATGCCCTCCAAGTTTAATTTTTCACTATAATGAGGATACGATGTAACACGATGGGCTTTTTTTCCGTTGTGCGGCGGCCAAAGAGCAGCAATAATGGACCAAAAGAAGCAGCCATTGTCCTTGTTTTGAATGTTAATTACGGCGTGTTTGAGCACGATTTCACGAGGCAGGGGCAAATAAGAGGAAGCGTGTAGAATGTCTCCACATTTATTGATATTGACGCCCAAGGATATGATACGACAAAGTGCCCACCCGGAGTCTTTTTCGTCAAAATTTTCCATCTTTTCATCAGAGATTGTACGACATTTTCAGCAAACCACACCGCAAAACCGCTTTTATTCAACGTTTCGTTGGCTTTGTTCATCAATAACAAATAATTTTTAGTTGAAAAGTTTTTGATGTAGCGCGTTTTACTACCGTCTATTGAATTCTTTAGAAACTCACCAGATAACACGAAGTTTATTTTTATATTTTGTTTCTTCTTTCGAACCAAAATTATAAGTCTTCGCCATAATGCCGCCAGACAGTCAGAAAAAAATGGTTCGACGTATTTATGACTTAAATTCAGGATGATGCTAATTCTGAACGAAAAGGCGGATTCGGTATCAATCCAGCAGATTCTGCTAGTCCGGTTCTTCTTTGTTGACTTTTTCTTCTTTTTTAACTCACATAATAAAGTTTTATATACCAGTAAATTCGAAATAAACGACTGAATAACCTGCCTTGATGCCGTGTTTTCCAGAACACTATCCTTTTGCACTTTTGATGCCAAGCGAATGTATTTGCGCACCAGCTTTAAAAATATTTCGATTTTTTGATCGCACTTTTTTTTAGTTAATAAATTGTAAGAATATTTTATTTTTTTTATGGCACTTGTTGTTAAACTATTTAACGACATTTTAAAGTTAATTTTCACTATTGCTATTAATATATTCACATTTATTGTGCAACTAAAATTACATTATGTTTTTGCGCTCTCGTGTGATACCCGCATCGGCTCAAACTACTGCTTGCAACTAAATTGAACAGTTTGTGCGTAGAGCCTGTTTTCGTTCCTACCCTCTTCATTGTTAGCGGCGTATTATTTTTTGTTATTTCGGCAAGCCGCTGGTCTGTAAAATAGCTCTCGAGGCGCTTCGGAAGATAGTAAAAATTATTTGCTAAAACAAAAAGCCAATATCACTAATTAGATATTCTTTATGTAGCTCGAGGTCTTTAATTAGGCCTCTACTAGCGTTATCACACTGACCCACTTTGTTAAGTTCTGCGAAGTCGATTGACAAAGTCATTGTTTTAACAAGACACACACATATATGAGTCTTAACCCTTTAGACTGCGTTGATATACTGTAACCCTCCTCTAAAGACCCTGCATTTTTGGATTTTCTCACGGGTTGTATAATTTATACCGTCTGGCTTTTAATTAATCCTTTCGATATAAAACTAGAATGTAGCTTCATAAAACGACCCAAAACAATAAAAAACATTTTTTGACTTTTCGATAGTTGTACGCATAATTTTACATCGTTGAGTATTTTCTATTTAAACTCTTTCATAATAAATTAGGTAGATAAGCGCGACAATCAATAAATATTGTTTTTATTGCCATGATAAATATGAGTGGTTGTTTTTGTTTTAAGAGATTAAATAGCATGATAATGACGAAATCAAATATATTTTTTGCTTAAATTTTATTGCGCCTAATTAAAAATATTTTTTCTTTGCTGGTGTTGCTGATGGCACAAACTAATATTTTTGCAATTAGCTTCAATGAAATACAAAAATTGATTAGCACCTCAACTTAAACATGCAAAATTATTTCGGTGATAATAATTAAACATTCAATTTATGTTGACGACTTACAATATAATTTCGCGTGTCGAGACCACCCGCTAGAAGAAATTTCGAGCCTGACGCCGGGGTGTCGCACCCAAAACCATTTACCCAAATTCCAACGATCCCCTTATCTGTCTAATTTATTACCGACGCATTTGGATATTGACTGTTTGACATTTTTCTAGAAAATTATTGCCTCTTCCATTGTAGAGTGCTTGAGAAAGCTGTACATGAAACATGGCATGCTGTTTGTAAATAAATGGGGTGCCGTGTTTAATTGCTGGGGCTAGAATTTCTAAGGCTTTACACGGCCAAAAATGCTTCGAGTCTCGACAATGCGGCGACATGACCATCCAAATTTATTACTGCACCTGCCCTATGCATCTTGCCTTAAACCACGTTAATTTCAAAAAAATGCGTACGTAGATTTAATCAAAATTTGTTTTATAAGATTTGTTATATAAAATATGATTCAAATGACGCTTGCTACATAGCATCGTCGATAAGCTAAAAATTTGGATCAATTTATATAAAGACGACATTATTGCTATTTTATGCAAAATTTACATAATATGGGTTTTTGTAACTCCACTTTTAATATACTATTAATTAATTAAAATTTAGCGTTAAGAGCAAATACAGATTGTTAATGCAAAATTTCAACAGTTTTATTTGTCAAATAGCATTATTATTATTTTGATGATTTAGCTACCAAAATAATTTCTGGAATTTTTTGTGACTATTTTATGCAAAATTTACATAATATGGGATTTGCAATTCCACCAATATGCTATATTTGAATTTACACAAAACATGTAATTCTGGAAATTTTGTGTTTAAGCGAAATCTGTAGAATTGAATAAATAGTTTTATTTTGAAGCACCGCACAGTGTCCGTTGTTTGCTTGTTATAATAAAGTTATTAGGATTAATTTTATTTTTAATCAGCTTAATTGTTTTAAAAATTCTGGTTTATCGCGACTTTCTTTAAAAAGTTTTACTTCTGAAATAGTACAAATTATCGTCTAGTTAAATCGATTTCAATTAACTTTTTTCCTTATGTTTTTCATTTTTTAAGACAGAGATCTCTCTTGCTTGTTTCTTTTCTACAATGCCCTATGAACACAATTCTGTTGACCATCAGGGTGTATTCTTTTTTCACGTTAACCAATAAAATCGGATTCGGACAAAAAAATTAGGGTTGAGAGTTTGTCTGAATTGCAATCTCATATTGCGTCTCTTTTGGGTTGCTTATAAAAGTGAAAATTTTTACGTTTTGGGCCAAAAAATGCCTTGTAGACGCGAATTAACGACAACCCTGATGTCGGTGTGCGTGGTTGATGGGTCCCACACAGTGCCTCTGGGGATTATGGACGACCACCTCCGGAGGGTGCACCCCCTGGAGTTTGAGCGGCGCGAATAGGCCCGCTTGGGAGTTGTTGTATGTATTTTTTTTTCATTAAGTCATACCGATTATATAAAATTCATTGCTTTTAAACATGTGAATTTTCGATGCACGTTTTGATAATAATTTTATAAATAGCCCGCTGCTCCAAGTTTCCAACGTCTACGGACGACTCGCGAGAGGCTCCGTGCGAGGCTCGCCGCTCGCACTCCTGGGGGTGCAGCAGCATCGCAGCCACCACCGCCACCGCCATCCCCGGCGGAGGAGGATGCACCAATCGACACCACCACGCACGCCGACGTCGAGATAATTTATATTTTTATAAATTAAAATTGTGTTTTAAAATAAATTAGATCTAAACGTTTTATTATTTATTTCAATCAGATGGGTAATTTACAGGTGTTTATATGTGAGTCGATAAAAATAAGACGTCTTGTACAGTCGTATACCGCACTTAAGTATACTTCTGATGAGCTCACAATAAGAGCGTAATGCTGTATCAGGTGTTCTTTTGTTGCGTGTGTACTTCTGTACAAGTTATCTTGGCTTTATCGGCAACGTGTGTTACAAGCATTAAAGCTATCGGTTAGATAGTGCTTTGCACTTTAACACACACATGCAGTTACAGTTAACTGTTGGCATTTTTCTTAGTTTATACTATTCATACGTGTCAATGTTTACACGAGATGTCGTAAGACACACATTTTACTTAATTGTGTTTGTTATTAATATTCCAAGAAGCGCTGATTTAAAAAAAAACAGCGCACATAGGTTCCAACTTGTTCAGTTTTCTCTCTATGTCTGCTTAATAATCCACCCGAACCGTGACGAGGAGCGGCGTCAACGACATGTAATTATAGTCGGCCATCTTGCATATCATTATCAAATATATCGCAATTCTAATCAAAATCACCGCCTTAACGACGTTCCACCGCCTCGAGAGGTGGCGAATTATCCAATCATCGTATTCTTATCAACAAGTTTATAGTCGGCTATCTTGCATATCATTATCAAATATATCACAATTCTAATCAAAATCACCGCCTCAACGACGTTCCACCGCCTCGAGAGGCGGCGAATTATCCAATCATCGCACTCTTATCAACAAGTACTCAAAAAGATGACCCATCCACTAGATGGTGGAGTCTTGCTAACAGCCATCTTACTTCATCAGGGGGGGCGGCGAAAAGGGTTGAAGCAATTACACCCTCCGCAAGTACCGAGAGTAATTGAAAATGTACTAAGCATGCATGTACCGCATGTACACCCCGCAACCACTCTTCGCACATGCAAGTACACGACGTGTAACGTGTACTGTACATAACGCGTATATATATTTATAGGTGTTGTTCAAAATGGTTGCCATTTTCCCTAATGCAAAATTGGCATTTTTGCGAAATTTTGTTCAAGGCATTTAAAATTATTATGGGGTGACCTATAAATATATATACGCGTTATTGGTTATTGGTTTTTTACTATAAGTTTAATAAAAATAAATCTGTTTGGCTTTTAGTTTCTAGGCTTATTTAAAAAAAACGAAATTCTAACTTTCGATTGGGGAACAAAGTGCCGACTATTATACATTTCTGGAAAGCTCTTAATGAGTGGAATGTAAATACAAATTGACATACAGGGTGTCCCATTTAAAAATCCTAACTTTGGTAACTTTCTCAAAATAGAGACACCTAGAAAAAAAACTAAGCACGTCACTGGATTCTGCATAACAAAATGTGTAAGATTCCGTTTTTACGTAATCGATATTTCACTCTGTACTTCAAAAACAAAGAGGCCATAATAAATCTGTCTGCGCTATCGTTTGTTTTACAAAAATTTGACACAGGTTCGCGAAAACCCCAAAACTCGAACTGCAATAATAACGGAGATACTCTGCAAAAGTGTCGAAAACAGGACACCCTGTACAGGGAGTAATTACAATGAACATGAAACTTTGGCCCAGAATGCCCCGATCCCTCCTACTGAAAAGGATGCATACATGCAATTTGAACTAAATGTTAATAAAAGCCATACTAAACAATTATGGAAAAAACTAAAATGCTGGGCTGTAAAAAGTGGTAAACAGTTGTTTTCAATTAATCTTGATAATCTTGTCACGAGTTCCGATTTAAACAATCACTTTGTAAACGTTAATGTTGGACAAACTTTTGCAAATAAAGAATTACTTTACTACTATAAAAATAATAGCCTTAATGAGAACACTAGATTTAAATTCAATCTTATAACAGCTTATGACATTTATAGACTCTTCAAAACGGTTAAATCAAATGCAGCAGGCATAGATAACTTAAGTAGACAAATGATATAATTAACTTTGCCACACTGTGTTGAGGTCTTAGTCTACATAATGAACTATTCACTGGAAACAGGGCTGTTCCCTATTGAATGGAAAAGTGCAGTAATTATACTTTATCCAAAAGTAGCAAACGCATGTAATATTTCTGACATATGACCAATAAGATTTACCAATCTTTTCCAAAATAATTAAAAAGATAGTCTTTGAACAACTTCAAACTTATTTGGAAAAAAAACACAATCCTTCTATATTTACAGTCAGGTTTTCGTCAGAAACATAGCACACAAACTGCATTACTCAAAATCACAAGTGACATTAGCATTGCCATGGATAAGTCGGAAATTACCATATTAATTCTTCTCGATCAGAGTAAGCGTTTGATTTAGTAAATTTTGGAATTACTATTAGCAAAACTTAATTATATAGGGTGTTAAGATATCAAACTTCAGTGGTTTCAAGCAATTACATTACTGGTCAGGGTGTCTTTCCTGTACGCAACCTAACTTAATTTTTAAATGGAATGCCCTTATTATTGCTTATTAGGTTTTTGGTTTTTTAGAGTGTAAGGTAAAAAAAAAGCCAAAAAAAAAAAAAAAAAAAAACCATATTCCAAGGGTTTCATGGGGATTGGTAAAAAAACTAAGAGTGCGGGGGGGGTGTACCACAGAGGGGGGGGGGGGGGGTAGTATTTCTTGGAAAAAAAAAAAAAAAAAAAAAAAAAAAAAAAAAAAAAAAAAAAAAAAAAAAAAAAAAAAAAAAAAAAAAAAAAAAAAAAAAAAAAAAAAAAAAAAAAAAAAAAAAAAAAAAAAAAAAAAAAAAAAAAAAAAAAAAAAAAAAAAAAAAAAAAAAAAAAAAAAAAAAAAAAAAAAAAAAAAAAAAAAAAAAAAAAAAAAAAAAAAAAAAAAAAAAAAAAAAAAAAAAAAAAAAAAAAAAAAAAAAAAAAAAAACCAATATTATTTTCTTTATTTACATTTGATATTACCAAGTCACTTAAGCATCTAAAATACCACTTGTATGCAGATGATATATAATTATACATCTCGTTCAAACCCATTGAACTAAAAATGCATAAAAAATTTTTTTTTTTTAACTACTAAATTAATTAATGAAGATTTGCGAAATATTGCGAAGATAGTGTGAAAATAATGGTCTTAAACTAAATCCAAATAAATCGATTGCTTTATGTATTGGTAGTAAAAGAGAACATCTATTATCACAGATAGACCTAAGTAAAAAAAAGATGTCATTTAGTCTTAAATGATGAAAACATTAAGTGGTCATCAACGGCAAAAAGTTTAGGTTGTTATTTTATTTGACAAGAATTTAAGTTTTGAGAATCATGTAAATAAAATTTATTCAATGTCTTATATGAAGTTAAAAATGTTAAATAGGATAAAATATTCATTGAGTTCCAACATTAAGGTTAATCTAACAAAAAAATTTGATTTATCCCACCCTAGATTACTGTTCCTTTTTTTGTGTATTTTTTTTTTTTGAACTACAATTACTTAACTCAATACAATAAGAACAAAATACAAAAGATCCAAAATGTCTGTATGAGATTTGCGTACAACATTTCTTTTAAAAAACACATTACTCCGTATTTAAAAAAACAACAGAGGAACTGAACACCAAACAAAGATCGAACTATATCTATTGTGTATTTTTATATAAATTAATTTACTTTAAGTTTCCTTTATATTTGTTTAGTATTGAGATCACAGCAACATGATGTTAACATTCGGAATAAAAATTACAGTATACCGAAACATACTACCTCAAAATTTAAACGCTGTTTTGCGTATAATGCGCCGTTTATTAGAAATAGAAGGTTTATGTAAGTAAGATAATACTCGTATAAGTCCAAAACACGAATTGATTATTTTTTGCAATACATATACAGGGTGTCCCACCGGGAACGCCATCGATAGATTATAGGAAAACTATATCTTAGTCTAACTGTTTTGAACTTATTTTAAATTTTAAGTCAAAATGACGTTTTCAGGCCTAAACAGAATTATAAAATTTTTCTATACTAATTCCTTTATTATTTAATTGGAATCCTTGTAGCAGGAGATCTATTTTAGGGGCTATGTCGATATTTTGATAATAAAATAATACAGGGTGATAAAAAAAAAGGATTAAAATTAAATTCAAGGAACACGTCAGAAGTTATTTTTTTAAATGCAAGCACTATGATTTTATAATTTTATCTTATTTAGCATCAAAAATAAGGTTGACTTTGTACAAGGTTGTTTATTCAAAAATTCATGGTTTTCGGAATATTGGCAATTTAACTTTTTTTTGTTGCACAATGTATTCTTTTAGTCTGAATGGTTATTCCTAGTTGGCCATGATGGCGTTAGAAAACAATCATCTGTCAAGGATATGTCAAACTGTTAAAAATTTTCAATAATCATGCTGGGACGCTTAAATTATACAAACGAAGATTACTTAAATTTATTTATTATTTACAATGTAATAAAGTTATATCAAGAACATGTGTTACATTTGCAGCAAGATACCCGCAAAAACAGAAACCATTACCAAAAGCCCTTAAACAAATAATAGAAAACTTCAAAATCTTTGGACTCGTTAATTCAAATGTACAGACAAATAACCTAATTGTTTCATTTACAAGATAGAACAATTAATTAGAGACCAAAGTTAAAAAAATTATTTTATTAAATGTTCAAATTGATGTCCTTGAACTTCTAGACATTTTTCGCTTCTGAGTAGAAAATTTTCATGGGTCGCTTTCCTTATTGCTTCACGTGTTAAATTTTGAAACTCAGTCCTAACTCGCTGCATGCAGTCTTCTTTGGTGGTTAACGGGGTGTTATAAACTCGATTTTTAATTGTACCCCAAATAAAAAAATCAAGCAATGAGGTATCTGGGGACGTGGTGGCCAAAGGAAGGGTCCATTGTTTCCTATCCATTAATCATAAAAGGCGCCTTGTAACAATTGTTGATTAATGGGTTACTATGTGGAGGTGCGCCGTCATGTTGATAGAATAGATGTCTACGATCAGCCAAAGGTAAATTATCTAAATAATTGTTTTGAAAATTGTGCAGGATGTTCAGATAGCCTTCACATATTTAATAAGTTAATAAATCAAATATTTTAAATGATTTAAAAAATAGTTTAACTTACCTCTAAATTATCTTGATAAAAATGTAATGTCACGATGCCATCGTTTCTTACTGCAGCATAAACATTAAATTGCCAAGATTCTTAAAAATTTCGTCTCTAATAACGTGGACGTTTGATTCTCTCCAATAATGGGAATTTCGCCGATTAAAAATGCCGTTTTTTGTAAATTTGGCTTCGTCTGTCTAAATGATGTTATCAAGAAAAAATTCGTTTTCTTGGGAACAGGTTAAAATAAATTCGCTGAAATTCAATCTCCTTAAAAAATCAGTCTCTTTCAGATGGTGAACCATGGAAAATGCATACGGATGAAATTTATGTTTGCGTAATATTCTTTGAACTGACGATTTACTTAATCCAGATTCCAATGCAGCTTGTCTTGCAGACATTGTTAGATGTGCAGCAAAATATCCCAAAACAGCGATTTCAACATTTTCATCATTAACGACAGGTTTATTTCTCTGTAGGTACAGCTTTTGGTGATGGTTTCTGTTTTTGCGGGTATCTTGCTGCAAATGTAACACATGTTCTTGATATAACTTTATCACATTGTCCATAAATAATAAATAAATTTATGTAATCTTCGTTTGTATAATTTAAGCGTCCCGGCATGATTATTGAAAATTTTTAACAGTTTGACATATCCTTGACAGATGATTGTTTTCTAACGCCATCATGGCCAACTAGCAATAACCATTCATATTAAAAGAAATACAATAGCATTTGTGCAACAAAAAAAAGTTAAATTGCCAATATTTCGAAAAACCATGAATTTTTGAATAGATAACCTTGTACAAAGTCTACCTAATTTTTAATGCTAAATAAGATAAAATTATAAAAAACAAGGTGCTTGCATTAAAAAAATGACTTTTGACGTGTTTTTGAATTTAATTTTAATCCTTTTTTTTGATCACCCTGTATTAATTTGTTATTAAAATATTGACATAGTCCACTAAAATAGGTCACCCTGCTACAAGAAAACCCATTCCAATTAAATGATAAAGGCATTAGTATAGGAAAATTTTATAATTTTGTTTAGGCCTGAAAACGTCATTTTGACATAAAATTTAAAATAAGTTCAAAACAGTTAGACTTAGGTATAGGAAATTATACACAAAATGTGTCTAGGAATTTTGTGCAAAATCCAAAAATGGAATAATATAGGGTGTTCTATTTAAAATAAGCAAGTTGACACATACTTCCGGTATAACCGGAAGTGCCACCATTTTGAAAATATTTTAACGGGACTGCCCCTGTCGATGTTAGTATACTACCAAATTTTCAAATTTTTCCCATCCACAGTTTTCCTATAATCTATCGATGGCGTTCCTGGTGGGACACCCTGTATATTTGTTTTTTTGTTTTTTTTGCTATTTGCTATTGCATTACTATATTTGTATACTATTGTAAAAAATGTGTGATGAAAGTTTAAAGGCAGAGTGAAAGATCGCTTTGCAAACTCTGTCCTTTGAGTAACTGTTTCTAATTTTATTTATTATTATTATTATTATTATTATTCCTGGCATAGACGTTTATACAGTAATCAATCACACAAAGTGGTGAGTATTTATAATAACCTATTTTTTTAATTAACCATCATATATGATACCGTTCATCAATAAGAAGTTATAGTTGGAAACTTAAATGAAAACAAATTATTCATTTTCTATATTTTAATCAGTTGAATCCCGCTAATAAATCTCCTTTGTAGTAAAAAATATCAAATTACAATCCCATAAATTTCTTAAGTTTGAAAAATTAATTTTATGAGATAGAACAATAAATAAAAAAATTAAGACAACAATAAATTAATGACAAGTATTTATTCGATGTACAATGTAATGTAATTTAAAAGTTAGTTATAAGATTTATTACAGGGGTTATGTTTAAATTTGCATTCTAAAATAGTATTAAATATTTTACTTGTACAATTTATTGTTTAAAATTGTAGAATCTTATATTATACCTAGTGATGCAAAAATATTTTAAACATTTAGCAAGGGAATTAGGTAATTAAAATAATTTAAAGTCACACTAAACATATACAACTACAATGTTTTGTTTTTATTTGTAATAATCGCCATCAAAAATAAAATTCACAACACTTGCTCGTTTAGAAGTGCCAACGACGTTCAAAAAATTTGTGTACTTGCTTAAACAATTTCAAAAGCGTTCCTTTAGTCTTGACGTACAATATGTCGTTACATATAAGTTGCTTTAAAAAGAAGTGAAAACTACTTCAAACTCCTTGTTATCAAGATTTTAACCGACGTGACGCAAATTGGTAAACCATTGTTAAAAATATTATTATTTTCGGTATTAAAGTATCGAGACACATGTCAGTTAATTTTGGTGAAAAAAATGATCAAAGTACAATAAACAATCTTCCTAAAATGATCTTTATCACTTTCTACAATGTAGCATTACATACCATAAAATATTTTTCAAATTGAAGTTCAACGATATAGTCATTTTGAAAGCAAAATATATGTTTATCAGCATGTCAACACACGTTAAAGTTGTTTTTAGACAGAAATAATAAACCAACTGTAAGATTCGACCATTATTCAACATAAAACAGTTTTAAAACCAGATTTTATTCATACATGGTCATAAATTTACATTACAAATATTAAAATATTTAATGTGCATAAAGCAGACAAAAGCAACATAAGTTATTTTAAAGATTTTTTATTGCCAGTATAAAGTAGAAGAAGTGAAGTTGCAATGTATGCACAGACGACATTTGGAAACATAATAAAATTAAATTTTTAAATTAATTTTATGTTAAATGTGTTGTAAAGAATACAGTGTGGTAGTTTTAAAAAGATTCTAATAGAACTGATAAACTAATAAACCATCATACAATTTCTTTGTACCTAGTTCATTCTAACTGTAAGTTACTCGAAAAATTAAATTACAAAACATTTAATTGAGAATTTATTTTAATTTAATTTAATGTACTTCAGTTAACTTTTTTTTCTTTAATGTTTTAGAATTAATTTTAATTAACTTCTTAATGAGTTTAATATACTTGAGTTCTCATTTAAAAAGTAGATTTTTGCAAAAAGATTTAAACTCGTCTTTCGAAATATTCACTGTTTTTATTGTACGAAATTGAGAAATTGAGAACGTATTCAAAAAACAAAAATGCTTACCTCTTAATTAAATTATTCACCACAGAGAATTTTAGAATTTTATAAATTGCAACAGAATATTAATTTTTTAAAAATTGCAGTGCTAAATTAAGAGAGCTTATTACTTTTTTTACTTCTCAATTATGTTATAGCATTATACATTCAATCTTAAAACGTACATATCATTTAATTATTATTATAGAAGAATTTATGACATAACTTTCTTTTAAAGAATTAATTCATTTCAGGCTATGTTTTTTTTTTGCTACATTAATTATATTTTCACTAAATCTTACAAGAAATTGTTAAGTATGTTTTGAACGTTCACATCAACTTTAACTACAACATCCAGAAAACAAGCTTTCGAAAAACAAAACACTTTGACTCAACTTTCAATACTTATCTTGTAATTGTACAAAATAATAGTCTAAGTTATTTAATATAAACTCTGTGTCACAAAAACAAGATACTTGCTTCATTATCTTTGATGTAAGAAATAACGTACCGTTCATTGTATGAGTATACAGGGTGGCCCATTAGTGCGAGAAAGGAGGATATTTTGGAAAATATTGGAGTTAAAGAAAAACTTTTGCAATAAAAGTTGTGCAAATCAATGAGCTGCACATTTTAAAATAATTTTCGTTTATACAGGATGTTTAATAAAAGTGCGACATACCAAAGTTGTTTTTTTAAATGGAACCACCTATTTTTTATTACAAATTTGGATTCCTTGAAAAATTCTAATTGACTTTATGCATGACACATAGTGTCCAAACGGAGGGTTTTTGCATTATTTCACTTTTTCCAGAAAAATTGACTTTTTGAAAAAATTAAGTAACTCAGTTATCCTGAGTTTATCCAACTGGGATATCGCAGCTTTAATATGCATTAACATGTGCTAACTACAGCTGGTTGTTCATCTTTCTAACCTTGCTTGGTTTTGAGTAATCAGTTATTTAAATTGAACTCCTTAAATTCATTGATTTTTTCAAATGGCACCACGTAATTTTTATGTGCTAAGTTGAACGTAGAATTTCATAAGATTTCTAATGATAATATTGTAGGTATCTAACTCTTATTAAAAATCTGCAAAATTGTAAGAGTTAGATACCTTTCAACTGATTTTTTTAAATTTTACAACCTGAATTTAAAGGAAGAACCTCTTATAAAATTTAGATTTAAAAAGAACCAATTTAAAGAAGAAAATGTCATAGTCGTTTTTGTGAAAAATTAAGGGATGAAATTTTCCCCCTAACTGGAGCTGTAACCTTAATTTAACTTTAACTGGATTTTGTAAAACATGGTAATTTTACTATAAGTGTGCAATTTTAAAGAGAATAGATCCTATTTCAAGAAAAATCTATTAATTGTAGGGGTAAAAAGTACGACTGAAAAAACCTTTCGAAAATCATATACATGTTGGTAATCATTGAAATGCTAGAAGTGTGGATATCTTGGAAAAAACATGTGGTTAGAAAACTGGCGGTTCCTATTTAAAAAACATAACTTTGGCATGTGGCAGTTATATAAATCACCCGGTATAATCGAAAATAATTCTTAGCATGATGCTTTATTGATTTGCAACAACTATCATTGCTAAAGTTGGATGTTTGAAAGGTTTTTCATAGACGTACATTTTTTTTCTTTTTTACCACTTAAAATTAAGGTTGAAAATTGAAAATATTTGATTTTCTTGAAAAAGTGATCTATTTTCCTTAAAAATTTGCACACATATAGTAAATTACAATATTTACAAAATAGTTAAATTAAGTAAACCCAATTAAGGAAGAATTTCATCCCTTAGTTTTTTTTTTCAAAAACGACTGACGATTTTCCTCGAAATTAGTTCTTTGAAAATTAAATTTTACAAAAGTTTCTATCCCTAAAATTATGATTGTGAAATTGTAAAAAATAGTTTTTCTTCTTGAAATTCGACTATAGCAATTTCTCGCCGAAATTGTCAAACGTATATAGGTAATGCATTTCAATGTTAACAAACTCTGATTGTATAATGAAACACAACTAGATATTAATGTAATGATAAATTCTTATTCTTGTATCCTTATGCGAAATCACTGAGTTCTACTACTACAGAGTGCAAAATTTGATAGATGAATTACGATACATCAGTAGAAACCTTAATATTTATTAGCTAGGAAGCTAAATAATGTGGATTAAATAAACCTTAAGAATTTTTTCTGTTCGTACGAGACATACAAGCACTGAAAAACATCCAATCCAATGTCTCTTAATGGGATATTTAGGAACATATCATGGACAATAAGAATGAATGAATATAAGTGGTATAAACCAATACATAGTGTTCTGATTCAGTTTTAATTAAATAACAACCTATTTTTGTTTTCATCTCTAGAAATATTGTAGAAGTTGAAATAATTTTCATTATTGTTTGAATTTGACATCCTAATTTTGGCCAATACAAATGATGATACTACTTAATTAGTGATATCAGTGATTTTAATTTTACATAAATATAATTTTTGACAAACAATATAATCATACCAAAAAAGAATTTTTAAAGTAATAGTATTTATTAGATTTTGTCCGTGAATTCCTTGATTGATACAAAACGCACTAGTCTGATCAACTGTGTTCCTTTACATTAGTGGCTCACCTGGGTTATCGCATTATTAGGTTTGCGTTACAACCAGTCGTCGTCATGACAGAATCGACACTCACCTCTACCATCGCCAATGTAAAATGCCATTAATTATAATTGAATTGAGCATACTAGATTTTTGTGTTTTTTAATTTTACAATTTTAATATTCAATAATTGAATTACTGTAACTCACATAATTATTCTAATTGCACATTTTTGTCAGCAAACATAGTGCCTATTATTATTTAGTTTTTAGCAGAAGTTAAGCGTATTGTAATTTTGCAATGAATTATGTATTATTATTATTATTCAATTATTACTAAAAACTAAGTTTATTCAAAAAATCAAATTTCCAGTTGCACAAAACGTTTTTACTATTAGAAGAATATATACCTAACCAACATATTTAAGTAGCGTTGCCTTGTAATGGAAGTAAACAAAAGGTATAATTTTTACTATTATTATTCCTCAATGTCAGCGATAAAAAACGCATTGTATGTCAACTAAAAGAAGAAGTTAAAATTGCATGTTACTAAATTGCATACTAATAAGCAAAAACAAACTTGTATTAATAATAGATTCATTTCATTATCCTAAATGACATTAAACGAACACTTTATGTTACTATATACGGCAAAGTTTAACTAAATTCAATTTAGCATAATGGAATGTACAAGTTTGGCTTACTAGTAATTTGAAACAAAACCTAAAGCGTGTACTAAAGGGTCAACATCAGCTTGGTAACTGTTTTACTAGCAAAGTATTTTAAACAGTAATCGAGGTTTTGTTTTATTATTTATTTAATGCAATTTCTAATATGCAACGTTAAAAATCAATATAGCAAATTCTACATAATCAAACAAAGTTTAAAAAAAAATACAGCGAAACTAAGCAAACGTTCTCTTTAGTTTTGACGGTACATTCAGATTAACCAAGTTTTTTTGTTGTCAAAATTAATAATTTTAGGTTAGTTATCTAATTTTTATATCACAAGATTCTGATCTGCCTTCACTGTTGCAATAGAGATATTCTAGCAGGAAAATACTTTAATTTTTAGAACAGTTTCATTTTATTTTGTGGCAATAATTAATTAACCCATTATTTTACCAACGGTGTGGAAACGCACCACTACTTGTTAAATTTTTTTATAAGCAATTAGTATTCGAAAGTAAATATTTAGTAAGTTATAGTTGTTTTCCAAGGTACATTTAATAACCCCTTTAAGTTAGAACAAAATCTCTATTATTTGTATACCCAAAAAAATTACATAATTATGATCAAAAATCTTACATTTCGACGCTGCAACTTATTTTCTATATTTTTTTACGAAAAAAAAATTTGTTTATTGCTATGGTTGCAATATAAGTTGGATTATAATAAATAAATCGATTTGAGTTTTTAAAACATTCGTTATGTCTTTTCAAATAGTTAAAAAATACCGGCAAAGTGTAGACAGGTGCGAAAACGCACCACTGGTAAAATAAATGAACAAATTGCAAGTCCCAATTGTTCAATGTCCGTAGTTTACATTTTGTTTTTGGCACTCTTTAATTGCATTCTGGATTTTTACGATGCAAGTAGGTTATTAGTTGTGTATTAGTGAAGAATACTAGCGAAATGAACAAGTACCTTACCCAAAAAGAACTAGAATCTGCCTTAGAAGAAGTTGTTAGGAGAGTTACAAATGATAGACGTAAGTTACATTAGTATTATGTTTATTTTGTTATGACCAAGTTATTTTATGAACAGATCAAATTGATGCGGTTTATATACCACCTGATGTTGACGACTTACCGACTGAAGAAAATATAGATGACGATTTGACAATTGTAAATGACCAAAATTGTGAAAATATCGATATTGCGGGGAACTTTCGAACTATACGTAAACGACAGTGATGATTATGATGACTCAGACAATGAGACTTTAGCACAAAAGAAAAAAAACTGAATAGCTGCCAAAAATCTTTCATAACAACACCGAACTGGAAGAAAGGTGATATTTTGCTGCAAAATCAACCAACAACCTGCGAAGACGGCAAAGTTGAAAAAATAAGAAATCCAGTTGGAAGGACAATCGCCATTGGATTTATTCTTCTTATATTTTGATAAAGAAGTTGTGGACTCAATTGTAGCCTATACAACAAAGTATGCACAGGACAAAAATTGTCATGACTTTGATTTCAAACGAAGTCGATTTGTTGAACTTATTGGAATATTGTTGCTATCAGGCTATCATTCTCTACCACAAACGCAGCTATACTGGTCTACCGATGAAGATAAAGGTGTGGGATTGTGAAAAGACTATGAGTAGAAACAAATTTTACAACATAAAACGATATATACATTCTCAGATAACAGCAACCTGGATAAAAATGATAAATTTTCTAAACTTCGTCCGTTTTTGACCTGGTAAATAATAAATATCTACAATTTGGAGTTTTTCGTTCAGTCTGTCCATTGATGAACAGATGGTTTCATATTTCGGAAGACATTCGTGCAAAATGTATATAAAAAGGAAAACCCGTAAGATTTGGTTTTCAAGTTGGTGCATGTGTTCGTCAGATGGATATCTTTACAAATTTATACCGTATGCAGGAGCTAGTAAAGAAAATATGAGATGGGTTTTGGGGTAAAGTAGTATTTGACTTATTATCAGTTGTCCGAACAACCCAACAACCATCAGGTGTTTTTTTGATAACTTTTTCATCGTATAAGTTATTTAGTGAAATTATAAACAAAGGATTTTTTTGCGACCGGTACTATACGGAAAATAGAATCACAGAACTGCCCTTGACATCGACCAAGCCCATTTCAAAATTAGGAAGAGGGGCGTATGATAATGCTTATGATGATAATGGTATTTCATTAGTGAGATAGAATGACAACTCTGTCGTGACTACAATTAGCAATCAATTCAATTCACAGCCAATTTCGGCAGTGAAAAGATATAATCGTAAAGAAAGAAGGAGATTAGTGTAGCACAACCCAACGTCATCAAATTGTACAATAGGCATATGGGAGGCGTTGATTTACATGACAATGGGGTAGCAAACTACAGAATAAAAGTAACAGGAAAAAATGGTGGTGGCCGTTATTTACCAATACAATAGGACAGTATAGTAATAAATTCATGGAAGTTTTTAATTTTCTATCAAATTTCTATTACATTCCCTATACCTATCTGTATCAGTTTTTGAATTAAGTAGTGTTTTATTTTATTTTAACAACCAATCTTTGTTTAATGCGTTACAGTGTTTAAAAATCTAGTAGGCAATGCAAATTGCTCTATAACAATCATTCAAAAAGTAAGGTTATTAGTTGTGAAATAAATATACATCATTAATCTATCTATTTTTGTAATTTCAATATGAATTATTTTACACAAGAAATGGTAGATATGATTTTTATTCTTGGCGAATGTCGTAGAAATTGCTTATTGGCTTCGAGAATTTATGCAGAAAGATACCCAGACAGGAGGCACTCTCAAGAAATTAATTTTTTGCGACTATTAGAAAGAATCGGTGCAACGGGATATATAAAGTATGCTGCTCCTATCAGAGATAAAACAGTGACAAACGCAGAGAATGAATTATTGGTATTGGCTTCTGTTGTTGATGACCTCCACACTAGTCAACGGACAATAAGTACCAATCTCGGCATTAACTGCAATATAAACATATAACAATAAAAGAATATTGAAAAAAATCACTTTTATCCTTATAAAATTAATTTACACTAGTAGTTATTACCAACCGATTATGAATTGCGTACAAACTTTGGTCAGACAATCCAAAATAAGTTTGAAATGGAACCTCCAATTTTGATGGCTGATAGGTCAGTCATCACTGCCGGCCGGTGCCAAACCTGGATGAAGGAGGAAGGTAAAGCAAACGGGCTTGCAACCAAATTTTTCTAAAATTTTTATTGTACACACTAAATCAGAAACGAGCATGGAATACGGACTGATTTAAGGATGACACAGAAGAACAGGCTAGATAAGCATATTATAGAAGAATGAAAACAAAAAAAATTACTAAAATTTGCACAATTTAAGAATGCAACTTGGAAGAGTGCTAATGATGACACAGCTAAGGAGTATCTTTACATTTTGAACAGAATTATTGAGAAAAAAACGGATACAATCTAGAAGGTTTATAAGTGAATAGCAAAAACTCTACTGAAAGCAAATACCTGAAAGTAATTATAATATTTATGGTTAACAATGCAGGAGATTTCTACCTTTGAAATAAAAGAAAATATTTGAAGCAACAAAATGTTACTCCTAGCTTATAATGCTTCACCGAATTTTGTTAATTTATGCAAACGATCTAAAGATGTGGAGTTCTAATACTTTTGACTCCAGACAATCCGCGTGTAGAAGCTACTTTTCAGTTTTATTTACTTATTGTCAAAAAATGGTTTTGGTTTCAAAGGTTAAAAGTACTAGTTTCAAATAATAAACTATAATAACTGTATTAAAGCAAGTTTGTCGACAGATGTGTAGGTCTACACAAGTCAATTTTTCGATTATTAATCGAAGTAAATAACTGCTTCGTTATTTTGGGACTCTTCAGGAGTGAGAAAACTTTAGTTTAAGTTTGCTATTGAACAATATGCGCGACGTTGATTTATTATCCAAAGGAGAGCACATCATATTCAACTAATAAGGTGTTGCAACATCTAGTGTCGACTCGTAATATCGTAACACGTCCAAAAGTTATCTGCTCTATGGTATTAACAATCGAAGAATCGATTTATATAACCGCTTATACAGGGTGCTTTATAATAGAATGTCAATATTTAAGAAAGTGATTTTTGGGTCCATTTTAAGAAGAAAATCGTATGAACGTATGTCCTAAACGTCTTAACTTTTGAAGTACAGGGTGGTAAAGTTTTTAAAAGTAAATCATTTATTATTAATATCTGTAGTACCATTTTAGATATTTTAATGAAATTTGGCATACTGTACTATGTATCAAGAAGCATTTTTTAATGTATCCCACTTTTTTTTATTTCCACCACTGGCGTTCGTACGAAATTTGAACTGCTTATTTTGACACATACTGCTAGTATGCCACTAATTTCTTTTAAAATAAAAATTATTTTTAAAATCCCCTATCGTTTCTAAGCAAATTCGATCCCTTGATTTTCTTTTAATCGAAAAATCAGTGCCGTACTATCAATATTTAACAAAATAGGCGTGTCAAAATTCCGTACGAATGTCACTGGTTGAAATAAAAAAAATGTGCCAAACTTTATTAAAATATCTAAACGGAGCCATTTGACCTGCTTATTTTGGCAGACATTGTTTGTACGCCACCGATTTCTCTTAAAATAAAAATTATTTTTAAAATCCCCAATCATTTCTAAGCAAATTTGATTCCTTGATTGTTTTTAATCCAATGCACAGTTTTCACCTAAAAATAAAATCTATTTTCTGCATGGTGATATTGTCATATTAACGATATTGTTATGATCATGCAGAGAAACGGTTTTTATTTTTTAAGCGAAAACCGTGCATCGTATGAAAAAAAAATCAATGGTCTAAATTTGCTTAAAAATGATTGGGGATTTTAAGAATAATTTATTTGAAGAGAAATCAGTGGCGTACCATCAATGTCTGTCAAAATAGGCAGGTTAAAATCCGTACGAACGCGAACGCCACAAATTTCATTAAAATATCCAAACAGAACCATTGGATCTGCCTATTTTGGACAGACATTGATAATAAGTCACTGATTTCTATTAACATAAAAAATTATTTAGGTGAATATTCCTCCAAAGTTATGTTTTATATAAAGTTTGTTTTCTTTGAGCCCTTCTAGGTGGAGTCAACGTATTGAGTCTTGTGTGCTTAATTTCTCCACCTAGAAGGGCTCGAAAAGAGAAACTTTTATAAAAATAAAAATTATTTTTAATATCCTCAATATTTAATTTGATTGCTTGATTGTTTTCCATCCAATGCACGCCCTAGTAGCACTGAATATAAATACTATATTTCCGAGATGGTAACTTAATATCTGACATTTAAATATTGCAATTTATACTAGACTTATTGTAAATATTAGAAAAATAGATGTGACAGATGTTTGAAAAATATCTCCTATAATATATTTTGTAAATTCTTTAAGTCGCGTATACGTCACCGGACGTTGCGCACCCTCGCATGACGATTATATGTGTTGTGCATGACAATAGACACATATACATGGGACCTACAATTAAACGCCGATTTCGAACGGCTTTAGTTGAGAGGTCTACTAAGCAAGAATACTCTTGCTAGTTTTCCATTGCCTTGCGAGAGAGTACATCTAAAAAATTTTGATGTTTGGCACCAGGAATTGAAACCCGAGTTGATCGCTTAGCAGCTAACGCACTTAACTGCAGAGCTATCAACCGCAACTTTTTTATTATCATTTTTATATATTATCAAGTGTTATACTTTTGTAAGATATATCTAAGATTATATGTATTACAAAGAGAAATAAAACCAACATACATTTTTGAGATACAAATATTGATATTTTGTAGCTTTTGTAATATTGATCCAAATCTTTAATTTTTTCTAACAAGTATTTGGATGTAAGATTTGAAAACATATTTATAAGAAATTAGAATATTGTCACCTAGTTTTTGGCAATGATAACAAAACAAAGTAATTCTATTATTCAAGGAAGAGTACATTTTGCGACCTTTCTAATTAAACTGTTTTAGAAGTGGTTATCCTTGTTGAGTTTTGCTTCCCTGTTGTGATGTTACTGGATGAACATGCTTGTTAAATCTTATCTGGAAAATGAATAGATACTTTTTTATGGTATTAAATGAATAATTGCTTATTTTATTTAGATATAATTATAATTAAATCATCATTAAGATTATAGTTTGTTTACATTTTAATAAACATTTGAGTGTTTAATTAATTTAGAATATAATAAATTAATATTCATAAGAAACATAAACACGTGATAGGATCACAGAACTCTACTTAACAAACAACTCTTGAAATAATAGTTGTAGAAAATACAATTTATAACAAAATTTGATGAAATAGTTTTCCTGTGATCAACATAAAATTGAAGATATTTATAAATAGTGTATACCTAATTAGCAATTTCACTGTTTCTTTAAGGCTACTCATACAATTTTGATTAAACTAGGTATTTAGAGTTTTTTATATAAATAGATAGGAATATTTGATTAGTCAATATAAAGAACTCTTTAGAGAAGGCCATTTGAAACTTTTTTCAGTATATTAGTAAAAATATTCATTACATGTAATTTTTTTAAATAAACCTTCTCAAGATATGATTAAAAAAATTACCTCAGACTTCATCTTCAAAGTACTCCAGCTCTGAAACCAAAGCTCAAAATGTAATTGTTTATATGAACTTTTACCTGTTTCTGCATGTTCTGTTTGCTATTAAAATTTTAAAAGGTTTTTTCTTCAGATGGACCCAAAAATCGATCCTTTAAATATTGACATTCAATTAGAAAACATCATGTACATCTGTAGACAGAGTTGCTTTCTTTCCCTTTGTAAATTAATTGGTTTTTAAGACAAACTGAGCCTCCAAGCTAAGATTGCATTTTACTTCGACATTTATTATTTTTCACAAGGTTTACATTATTTTCAAAACAAATTCTACTTTCTAAAGTTTCTACTACTTTTTTTAATTAAAAAAAAGTAGCTGCAATATTAAATATGCATAAAAATGGTATCGATTTAAGTTCAATGTTTTCAAAAGTGTACTTGTTATAACCGAGAGCATTTGTCTTATTATAGAAGTTAACCGAAATGTATAAGGTTTTCTTCAGCATTGTGTTAAAATTTCTTACAGGTTTCTGCTGGATTTAGCACACTAAAAATTGACTTGCAAATAATCAAAATTATGATTAATGCACGTGTTGTTTTGAAAACTTAGAATTGAAATAGTGGAATAAGAAAGTTTGAAATAGTATGTGATACGATAAAACTGCTCTTAAATAAACGTCCTGTAACAATATAAGTTTTCAAATAAATATATAAAAATGAACAATATTTGTCAACCCTGCACCACCAAAGCAAATAAATTTATACTATTTACTAGTTTCTTCTTCAGTTTGAAGTATCGTATAGTAAAGTTTTAATTTAAAAGTTTTGATGTCGCAAACAAGTACTAAATTGGGTTTACTGATAAAAATAAATTTTATATGCCTACAGACAAAACTTTTTATTTGACGTGTAAAGAAATAAAATTAAGTACCTATTTGTGCAGTCGTAGCACTAATGTTACGCAATAAAAATTACGAAGTGTTTAAAATCATAATAAAAGAGTATATTTATTTATAAGTAATTATATCTTTAAGAAAACGAATGAAATACAAGAGATACTTAAACAATAAAGAAGATACAACTTTAATAGGATTTTTTAGGGACAATAAAGATGATACAATACCAACACTTAAAACTATAAAAATTAAAGGGACCAAACAAAGTGTTACAGAACTGTTCATTTAAGGATATTTTTGCTAAAAATTAAATAAAAGTTGTAGAATATGAAATTTACGACAACTTAGTTATTTTTTAAATTAGGTTGATGCAAACAAAGTAAAACAAATGGTAAAACATAACCCCTACATAATGCTATGACATAATTTCACAAATAGACGTCTCTTGAGTTATACACGGCGAGTCAGAGAGAAGCAACTCTTAAGAAGAACACGTCGGCGTTGACAACATATTGGGTTTGTTGTTTCATTCTTACCTCCATCTAGAAGGGTCGGAAGAGCAAACTTTAAACCATACTTTTTGGGAGGAACTGACACCTAGAAGTGTATATAATGTTAAAATAATGTAAAAACTCATATGTTAAATCCGACTTTTAGTAGTTTTCTGCGTAATCTAATTATTATTACTTTATATATATAATTTTTGTACTTTGCAATCAGAGTATGCCACGTTCTAGACACCACTAGACTATTGTTTATGGAGTTGGTTCAAAAACACTAGTGTATATAGTGAAAGTGGACACCTGGATGCACTAATTCAACGTATAAGAAACACTGCAGCTATTATTAGAGAAAGACATGAAACAATCAGGAAAGCAACAGCCCTTGTAAAGAAGAAGGGTAAGTTTTGTATTAAAAGAACGTTAAGAAATAATGTTAAGGTGAGTGCTTCACCTGATTTTATTAGGAAGTTAAAATTAATTTTTAAAGGATTTGGAGATGTAGCAGTTCTTGATCACTAGATAAATTAATTTGTGTACTTTCTATTTATATATAAAAAAAAAATTTATTATGTTGTATAGTTTAAAATATTGGGATAATCCTGTTTTTCCGAGTATCATTTAGTATTTTGTAAATCTAATTATGGACACTAAATAGTTTTTATATTATCTAAGACCTAACGTAGTATAACTAATATACATTACCCCTTTAATTAAAAATTAGTTATTTTATATCTCGTCACAAAAATTGTAGCAGTAAAATGCAAATAACTTTAAAAGTATTTATACATTTTGTTTCAAAATTCGTCATATCGTCCGTGGATAACTTCTGAACGTGTAACAATTTTGATTGTTTCAATAAATAAATTGTGTTAATTCTACTATAAAATACAATGCGGTATTCATTTGTATTCGAGTATACGTCAGCTAAAACTAACATTAAAAAAGTACGGAAATGTTTCATGTAACAAACTATAGTACCACCTTAATAAAAAGAATTTTTTTATTTGTAATTACGCTATAACTGAAAAACTCATAAACATCGGATTAGAACATATGAGTTTTTTTACGTTATTTTCACGTATACAATACACTTCTAGAGTTTCTTCCGTTCCTCCTGACTCACCCTTTGTATTTTATATTAATTTATTGAAAACTGTAAATTACACTAACACAAAATTAATTAAAATAAATTTATTGTACCAATGACACAATATTTTTTATTGGAATGTATTTTACAATTCGATCGTGAAGAATTAAACAGTATGCTGTGGTTTTATCCGAATAATAGAATTAGTTTCAAATTCTACCTTATGTCTACCGGTCCTCTTTTCAGATCCTCTTTTGTTTGGAACAATCAATAACCACTACAGGTGCAATTACTTTAAATTTTGTCTTGTGAATATCGGTTCAGTTTCTTTGTAAAGAAATGTTGATTGAAAATCTGTAAACATTTCATAAAGAAGTGCAAACTGATTTTTTTTAAATTCAAATTTAAATTGTCATAATGGTAAACGGTATCATTTAGAAACACTTGAATATTACTTAAATCACAATGATCAAAATGACTACAATTTTTGCTTATTTGATTTTTTCTATCTGTTTGAAACGCAATAATTAAACATTGAGGTTTTTCTACGGTAGTTTTAATAGCCCAAGTTTGCTTTTGAGTCTGACAACCGATATGTGCGCCATTCGCCAAGCTATTTTATGTAGGTGAATCTTAACTTTTTTTGTTAAATCGTTTAGTACTAAAGCATTATTATCAGTATTACTTCGAAGTAATACTAATTCTTGGCTTGAATTTATCAACATTTTTTAAAATCGTGGCACAATCCCAACACTAATCTAAGCGGACAACAACATCAAAATATCCACTTGCTTCATCAATTAATGTAGAACCGTCTTTGGAAACCAACCACCATTTTGTAGCGCCTTGCTATGTTCATTATTATACGTAACGTATCCTTTTAGAACAGATGTAATTCCAGGATTTCTAACACGATCGACAACGTTTCCAGCTATTTCTAGACGAATTTCATCGAATAAGAAGAAAATACCCATGTTAACAAATTTGACATTGCTTGTCTCCATAACGGTTTCACCGTCTTGTACTTCCACTTTTCCTTGAAAATGTAAAGAACTGTACCAAGGAAGGGTGTATATTTCCTGTTGTTGTATAGGTATCCTTATTTCATCGTTGTTGTTGAAAGAACTTGATGCGTATGGTGGGTGGGTTCGTTTTTCAGCGTAAGCAATAGCATTGTCAAATAGAGGACTTCAGTGACATTCAAAACTTCAAAATTCATTTTCGTAATTTAAATCCCAGAGACTTCAAGAAATTTTGATTTTCCCTTGTCAACTGTTTGGTTCTCGGTGATCGAATGATCGATTTTATTGTCTTGGTTGTATTTATGTTCTTACCAACAGATTTGTATTTATTAAACACTATACCCATAATAGAATTTACCGGAACTTTTGTAGATGCAATCGTACTGTTATCACTTCTCCTCTGAAATTGACTATATTTCCATCTTGATCTGTTATTTTAATAATAACTTCGTCTATTTGCTTGGTGTTGATTGGTAGATAAATTACATTAGAAAGGGTTTCAATAATTTTATATCCGGGAGGAACTGACGGAAAAAACTCGTGAAGAACGTGTACTTGTTCTCCGTTTCTGTATGCACCAGAAACGATATTACATTCAATACATAAAGCATTTACTTTAGATATTTTAGAGGGATAATCTGATACATGCGTTTTGCCTGCTTTTAGTTTTCTGTTTTTAAAACCCAACAAAGTTCCAATTGAATCTGTTCTGGTAAAATCAATATCAAAATTTGCTTAATTTGACATCTTAGGGTGTTATTGTTTCCATCAATGTTTAAATATAGTGGAATAGTGGAATTTATTCTTTTAGCATAATTTTCAAGTTCTCTGATTAAGTATTTATTGAGGTCATCTATTTCGTAAGCACCTTCACTTATTTTCATAAAAAACTGATCACCGTTTTGCAGTGTAAAATAAAATTTGTTATTTGAGTTATCTACGTTTGCAATTGAATTAAAAGTTTCTAAATTATCAACCCCAATACATATTCACTATCGTCTAACACAATAGGGGGATAATAATTACTGGAAAGTATCGAATCTGTACCAGACAATGTAAACGTTAATGACATGATATTTGATAGGCTTCAATAATACAACTGACAATATATTGTTAGTTATAGTTATACAAAAATTGTAAACATAGATGACCGCAAGTTACAGTATTAAATGATTGAAGGTTTTTGTGATTATAGTTTATTTCGCAAGGTATCTTGCATGTTTAAATACTGTATTAATTCCATTGGCGGTTGTAAATTTCAAAACTATCAAAATAAAATGAGCAATTTCCAATTTTTCGGTAAGCAGTCCAATGTGTTCCTTCTCCTTCTTCGTCATCTAAATTTACTATACCACATTCGTTCATTCGAACTCCCGCGGTAGGTAATGAGTTTTTCATAAATACTCCTCGAAAATTTGATATTTTTAATAGTTTTACATACTTTTTAGATCTATGTTAGTTAGTGCTCGTTTTGGGAGTTTTATCGGTAGCTTTTTCGAAAGTTTCGTGGTCCTAAAAAAAGACCGAATCCTTTCTTATACGGCTTCAAGTATAATCCATTGCCTGTCTTTCCTAAAGCAATAGCTTCCATGGTTTTATTATGTCTCTGATTTTCCTCTAGTTGTTTTTGGCTTGTTTAGCATCATTAACTGCCTTTGCTATTCCAGCTGCACCACCACTTAAAGTTCCCAAAGCTCCTAGTGCAGTAAAATTGGAATTAACGGTAAAAACCCCCACTTTTTGGTATTGGTATTACTCTAGTTGGTTTAACTAACTTTTTTCCTTTTAAAGATTTTATTGATTTTACTGCAGTTTTAATAGCATCAGATGGATTGTTAAACTTATACCCTTTTATTGCGGATCGTGCGACATTTATTACATCCTTAAACTTCAACCCTTTTCCTTTTTTAATGTGTTCTCTTCTTACGTTTGGACGTTTTATTTTTTTTTAAACAACCCATACCAAGTTTTACTTTAGCTTTCATTGCTGTTGCTACACCAAGTGCTGCAGCCTTTTCTCCAAAAGAAGCGTCAGATGAATAAACTCTATCCTTTGCTCTCTCAAATAAAACCAAATCTGCTTTGTGTCTATTTTCTAAATCGTTATGTGTGTTATAAGCTATATCATGAACTCTACAAGCTTCGTCGAGCTTATTTACACCTTGATCACCTCTAGCTAATCGCTTCGATAGTTTTGTTCCGGGACCACAAAATTTATAACCCGGAATGTGGAGTTCGAATGGTAATTTATTAATAACGGAATTTACAAGACCGTCACCACGACGTTTCTTCACGACAACTTTTCTTTTCTTAAACATATTTGCTTAATGCGCTGTTATTTATAGTATTTGATAGCATAACTGCTTGATCAATACTAAATGCACCTTCCAAATGTAATTACATTTATTTGTTTTCAAGACACCAATTTTGTTTAGTATTAAACAAAATGCAAACTGTGCAACAGCCGATAACTTTAACGGTATCAAATAATGATTTACAAATTTCCAAATTTTCTAAAAGACATGGTGAATTGTTACCATCAACAATACGTTGTCTTATTGTGGGACCCTCGAACTGTGGAAAAACTAACACAATGATCAGCTTAATTGAACACGGGAACGGACTACGATTTGAAAACGTTTACGTTTATTCCAAATCTCTTTTCAAACAAAGTATCAATATTTAGAAAATCTTTTAAAACCCATCAAAGGTATTAATTATTTTGCTTACAACGACTTAGAAAACAACATTCCTTCTCCATCGCAAGCAAAATCTAATTCTATATTCATCTTTGATGATGTAGCTTGTGACAAACAAAATTTAATGAGAGAATATTTCAGCATGGGTCGGCATAAAAATATAGACTGTTTCTACTTGTGTCAAACTTATAGCCGTATTCCAAAACAGTTGATTCGAGACAACGCAAATTTTCTAATACTATTCAAACAAGATATTAAGAATCTGCGTCATGCGTATGAAGACAATGTTAGTACAGATTTAACGTTTGATAAGTTTAAGGAGATTTGTTCATTATGTTGGGAAAACCCATACGATTTTTTAGTTATCGATAAAGAGAGATCTATTGATTCAGGACGGTATAGGAAAGGATTTGATATATTTATTCAACCTCTGGGTTCCAATTAATAGGCACGATTAACAATTCTTAAACTACTTATTCAATTACTGAAAAACAGATTTCAAACGGTTGCTTCTTTATTTTTAAGCGATTTCATAGAAGCGTTTAAGTGACAGTTTAAAAGCGATTAACCGCGCTTAAAACAGTTCACTGTTCTGTTAAACGGTTACAAGTGAACGCTTCAGCGGTTGAGTCGGTTCCTCTTAGAAACGCTTTTGCGATTAAGTCGCCTTGTTACATTATTGTACATTTTATCCGAAACGTAATAAATTATGAATTCTGGAAGCAATCATTCAAATGAAATAGAATTAACTAAAAGGTTAATTAAAAACGAGAAGAAGTAAAACGAAAATTAGAGTTACTAAAACAAGGTGAGGACATTCAAGAGAATGCCTTTCTTCCTATTACTAAACGTCTAGAAACAATATCCGATCATTTAGAAGGTAAAACGCTTAAGCATTATTCTGATAGTGGTACACTTAAACCAATTGCAAAATTGAAGAGCGAAACTGATTCCAGTCTGAGTATTACTCCATCATTAAAAACAGAAGATAGATTGAATTCTAAAATATCAAAGATTAAGTCGCAAATAAGCTCACTAAAAGATGATAAAGTATCTTTGCCGGACTATGATGATGAGTTTCCTCGTGATGCAACTTCTACACCTAATTTAAATGAAGAAGTTTATATTGCAGAACCAACTGAAAACGATGATTTAGAGAATTATAATTTGGAAGATTTAATTAATGAATCTGTTAACGAGAGTAAAAGGAATATAGAACATATTATTGATACAGAGGATTATGAAGAATACTTAAATAGCTTTGATGAATTACCCAGAAATTATATCGATGCTATGATTCGTGATACCAAAGGAGAATTTGATCACAGAACTGGAATAAGACATGACAGTTTTGAAGAAAAATATTACATAGGAAGTTCAAAAGTAGACTTTATAGGATCTGACATAAAAGTAGATGATCAATATTTTAAGGGAACTCCAGGATTATATGAACTGTTGTTTAAAAACCAACCTACAAAATATACGGACAAAGATTTATACGCGTATAAAGATATTTTAGATATCAGCAACGCATGCAGAAGTAACTTTAATCCTAACGAACAAATACTTGGAACAAAGTCAAAGAAATATAGAACTATTATAGGTCCTTTATATTTCAAACAACCAATGAGAACTTATGAGACAGCAAAAAGAACAAATGTGAAATTAGGTACAGGGATGTTAAAAGAGGTTAGCGGTGCACCTTTTGATTACGTATATTGGGATGACCCTAATGAGTTGGTTGATCGACTTAAATTATTAGTTGCATCTCAGGCTGCTGGTAATACAAGTCACAGAAACGAAATTGTATCGATAATAGAAGAACTTCAGGAAGCAGGTATAATCTACTAAAATGACATTGGATAAATTTGGACGACATATAATTAAACATCCTCAAGTATCTGTTGTTAATCAAGAAATGTTTTACAACCACATATTAACGTTTACCTCTAGTAATATTTTTAATAATAAGTACGTACTAACTCCAAGTAACACTGACTACGTATTTCCACTACAATATGGAATAATTGATAATATATTGATAAATAGAAATGATGTCTTTATTAATATAAATGATAATACTTTATCAAAAGAAGAAGCGATTAACTATGCTTTACAATTAAATGATACTATATCATTCCGATTGGATAATGGTATTGAAGAAGATGTTATTCCATCCAAGAGGGTGCGATTTGTTGACTACGACTTACCTTTGAAACAAAATGAAGAAATGTCAGTTAAATTGAATGAAGGTGCTGAGCTAGATATTATTCAATCTAAGAGTGTGCGGTCCGTTGACAATGAAATATCATTAAACGCATCTGAAACATATAAAACTACTTCAACGGATAAAACCTTGTTTGTTGAAATAATTCTTAAATGTCCAATTAAATTTGAAGATAATCAGTATTTGTAATGGCTCCACGAAAGCAACTTAAAAATATAAGCCTTCTACGATTAAAGAAGACGTGGTTTCAGAATTACACAAACCAGCAAGAATTAACTTTAAAAGACGTCGGGTCATCGTAAAAGGTATTAATGAAACTCTACAAGCCGATCTCGTTGAAATGATTCCTTATGCGAAACAAAATAATAATTTTAAATACATACTTGTTGTAATTGATTGTTTTTCTAAATACGTTTGGACTGCTCCTATAAAATCAAAAGATAGTAAAGATGTAGCAAAAGCTATGAAATTAATCCTGCTGCAACTAAAATCTTCGCCAATTCATTTACAAACCGATCATGGTTTAGAATTTTATAATAAAACGTTTCAGACCTTGATGAAGAAAAATAATATAAATCATTATAGTACTTTTAGCACAAAAAAGGCATCAATAGTAGAACGTGTTAATCGTACTTTAAAAAATTTATTGTGGAAACAGTTTAGTTTGCAAGGACACTACAAATGGGTAAATATTTTAGAAAGCATAACAAACCGATACAACAATAGCTATCACCGAACAATAAAAATGAAGCCATCCATGGTTAACAAGAAAAACGAAAAACTTATTTTAAACTCTAGCTACAGTAATGTAAAAATTGTTAATGTTAACAATAAATATTCAATTGGTGATCATGTTAGAATAAGTAAAAGTAGACAAATATTTCAAAAGGGTTATACTCCTAACTGGTCAAATGAGATTTTTGTAATAAGAAAAGTTAAATTAACAAATCCAACTACTTATTTATTAAGAGATAAGAAAGGGGAAGATATACTTGGAGGATTCTACGAAGCAGAGCTACAGAAAGTAAAACATCCGGATGTACACTTGATTGAAAAAATTTTAAAGAAAAAAGGAAATAAGCTATATGTAAAATGGTTAGGTTTTAATACGAACCACAACAGTTGGATTGATAAAAGCAATATCGCTTAAATATTTCTACATTTAAAATAAGTAAAGTAATTGTAATTATTTTGTAATTTTCGTAATATGTTTAATATAACTTTATTAAAATTCTACTTGTTTACTTCATATCCTTGCAATGGAATATCAAATTTCTTTAACCTACACACGCATTCTATTAAGTTAATTCAAAAGCAAGTTTCAACCAGTAGTCGAGGTCATTGAGCTGAAACATAGCAATTGAGGTCACAGATCACTAACCCAAATCTAGGGCGTTGCACTAAATTGAGGGCAAAGGTCTTCAACCTACCGCGCCCCCGCCCCTTGCTCCTACGTCCCGAGCGGCCCAGATCGATCCCGAGCCGCCCCGACCGTCCCCGATCATGCACGCAAGCCCCCGACGGCAAACGATTGCAACCGAAGTTCAAATTCTCCCACCACAAATTCAAATTTCGCGCCAAAAGTGAGCCAGAAACGGCACTACTTATCTACTTATGTTTCCTTCGTATATCCAAGGAGACGTCTTTTAAAAGTTCAAAAATTTTAAAAATCTTTCTCCGTTAAGGATTTAATAAAAGAATGTGAGCCAATAATTTTTCTTTCTACGATTCCACATTCTGCAACGATTTTGATGTTCTTGCCGCATCCAGTGTGGGTTTTGCTTAGACCAATAATGTATGTTACGTAAATTTACACCCCCAAAACTACTAAAAGTTGTTTTTCCATAATATTAGTGACAATTTAATTCATGTTTTTTTTTTTTTTTTTTTTTTTTTTTTTTTTTGAAATGATTTTGAAAAATGACCTAAAGGTCAACATGGTTAAGGTCGTTGTCATATTTTAGGATTACCTTTCTATTAGAACCTTATAAAGGTTACAAAATAAATTGAATATTATTTCAGACGTACAATGATCCGTTTTCTAAATCCGGTGTGAAAAATAAGGGTTTCTATTTAAAAAACTTTCAATGTGACGTTGAAGGTCAATTTCAATGTCATCATCAGATGTTCCCTTCAAACCCTATATCTTTTGTTTCAAACAAATTTTCTGAAAAAGTCAAATTCAGAAATTAATTGCGTGGATGGATTAAAATGGAACACCTGGTACACTAGTGGTTTTTTCACTTAGAACTTTTTAATCAATTATCGCGGTCGTGTTCTAATTTTCAAATTAATTAATACACTCGAGGTTTGTATTTTAGCGAGTCAATTTGTGTTGTTTAAATTGAAACTTTAGCAATTTGATTTGAAAAACTGTCAATCTAAACACGTTTACCGAATGGCACCCGAGAGAATGTTTTTCTTAACACTATCATGTGCCATTCGGTATCGCGTTTTTAATAATTGACAGTTTTTCTCATCAAATTGCTAGACAACAGATTTTCATTAAACAACCCAGATTTACTCGGAAAAATACAAACCTCTTGTGCAATTATAAATGAAAAATATTTTCCCGAAACATATTTCCTATGCCGTAGTAATGGTTCAGTCTTCTATCATAATCAGTAATGCTTCATGTAAAACAATGTGGTAGGGATGTATTGCGATGATTAATTTTGTACAGCATTTTTGATGAACAGATCGAAAGACAAAAGATGTAAATTAGGCCTTCATGTAGAGGAATTAGTCCAAATATTTGTTCTCAACCGACCCTGTAAAATTATAATGCAATGAATTTGTTAGATTTAAGAATACTTACCAAAATAGGGGATTTCGATGACCTGAAATTGTGTAACAATAAAATAGTTGAGCTTGCACAAAACATGTAGAGTAGGTGTGTTATGGACAAAGAAAGCTGTAAATAAGCTTAAAAGGTTTGAATTTGAGTGCGCCGATTTAAAAACACTAAAAATTAATTACAACTTAACCCCAAAATTTTGGGTTAAGGAATAGTGCAAATTGTAGAGTTATGTGACATTATTATCAGAAGAGAAAAATGCGTCGTTTGAGCCGGAGGAAGATGGAAATAAAATTATTATTAGTTGCAGAAAAACCCGATAGAGGCGGGATTGAATTTCAAAAAGACGCGCAAATTGATAAAATATCCAAATAGGCCATGCCTAAGTTATAAATAAGAGTACCTGCAATTTGAGCGTCTCTTCTTCGAATGGTCGTGGGCGTGAGTGCACGCAGAGGCTGCGCCGAATTTAAATAATAAATTATTAAGTGCTTCGAAGTATCCGTCCGAAGTTTACAAGTTACGGGCTAGAAATAAAGCCGTTGAATTTCCCCTGAGGTACCATTCCAGGGATGAAAATAATTGGATAGTGCGCAGTAATTAAAGCTGTAGGAGATTTGAGACCTAAAAGGAACAGTTAAAAGAAATCGAAGTGCGGAATGATAAAGGAAAATAGGAAGTAAACTTACCAAGTTAGTGAGTGTAGTTTACAACGGATGCAGCGTTAAATTCACCAGCACGGGGAAACCTGGAGCTTTAATCAAAGCATCGCTGGAGGCAGCATTGTAGCTGAAAAAGAAGTACTACGATAAATACGTGTAACGGAAAAGAGTTGTTGAACAAACCTGAGTGATCATAATAAGGTCAGACCATTTTGTAATTAATTTTAAGTATTTTAATGCGTTGCTTGTAAATATTATCCATTAGTTGTTAAGGTCGTTGCGCCGGTGTTTACACCACTAGGGATGCGCGGAAACTGAAGTTTGGGTACAACAAAACTAAGTAAAAATGGGATTTATTTTATTGTCGACTTCAGCACGGTGGAGAACAAATGAAACCAATAAATAAGTTTATGTGTCAGTCAGTTGTTTTTATGCTAGGCGATCTAAACGTAAAGGAGGCTGTACACGCAATTAATATAGCGTCCCAACGTGGGGCGTTTAACATTAATATTTACCTAATCATATCACAATTCATTGCAGTATATTATTTTCTTGAAGAATTTTGTGGACAATTGTTTATAGGATTCGCAGATCGTAATTCACGTAGGCTAAAAAGTTAACAATATTTTCTGCGATGCGTGTTTTATGAATTCTTACAGGTGCTTGAATCGGTTGCACTTTTTCAGTCTCTTTAATCTCTTAGTCAATCTTGAAAACACTTCTCGACAAAAACATCTGTTGTGGAAATTGCATTGCATATTGTCGCGCCGCAATTGTAGCACTTTCAAAACATTGAAAATAAATGCATAACGCATCCGTTTCCATGTTAGTGAACGGCATATTTAAAAAAAATGAATTAAAAACTTAATTATAAGCCTTGAAAACTATCGGACCACAGTTGCAGTGATTTGATTTTTTCGCCAAAGCAAGTTGATCCAATTCAGATAATCGAAAATTAACATTTTGTCCTATAAAGCGAGAACGGTTTTTTCCAAAAATCACAAAAACAAGAAAACGCTTCAGATAATGTATTTAGTTTATTAGTGTTTAACAAATTAGTTTAATAAAAAAATCTCTTAAAACAACATAAAACTCTTTTTCAAACGTCACCAAAAATATTGAAATAGGTTTAATGGTTTAGGTTTAGGAGATATTAAAAAGGAAATGTCGAAAAATGCACTGGCATTTCCCTTCCTTAGTATAAAGCAAAATTATACCGTAACACACAAACTGTTATCAAATGATGTTTTCAAAGTTACACCTCATTGTCCAACTTTCCGTGATAACATTAACATTATATTTCTTCACAGCAATTACGCCTCCTAAGTGATCAATTTACGCACTTCACAATAATTTTCATACATTTTTCTCACTCTGTTTCTTCATAAAGATATTTTTCTCAAATCTCAAAAGTTTTCCATTTTTGAGATACAGCCGCTGCGTACTCTTCTATCAATATATTTGCATATTTGTTAGTTTTTTCCAAAGAACGAGTTTCCGTCATTTCATAATGAACTTATTTATCTTTTAATTATTGACTAAATTTTATGTGTTCTGGATTTAATAGTGATTATTTTAACGTGGTTCATTTTGATACCTCTCCCTTGATAAAGCCTAACTGGTTTTAATCAACCCTTAAAACCTTGCACTTACTCCTCAGTAAACTGAGAATCCCTAAATTTAATAACAATTAATAGGAGTTAGAACATCAAATATACATATATTGCAATGACAAAGGGGTAAATTTTAATTTTGTTTTAATGTTAGGCGCCAACCACTTTATGAAACAATTTAAATTTTGGCTCTTTCTCTCAAGGGTTACTTTTTTACCGGAAAACAAAAGTGTTTTCACATGCACGCGTTTTTGTACAACTATTATCCAAATAATTTCTGTCACTAAATTTTGATTTATTTGTCTTATTCCCTTCATTAAAACACCTTCTCGGCTCAACAATAATTTATTTACAAACCTCTGACAAATGGTAAGTTTGGCAACGTGTACAATTTTCACGTGCCCTGCATTACGCGCAAGTTTTGAGTTCGTGCACGTTGCTTATTTACATGAATTCTTAACCTAATTGGACTACAACTACTTTACAAACTTATTCCTACTTAAACTAAATCTACCTGGTCATCACGCCAATTTCGACGGTGAGTATTTTTGTTGTATTCGATGCTTTCGATGTTCCTGTACTTTCTTTTCAGGTTACTGCTACGTCGTCCAAATTTTCGCAGTCTCTCCGTTCATTCACCTAGGGTTCACGGACCTTTTCCTTTCCGGATCACTTTCACTGGTGAGTATTTACTTTCCCCGTTTACTTTGTTTACTTTTATTACTGTACTCCTTCAACTTCTCACTTTGTTTGCACTTAGCAATTTTATTACTTTTGAATTGTTTTAACGTGACGTCATTTATTTATTTTTTGCGGTATTTTTCTTCGCAACGATGTACGCCTTTGCGTTGTGATTTTCGGACTTCTCGGGCGTCTCTTCCGCACCTCTATTTATTACTTCCGGATCCATGGCCAACTTGTTTATTAATTTATTCAAATTAATTAGTGGCGCCGCGTCGGTTTTTGTGCTGCCATCTACTGGATGTTTATCTGAACCCTTAGTTTTTCTGCAGTTTTCTTTAATTTCTATAATTAACTTTCTTAATTATTTGTTAATTACTGCTATTCTTCTTCTGTTTTTTCTGCCCTTCCTTCCTTGTCGTTCTTTTCTTGAAAGAGTATTGCGCCGCTTTGCACTTTGTCTTTAAATTTTGTTTTGTTGTGTATTCATAACCCAACTTTTTATAATTAACTTTGTTTAAGCCACGCATTTTCACCCTTTACGTCCTTGTTTATGTTTTACATTGTCTATCACTCACTTTTATTTATCACTCTTCGTCCCTTAATCACTCTCACCTCACATTTTGTGTCTTGGCAAATGACCTTGACTTATTATTTCTACCTTAATTACATAACTAATACTAACTTTTATACAGGTTTTCTTTGGTTGGGAAGATTACTGATGCTGCGGGACACTTAAGAATGATTAGGACTTTCGAGGATTATGGGACTGGCTCAAATGCAATAACATCGCAATATATTGCGGTGATTGTTTTAAAATTTGATATTTTAAATATAAATTAGTGTTCGTACATTTACATAATTCAGGTTGCATGGCGTGATGAAGATTTTTTTTTAAAACAAAATAAATGTTATTTAGTATGTAGGATAATTTCTGTAACCAAGATTGTTGTGAACAATGCATAAGAATTTGTTAAAGTTAATTTTAAAATTTGTAAATGAGTAGGTAAAAAAAATAAGAATAGTGACAAGTGAGTTTGAAATAATGATGAGATAGATGACAGATCAGAAGTAAGTCAAGAAAAATAGGAAATGGTAATATATCAAGTTGAATAAAGAAGAATATAAATCAGAAAGTGTAAAACAAGATTGTGGAAAGCAATAATATGAATTATGAGAATGAATAGTGATTGGTGGAAGATTATAATTAATAGAGGAATGATTGGAGTTCGATGAAGTTGGATTAGATGGATGATAGTAACAGTTTGGTAGTTCAGTGGTTTTGGAATAATAATAGGATTTGGACGGTGAACTTATTAATGTACTGAATAATTTTATTCTATCAATTTGATTTTAAATAAGTTACATGTTGTGGTATTGTTTTTAGTTGATTTATTAGTTTAGTTTGGGATTATGTTGATTTAAAAAATTATTATTTTGCTTAGAAATTATTTGAATGTAAATAAAATTGTACTTAGATTAAGGGTTTGTAAATTTGTCATGTGGTGCGGCCTGAGATGCAGAGGAGGCTGTATTTGAGCCGGTAAAGTATGGATTTTTTTTATTCGGTGAATACGAGAAAGGAACCAGACCACAAATTAAAGAATTTTTAGAAATAACACCCCAATATATATATAATAGCATTTCAGGCCTGAAGGCCTATAGCTTGAATACAAGATTTCCATTGTTACTGGTTTATTGCCATGTTTTCCCAGTCTTTTATGTTGAATCGGTTGATGTCTTCTTTAATGTTGTCCCACCATGTCTTTTTTGGGCGTCATCTCCTATTTTTTTCTGGCAGTTTTCTGTTTATGGTGGTTTTTATTTATCATTTTCGGGTAGTCTTTTTATGTGGCCTAGCCATCGAAGTCTATTTTGAGTTACGACACTACTTATTCCAGTGCTTTTGAACAATTCTGTTACCTAGCTGTTGGTTCTTCTTCGCCAGTTTCTATTTTCCTTTACCCCACCAATATTTTCCTCAGGATTCTTCTTTCAAAAATGTCTAGTCTTGTTTTGCTTTCTTCTGTTATTGTCCACGTTTCACTAGCATAGGTTGCTACAGGTCTTATTATTGTTTTATACATGTATATTGTTGAGTTTTTTTGTAATATTCTTATCTCTTAATACTTTGTCCAACGCTCCCGCACATCTTTTACCGGCTGTAATTCTTCTTTTAATTTCATTGCTACAGTTACTTTTACTTGTTATTTCTGTGCCGAGATACACTACACTATTTACTAACTTAAATTTATATCTTATGTTATCAACACTTTTTATTGACAGATCTAGGCTATCGGGTTGTTTTTTATTTATGTAGGCAGATTTCTGTTGAATTATTTCAAGACCTACTTCTTTGTTGCTTTTTCTAATCTGCTGGTGATTTGTTTTAGTTCTTCTTTTTGTTCGTGATAGTATTGTAATATCATCAGAGAACGCCAGTAGCTAGTATGAGTTTTTAAGAATGTTGTTATTTGTCTTAATCTTGCTTTGTCTTATTATGTCTTCCAGTGTAATGTTAAATAGTCTTGCTGATAAAGGGTCACCTTGTTTTACTCTTGTGTTGCTTATAAAACCTTCAGAAAATTGGCTCTCGTGTGTTACTCTGTTTATTGTTTGCTGTAGTGTCATCTTAGTCAAATGTATGAGTTTTGTTGGTATTTTCAGGTTTTCCATTGCTTTGATGATACATTTCCTTTTTATGTTGTCGAATGCTTGCGTCAAATCCAGGAATAATGCATGGATCGGGATGTTTTCTTTTCGCAGTTTTCTTGTATTTGGCGTAACATAAATACGTGATTTATCGTCGATTTTCCGCTTCTGAAGTGTGCTACCTTTATTGTGTTAGGAGAGATTAGTGATTGGTTTCATTTGGTGAGTATTATTTTTTTTTTATTAATTTAAATAAGGAAGAAAAAAAATTTTTTTGGATATTTTTTATAATATTTTTTTTTTTTTTTTTTTTTTAAAAAAATAGAGAAAAATGTTTTTTTTTTTTTTTTTTTTTTTTTTTTTTTTTTTATTTTTGTTTTTTTTTGTTTTTTTTTTTTTTTTTTTTTTTTTTTTTTTTTTTTTTTTTTTTTTTTTTTTTTTTTTTTTTTTTTTTTTTTTTTTTTTTTTTTTTTTTTTTTTTTTTTTTTTAATAGTTTTTAAAATATATAATTTTTTTTTGTTTTTTTTATTTTTTTTTTTTTTTTTTTTTTTGTTGTTTTTTTTTTTTTTTTTTTTTTTTTTTTTTTTTTTTTTTTTTTTTTTTTTTTTTTTTTTTTTTTTTTTTTTTTTTTTTTTTTTTTTTTTTTTTTTTTTTTTTTTTTTTTTTTTTTTTTTTTTTGTTAAAAAAAAAAAAAAAAAAATTAAAATTAAAAAAAAAAATAATATTAAATTAAAAAATAAAAAAGTGAGAGAGTGAGGAAAGTTGTTTTTGGGTGAGATAGGTTAAATATTTAATAAGGAGTTGGTGAGGGGGGAGGAGAAGAGAAAAGGGAAAAAAAGAGAAAAAGGGGGAAAGGAGAAAAGAGAGGGAGAGAGGAGTGGAGGGGGGGGAGGGGGGGGGAGAGGTTTGGGAGAGGGGGGGGGTGGGGGGGGGGGGGGGGGGGGGGGGGGGGGGGGGGGGGGGGGGAGGGAAATTTGAAAAATTTTTTTTTTTTTTTTTTTTTTAAAGGTGGAGAAAAGGGGGGGGGAGAGGGGGGGGGGGGGGGGGGGGGGGGGTGGGGGTTTTTGGGGTTTGTTTTAAAGGGAGGGTTGGGGGGGGGGGGGGGGGGAAGAAAAAAGTTTGTAAAAGAGTTTTTTTTTTGGGTTGTTGGGGGGGTTTTTTGTGGGGGGGGGGGGGGGGGGGGGGGGGGGGGTGGTGGGGTGGTGGTGGTTGGGGGGGTTTATTTATTTATTTATTTATATATTTACGGTATACACCTTTTCCAAATACAAAATAAAATATAATATAACAAACACACAAATTAAACTAGGTAATTAATTAAATGAGTAATACCTAAACTAAAATAAATTCTTCAACGAATTGATAAAGAACATTATTGTTAAAATTAGTAGCTTACACACTAGAACAAATAGATAAATTAATACGTAATAAATTCTTTTTAAAACTAAATAAACAATTGCAAAAAAGATCAAAATTAGGGTCGAACGCCAATATGTTAGAATATTTCATAAATCGTGTTATGCAATTATGAGCACCATAGTTTGTTGAGTAAAAGTCAGATCTAAATAGCAGTCTAGAAGTAACACGACTAGGCTTAAAGAAACAGAAATTAAAATTTATTTTTGACAGTAAGAATCTACTATCAGTTAGCCCATTTATCAATTTGTATCCAAAGCACAAATCTAAAAATATTCTCCGATTATGAAGCGAGTACAATTTGACTAATGATATCATTTGAGAATGACTATACTCTATACGAGGAATACTGAGTTTAAAAGAAATCATTAATAAAAATTTATTTTGGACCTTCTCGAGCAAGCAACTATTACTGTTGTATTTAGGACACCATATCTGAGAAGCATATTCAAGTTGACTTCTAACCAACGATATATACAAAGTTTTAAGAGTAACAATACTAAAAGGTTTAGAAAATCGATAAATAAAACCTAGTGTCCTAAATGCTTTAGCTGTGATATCATTAATATGAGGAAGAAACGTTAATCGATTATCAAATATAACTCCTAGATCATTTATTTCATATACTGAACGAAGTTCATAACCATGAAGGTAGTATTTAGGTTCAATTATTTTTTTTCTCCTAAACGAAATACTACAACACTTTTTAATATTGAGTTCAAGATAATTTGAACAACACCATTCCCATAAGTTATTAAGATCATTTTGCAGTTGAACTCGATCAAAGTTATTTTTTATTGTAGTAAATAATTTGAAATCATCAGCAAAAATTAGAAAAGAAGAATGTTTGATAACTTTACTTAAATCATTAATAAAGAGCAAAAATAAAATTGGACCACAATGGGATCCTTGGGGAACACCAGACGTCACATGTATAGCTTTGGATAAATAATTACCAATTTTTACATGTTGTATACGTTCACACAAAAACTACTTAACCATTTATTAACAAGGTCACTAAATCCTAGACTTTCTAGTTTCTTTAATAGAACATAATGATTAACCCGATCAAAGGCTTTTGTGAAATCGGTATAAACAGCATCAACTTGATAACCCTTTTCCATAGCTTCCAGCAAGTATATTTGAAATGTCATCAAATTTGTGATAGTAGATCTACCTTTAAGAAAACCATGCTGTTCCTCACATATCACTCGTTTGCATTTCCACATTAAAACTTTTGAAACTAACTGGTCTAGAATCTTAGGTATAGTTGACTGAACCGTAATTCCTCTATAATTAGATATGTCTTCTCTTGTACCACTCTTATGTAACGGGTTTATATAAGAGTATTTCCAGCAAGTAGGAAAAACTCCAGTGCTTAAGGATTTACTAAATAAAATTGATAAAGGAACAGTGAGTGAATATACGCATCTTTTCAAAAATAGGGGGCAGCTCGTCCGGCCCAGACCGAATTGAGTCAGATAAACAATTCAAGCTATTAAAAATATCAGACATAGAAATACTAATTGAGTTTACACAGATGGATCCATCATAAGGAAAGGTTGCATCCGATTTATTACAATTACCATAAACACTACTAAAATGATCAGCGAATAAATCAACACTCGTTTCGCCAGAATTACTATACTTATTATTGTAAAACATGCGTTTAGGAAAGCCATAAATGTTTTTACTCTCATTTACAAATGACCAAAACCTTTTAGAGTTAACTTTGATATTATTTTCACATTTTCTAATATATTCACTATAAAGGGAAGCGCTTAATTTTTGCATTCAAATCTTAATGATTGAAATTTATTGTAATCCTCAAGCAAACCACTAATTTTAAATGCGCAATGTGCTTGCTTTTTGCTTTAACAAGATAAATAAGTGTTCTATTAAACCATTTGGGATAAGTTGACAGTATTTTTATTCGTTTAGGAATAAATTCATGTAAAACAACATTTAATATATTGTAAAATTCTTCCACCATGATATTAACGTCAAGTTTTGACAAAACTTCAAACCAATTTACTGCTGATAAATAGTAGTTAATAGTGGAGTAGTTTGCAGACTTGAAATCATAGAAAACATATTCTGTATAAAGTGTATCAGTAAGTGGAGAAACGGAAGCGGAAAAAGTATAGGCTATATGATGAAAACTATTTTCAAACAATAAATCATCAGCAGATTCTATATTTAGCAATTCCAAATTTGAGAATACTAAGTCAAGCAGGACACCCCGTTTATTGGGTATGCTATTTCTTTGTTTTAATAAGTTAAAACTAAAGCAGTCAGCTAAGGACTGAGCACGTTGACAGTTATTATTACTTAATAACAAATTACTATTTTTGTTACAAGGTTCCCATTTTGCACTAGGCAGATTATAATCACCACAAAATATAAAATCAAGATTAGGATTGAGTAAACATATTTCATCAATAGCTAATGAGTGATCACTGTAACAAGAGAATTGTGAATGAGGTGGAATATAAGCTGCTCCAATAACTAATTCATTTTCAATTTTTACAAAAATATGTTCAATATTTAAATAAGATGATTCTAACAAGGTACAACTTAAGAATTTATTTGTAGCAATCAAGACACCACCACCTTTAAGTTTAGAGCTTGATTGAGCAGATCTATCAAGTCTAAAAATATTAAAATTTGGTATTTTCAGTTCAGCATCACTAATATAACTATCGAGCCACGTTTCAACTAGAATCAAAACATGATAATCACAACAATTAACAGATTTATGTAATTCTTTAAGCTTGCTTCTCATACCGCCTACATTTTGAAAATAAATTTTTAAGTTATTAGTTTTTAGTTTTTGAATTCCGAGAAGTATCAGACTTCGTAATCACTGGGTTGCCATTGACGTACTTTATTAATAAGTTAGTCTCACCTTCAGATTTGCGTCTCTGGAGTTCATCATTGAGAGATTTTAAATAATTACGTTGACTTTGCGTACGATCCGAACTAAATTTAATATTACCAGTGTCTATGGCACGTACAGCTTTTAAAACATTGATAACCGAATCTTTGTCGGCAAAGCAAACTTTTATAGGTCTAGGTTTGCTAGATACCTTTCCAAGTCTAATAAGTTTAACAGGTTCAAACTTGATCGAGTGATGTATTATATTTTCAATAGCCAATGTATCACTTCTTATTTTATTTTCTAATGTACCCTCAGGTTCAGGCACATTGAAAACCAGTAAATTTTTTGATCTCCGCATCCTATCTTCGAATTCATCCAAGACTTCATTAGTGGACAATGTAGACAACGACGCCATAGACAAAGTATTTTCAATTTTATGCAAGCGGTCTTTAATACTATCAATTTCATTATTGATATCTTTTAACGCGCTTTGAAACTCAGTTTTGAATAAAGAAGGCAATTCTTCTTTTAAAACTAGTTTTATGGATTCCATAATTGAAGTATTAAGAACTTTGCTTTTTTACTGATATTCTCATCAACTGGCAGACAATTTGGGCAAGTCCAGGCTTCACCGCCACGTTTTTTAGCTTCTTCTAAATAATATGCCATTATATCGATAGTATCATCTAAACATTCGCAATGATACCATTTAGAACATTTTCCATGACATTTTAACGCTTCAGACCGAGGGCTAATGTTGGCTTTACAAGTAAAACAATTAAGAACCATTATGATATCGTAAAACGAGGAAAAGGACTATTTCTACAGGGAAACTACAAATTTCACGCTAAGGGGTCAATCAAAGCGACTTTATACAACACAAATAGGGTAAAAGACCACGGTAAGGAAAATAATAGAAAACAGAGGTTAGTGTTTCATGAACAAAAATTTGTATAAATAAATATTTCTATCAATAAACGAGGTCAAGCGATAATTCAAGTTCACACGCCTGTATGCAGCAACAAGGCCACAATAAATACAATTTGGATTATTAAAATCAAATTACTTACGTTAATATTCTTTCAATATGAATGAAATATAACAAATTCACAGCTACTACATAGAAGATTTATATTATTGGTTTTGGTAATTATTAGAAAAGAATTTACGGAGATTATAAACTAAATCACAGAGCACCGACACAGGTACCACTCACTCAACGTTTTTATAATTTTATCTTAATAAAAAATAATATTTTAAAATTAAAAAATTAATTTTTAAAAAAAAAATTAAAAATTTTTTTTTAAAAATTAATTAATTTTTTAAAAATAATTTTATATATATTAATAATTTTTAAAAAAAAAAAAAATTAAAAAAAAAAAAATATTAAAAAAAAAAAAAAAAAAAAAAAAAATAATAAAAAAAAAAAAAAAAAAAAAAAAAAAAAAAAAAAAAAAAAAAAAAAAAAAAAAAAAAAAAAAAAAAAAAAAAAAAAAAAAAAAAAAAAAAAAAAAAAAAAAAAAAAAAATAAAAAATTAAATTTTTAGCATCAAAAAAAAAATGAGATTTTTTAAGATTTTTTTTTTTAAAAAATATTTTTTTTTAAATATTTTTAAAATAATTTTTTTTTTGTTAAAAAAATGGTTTTTTTTTTTTTTAATATGAATTTTTATTCCACCTTGGAGGGGAAGGAAACAAAAAAAAATAATTTCTAAGATATTTCAAAATATGTGTATTAAACTAAAAAAAACAAAAATTAAAATTTACCAAAGTTTGGAAATAAAGAGAAAAGATTACTAAAAAAAATAAATAATAAATAAAGAAAAAAAAAATTATTAATAAAAAAAAAAATAATTAAATTATAACAAAAAAAACAAAAAGAAACACATGTCTTAAAAAACAAAATATTTTTAACGTTTTGCAACTTTACCCCCTCATTTTTCACAGTTAACTGTAACACATTTTTTTAAAAAAATTTTTTAACATTGTCCATAAATAATAAATAAATTTAAGTAATCTTCGTTTGTATAATTTAAGCGTCCCAGCATGATTATTGAAAATTTTTAACAGTTTGACATGTCCTTGACAGATGATTGTTTTCTAACGCCATCATGGCCAACTAGGAATAACCATTAATATCAAACGAAATACAATAGCATTTGTGCAACAAAAAAATGTTAAATTGCCAATATTTCAAAAACCATGAATTTTTGAATAGACAACCTTGTACAAAGTCAACCTTATTTTTGATGCTAAATAAAATAAAGCTATAAAAAACATGGTGCTTGCATTTAAAAAAATGACTTTTGACGTGTTTTTTGAATTTAATTTTAATCCTTTTTTTTATCGCCCTGTATTAATTTATTATCAAAATATCGACATAGCCCACCAAAATAGGTCCCCTGCTACAAGGAAACCTATTTAAATTAAATAATAAAGGCATTAGTATAGGAAAATTTTATAATTTTGTTTAGGCCTGTAAATCATTTTTGACATAAAATTTAAAATAAGTCCAAAACAGTTAGACTTAGGTATAGGACATTATACACAAAATTTGTCTAGAATTTTGGGCAAAATTCAAAAAATAGAATAATATATAGGGTGTTCCATTTAAAATAAGCAAGTTGACACATACTTCGGTATAACCGGAAGTGTCACCATCTTGAAAATATTTTAGCGGAATTGTCCCTGTTGATGTTAGTATATTACCAAATTTTCAAATTTTTCCCATGTACAGTTTCTTTATTATCTATCGATGGCGTTCCCGGGGGACACCCTGTATTATTTATTAATTTACACAATGTGATTTTGTTGTATTTTTCCAACGCGTCTATCTCTATTACCTAAACTTATTAATGTATAGTTTCAATTTAGATTAAGTTATCTACAGTTTAGACAATTTTATGATAGTCGATCCTCATTCGACCGTTTAAAAAGAGAAAATTGCAAAGTACTGCAATTAGGATATAAGACAAGAAGAACTGAGATGCCAAAGACTAGAAACACCGTAGTCGTTAGACTAGTACACTTACTGTGTAATTTACAATTTGTATCGACTAAGTTTGAAATGTAAATAACACGGTTATGATGAGTGTTTTATAAAGTAGTTTGAATTATAGCTAAAGAATTTTACTTAAGTGACTTATAATTACGTTTTTGAAAATAAAATCAAATTGAATTGAAAAGGAACAATTTAATGGTATGTTGCAGTTTTGATTTAAAACTTTGATAATAATGTATTTAAGAAAAAGTTTCAGAAAAAATCTTAGTTATAAAAAATGACTGAAACAATTATATCCTGCATTACCTACAAGTTTTTTGCTATCTTTCCATTTTCTTTCCACTGCACTGTATGTACTGTAATGAAACGCAAACTTCATCTAGCGTGTTATGATTTAGGTCGCTACTAAAATTGATTGTACACATGAATTACTTTAGAGAAACACAAAAACATTAAATAAACACACAACACTGCTTCTTAACTACAAATATGAGTAATGGCTCTCTTAGTTTTATCTTTAACATTAACAATGTATGTAACAAAATTAAAGCACTACATATAAATGTTAATGAAACAGTGCCACACCAACATTAATCAGTACGTTCATCACTTTAATTGTAACTTTACTTACTCAACTTCTAATTACAGAAGTTGTCAGTTGCCAGCAAACTCTGAACATAATCTATTTAATAATTTAATGTCTGCCAGGCAACTTCATTCTATAAACTTAAAATAGATCTTATAAACTTTATGACATTAAACAACATCGTTTAATAATAAAACGAACTCAATACAAATTTATGTCAGTTGTAAAGCTTCATTTACAATCAATGTTATGACTGTTATGTTAGTAAGAGTACGGCCTTTGCAGAATACCTTACAAGGACGTGCTTGTATATGTAATTTACATTTACCATAAACGCCACATACATTATAATTAAATAACGAAAACTGTAAGTAATCATTGTTGTTCTTTTTTTTCAATCTTGCCATGATAAATACTTGCGTTATGAGTTGGAGTTAAAATCTTACGACTAGTAGGTACTTTTTCAAAGTGGCTGTAAATTATCTTTAATACTGGTAAAAGTTAAAAAACATTATTTCACATGAAATATATTCGTATAACGTTAATGATCCACCATTCTTGTGTATTAGTAAATCATGTATTGTGTAACAAATATATTGATTTAGTATTTGTCAAAAAAATGTTTATCGTTTTTATCTTCAACATTATTTAATGACGTATACCATATATTAATAGTAGAATGTTTTATAAGTAATGAAAAGTGACGTTTCGCTAGCGAGTGAATTTTAACGAAAAGTTAATACTTTTCTTCACTTGTCAGAGATCATTTTGACATTTATTTTTACAATACCAACGATGGGTTAACACTATGTAGTAACATTTGGTCACAGTATGAATTAATACGTTCAATTCCATTTTTACCTTTTTTTAAATTATAATAAATCTGGTATGTAACACATGACGTGTAACTTGATTTTTGTAACTTATATGATATTACGAGATCTCGCTTCGCTCGTCACAATAAAATCAAGTATTAGTCCTTGAATTCTCAAATGGCTATAAATTAAATAACAAAATATAAATTAGTATAATACATTTTTGGTTGCCGCACATAAAAATAAAACTGTTAAAGTGAAGTAAGTGAAAAATTTTACATCTTTAATCAATAGCAAACGGAGAGATTATAAATAGAGCAAATTACATTGAAACATTGTAACAGATCTATTAATGGGTAAAAGGTAAGTTAATCAAAGTTAAATATAGAGATGCATACACACCCACATGTAAACATAAGAAGACAACGTAAAGTACGAAAGTAAACAAGCTTGACCGAATACCGCAAACTGTTCGTTGCCCTCTGCATTCTTGAATATTTTATGCAATTCATAATGGCACTGCACTTTAAATATAAAATATGTTCATACCTCAAATTCCTATAATGTTTAAATTCATGTATAACTTAGCAATTTATATTGCAGGGAGGTGCTAATTCCATTAACCATGCACCCTTAGAATTCTATATGAACTTCAAATTTGTAATTGCAGCAAGTTTGAAACTTGATTACTGAAAAGTTAATGCATGACGCTTGGCTCTATACAATTTGCTAAATAAATATGTAGAACATGCATAGTAACTTGTTGATTATAAATAAATAAAAGTAAAAATGTAACAACTACAAATTCAATAATAACAAATCAAATCTAAATTACAACAGAAAATATCTCACATTTACGGTGAAATCCAATTTGTTTCTACCTGACTTTATCAATTACCATTAACAATCAAAGTCAAATTAACATTGTTTTAGAATTACAAGTGCTGCTACCACAAAAGCTATTTTCAATTAAACTACGGCGAGTTGAATTTGAACATTACTCAACACAGTCATACATAATCGTTTGAATTTACATTCGTAGACCATTCCGCAGTTTAATAATTAAACAGATAATTGCACACACTTTCAAATTATTGTTGAAAATTAAAGATAACAATTCGAAATGAAAACATGAAATTCCATGTTTGGAAGACAGTAATTTGAATTATTAAATTAATTACAAAATTCTAATGACAATATAAGTTGTAGAAAAAATATTTGCAAATGTAAATTCGAGATTAAAACACCACTTTACCCAATTCAACCCTTTTATATTCTATATTACTCCACATATTTCCAAATCAAAAATGTGAACACCTCCTTTTTTCATTTTTCTTACAAATTAGAGTTAGTTCGCTTTCTAAGTAAATTCCAGTCTTCAATTGTTTTCAAGTGAGCGAAAACATGACGGTCTTGAACAACAGGTACATTTCCGTAATCGGTTTTGTGCACACTTTGTATATGTTTTTAGACCTCTATTTTATTTTTTTTAATTTTCTATTTATTACTTTACGTTTTAAAATAAGCTGGAGAGCAATCTGTTGAAAGGGCTGTTAAACTACATAAACAAAAAATCCGAAACGAACCGACATCTTAGATCCAACGTTTTAACTGAAACTAAGTATATACTCAACTCCGGATTGTCATTTCATTTGTAACAAAATGCATTTTAAGCTTTAATTTTTAGTTTAAGGTTTAAAGACATCATCATAAACAACATAATAAAATCTAAATGTGGTTGTTAGTGTTCAAGAAAAAATTAACTTCCATTAAACAGTATGGAGAGTCATTGTAAGTGTTACCAATTAAATTATAGCGTTGATATACGCATTGTTCCTATGTTTGTACATAATTTTTCTTTATAATATGTATGCATGCTTATACAAACAGTGACACATTAAATGACATTCTATAAAACAATACACCAATGGTTTTTGTATGTTTTTTCCATTACGTTTTAAAGTTGCAAATGTTGAGTTCAAATCACAATGGTTATTAGAAAAGGAATTTCTTCTCAGGCGATTAGTAGAATATTATAGAATGTTACCATTAAGGAAATATATTTAAACAAATGGACAAGTTATTTTGGGAGCAGTAAAAATCACGTATGATGGTGCGTAAAATTATGTGGTACTTCTGGTTGTGACTGGGGAAGCTTCAAATTAGATTTTAGGAATTAAAAAAATAGCTAATATCAATAAGAAACTATTCCATTTATAAAAAAGGTGAACTTTACTTTATCACCATTTTTCTATACAGGGTGATCCAATCTATACGACACAGTCTCTCAAATGAGAACGCATCAATATGTTGCGGCGATTTTTTGTACATGTATAGGTATAATTTAAAAAATATTTTTTAATATTTTGTTTGTCAAAAAAGTTGGATGCCAAAGTTGCAATTTTGTAAATAGAACATCCTGTAAATGAAGACGAATATGGATTGTAGAGCTGAAATAAAGGTAAGTTGATGTTATATGCCCCTATACCTATCTCAAATAAGTTTTGAGATATTTAAAAAATTATAAAACATCACGAAATAATAGACTTTCCAAATACCTACCGAAGAGTATTAGGGAGTCCTATACCTAACTCAAAAAGTTTCTGGGTTTTTTAAAGTTTATTTTTAAATTTTATAACTTTTTAATTTAAAAAAATTTAAATTTAATTAAAGTGGGTTTGAACTAAATTAAATAAAAAAAATTTAAAAAAATATTTATATAAAATAAATATATATATATATAGATCGGTTTACAACGTTCTACGACGTCTTCCGACACCCAACCGCCATCCGTCCCTGTCTCTCCACAGGTCTACGTCTAGATCCCTTTCCCTAATTTCGGTTTCAACACCCTCTCGCCAACTCTTTCTTGGTCTTCCTCTCTTTCTTCTTCCTTGAGGTGACCAGCCTAATATTTGCTTAGGTAACCTATCGTCGTTCATTCTTTGTACATGGCCATACCATATTAGCTGTTTCGTCCTCACATCGTCCACCAATGTATGCCCGGCTCCCATTATTTCCCGAATCCTGGTATTCGGAATTTTTCTAGCCTTGATTTACCTGCAGCTCGTCGCCAGAAGTCCATCTCGGTTGCTAGCAGTGTCTTTTCTGCACTTTTTTAGAGGCCATACATCACTTCCATACGTTACTATGCTCTTTATAATTGTGTTGTAGATGTGATGTTTATTACCCTTGGATATTGTTTGGTCCCACAATACTCCATTTAGCATGCCAATAGCCCTTCTTCCTTGTATGTTGCGTTCCTCAATGGCTTTATCTAGAGTTCCATCCTCTGTTATCTTCAGACCCAGGTATTTATACTCTGTGCAGTGTTGAATGGTTTGGTTATTTTCTAACACTATAGGCTCTGGTGTTCCACCAATACACATACACTCCGTCTTCTTGATGTTAACTTGCAGACCCCATTTTTGTACTCTTCTATAAGTTTTCTTGCCATATATGCCAAGTCATCATGGTCCTGTGCTAATACGATCTGGTCATCTGCGAAGCACATTGTGTATAGGTTATTATTGTTAAGGGGATTCCCATGGCATAACACTTCCGTTTCCAGACTTTGAGAGCTTGCTCTAGATATATTTTAAAAAGAGTAGGAGACAGGCAACATCCTTGTTTCAGACCTTTTGTAACGGTGAATCCCTTGCTGACATTGTTGCCTATTTTCACTTTTGCTGTGGATTTCTCATACAGTCTTTCTACTGCTTTTACTATGCCATGATTTATATTGGTTTGTTTTAACGCTGTCCAAAGTTTGCTAAGTGGAACACTGTCATAGGCCTTTGAAGATCAACATAAAGTAAATGGATCTCTTGATCCACGGCCCTTTTTTTCAATGACCTGAGTGAGGCAGTATAGGTGATCTACTGTTGAGCGACCAGCTCTAAAACCAGCCTGTTCTTCAGCTTCCATATCCGCATACTCTGTCTCAATTTTGTTTTTTAAGATCTTGCCATATATTCTGCTCATTGTACCAGTCACTGACAGTCCTCTATAGTTTTCACATGAATCTCGGCTTCCCTTTTTATGTATCGTGGATATAAGGGATATTTGCCATTCATTAGGGATTTCACTTCCGTCAATGCAGTTTTGGAATATCATTGTAAGGTGCGTATAGAGCAAGTTGGTGCCATGTTTTATTAATTCTGCCGGAATATTTCCGGGACCAGGGGCTTTTCCATTTTTAAGCGAACTGCATACTTTTTGACTTCGCTGTGCGTTACTCGTACTGGAGATGAAACAATATTAATAGCACCATTCTTATTAGTGTTCGCACTAATGAACTCAGTTCTTTTCTCGGTAAGCAGATCCTCAAAATGTTTCTCCCAGTTTTCCATTGATATTGGGGATATGATATCTCCTTTCCTGTCGGTGCGTAGACTTTTTAATAGTCTCCAACTTTCCGTACTTTTCCGTCCACCAAGGTATGTGTTGATTCTGTTGCAGTTTCTTTCCCAGCTATCGTTTTTGTTTTTTATTATGTTTTTCCTTACTTCTTTTTGGGCTTTCTTGTAGCTTTCTCTATCCTCATCTTTATTTGTTGTTAGGTACTTCTGATATTTCTGTCTTTTTTCCACTATTTTCTTTTCGATTTCTTCATCCCACCAATATGGCTTCTGTTGTCTTTGACCTTCCTCATGTTCACCAAGCGCTTCTCTGGCGGCGGCGTGTATACACTCTTTATGTCTTCGTAGTGTTGCTGTGTATTTTGTGTTCGTTGTAATGTACAGAATTTTTCCAACTTTTGGTCCAGACGGCTTCTGTAAAGTGTTCGTGTGCTTTCATTGTCCAAACTGTCCAAGTAATACCGTACTGGTTTACTGGACGGGACTGGTTCTGCACCTGCCGCTTCTGTATATCGGCCATTATTCCAAGGGGGATGGTCATAATTGTCTTTAAGAGATAGTGATCGCTACCGCAGGTCGGACCTCTGCATACTTTGACATCGTGCACGTCAATTCTTGTCTTTTGTCTTACAATGACGTAGTCGATTATGGATCTTAAGTTTCGTGTTTTCTGCGTCCATGTGAACTTGTGGATATCTCGATGTTGGTAAAAGCCATTTAGTACTTTTAAACTACTTTGTTCACATATTGTAACGAGGCGTGTTCCATTGTCATTGCGTGTGACCTCTCCATGCATTCCAATTGTTTTGCTATTATTTTCCAGTCCAACTCTGCTATTGAAATCTCCAAGTAATATTATCTCCCGTGATGTTCCAACCTTAACAACCTCATCATTCAGTGCTTCAAAGAAATCCTCTTTTGTGTTAACTAGTGCATCTTCATTCACCGCGTATACTCCGAAGATAGTTATTCTCTGGCCATGTAGTGTAATGTTCATCTTAATTAGTCTTTCACTGATCGCCTCCCAGGAGCTAATATACTTACGTAACGTTTTTCGAACTAGTATTGAGACTCCTTGTTGTGCCCTTTTTTTCTTTAGATACTCCACTATAGAAATGATCATAAAATCCCAAATTTTCTGAACCGTTACCTTTCTTTTTTGTCTCTGTAAGTACCGCAATATCGGCTTTGGTGTTTTTTACTTCCGCAATTACTTCATTTAGTTTTGTAGAGAGGCCTTGAACGTTCCATGTAGCCCAAATCATTGTCCGTTTTCTTTGCTTTAGTCGTTGCCGTTTAGTCTGATCTAGTCCGAGGCTTTGGTTAGGTTTTTTAACATTTTACTTTTTTTCCGAGTATCGAGGAGTTAGCCCGATGCCTCAACCCCCAACCTGGAGGACCAGGGTTTTATATCAGAGTACCTTCTCCTAGATAAGTTGCTTTCTCTGTAGCTAAGGAGTCTTATCTACCCCACCTGTTGGTCCGCGGGTGGTATTTTATTTCCCACCTACCCACCGTTTCTGTTGAACCGGTTAGGGCATTCCCCTATCCGCCACCTTGGGGACGCGCCCTCTAGGGGTTTACAGGTTCCCCAAGGACTTCCAAATTAATGTATTAAAATATCTATAAATGATATTAAAGTAATAATAAAAACGTTTTTCTTAAAACTTGAACACCTTTAGATCTAATATAAGAGGTGTGACTCGTACATTCATAGTAAATGTAGCCTTTGCCTAGGTGGAGGTGTACATATGATCCCAACTAAGTAACATTGCAGTTGGCAAGTATAAAAATTTCGCAATCGTCTGCAGTCAACTTACTCAAGGCTGGTTGTAACAAAAAAAACAAGAACAGCCGAATGTTTTGTCACTTTGGGAATCTGTACTGGGAGCTTTTAAATTCATTGTACAACAGTCGACTTACCCTACTGAAACAAATATTTAAACAATAACTTTCACATATAGTTTCGACTATTGAAAGCGTTAACATAAGCAACTTTTGAAGGTTTGTAAGCAATTACATAGTCGATCCTTCAATAATTATAGCCAACATAACAGTTGGCAAGTATAAAAATTTCTGAATTGCCTGCAGTCAAGTACGCAAATGGTTGTACAATAGCAAACAAACACTGAGAATCACCCGACAGCTGTTTCGTCCTTTTGGGACTCATGGGGAGTCACGAGAACTTCAGTGTAAGTTCACTATTGTACAAACGCGCGCTGTCGACTATATGCCCTACTGAAGGGATCATAATATTTAAACAATAACTTTTTTCGACATCTAGTGTCGACTCGTGAAACGTTCACGTACGTAAATGTAACTGCTTTACATTGCCGACAGGTTTTGAAAAGCAATTACATAGTTGATACTTTAATAGGGTTATTCTATAGCCAACATTATGACTGTTAAGCAAGTATGAACATATCTGGTGTTATAGTCGTGATAATTGTTTTGAAATTTGAAGTTCTCAATATTGGTTTTTACAAATTTTAGTATTTCATGAATATATATTGATGGAACTGTTAATATTTTATGTTTAATAAATACTGACTACAAGAATCTTTAATGTCATAAAATGAATATTCTCTTTTTGTAATACAAAAACTCGACTGTTATTGTTTGACCCAACCCCATAAAATAATAGCATATCGCATTATTGACTCCACATTGGCATGGTAGAACATTTTTGTTGCGGGTATATTTGATATATGTGAGAGACGTTTTAGCGTAGCAATATGATGAAATTTTTTTGAGATATAAGAAACGTGGGTTTTCCAGTTTAGTGACATGTCGATATAGCAGCCAAGAAGTTTAAATAAAGGCACTTGATTTTAATGTTTTATTATCTATCCTGATTAGTTTACTATTATCATAAAAACTGTTTTTCTATTATTAAAGTTTAGTCGTTGCTCTCTCCTCCTTTTCACAGGAAAGTAGCGTTAAATCGTCAGCAAACAGGAAATGGTGACAAGATAAATAATTACTTAGATCATTAACATAAATTAAAAATAGAAGAGGGCCTAACACACTTCCTTGTGGAACACCTACATGCACATCTAAAATGTTTGAGTTATGTTCCATATAATTAACATATTGAGTCCTATTTGTTAAGTAACTACTAAATAGAAGTTTACAGTTTCCTCTAATTCCCAGACAGTCTAATTTTTTTAAAAGCAGTTTATGATTCACTAAATCAAATGCTTTTGTTAGATCTACAAAAACAGCTGCAACAGAATTATTTTGATCTAGATTTTTGTATACGACATCTAGTATTGAGACTAGTGCAGTAATTGTTGATCGTTTCTCCTTAAAAACCATGTTGAGTAGTTGTTATTAGTTTATGTGAATCCAAAAAGTTGATTATACGTTTAGCAAGTATTTTTTAAATTATTTTGAAAAAACCGACAGCAGAGCAATAGGTCTATAGTTATGCAGAAATTTAGGATCACCTTTTTATGTATACAAACTATCTTAGCAATTTTAAAACATCAGGAAACTCACTATTCACAAAACAATATTAATAATTAAATTCAGAGGTACCACAAGTTCATCAACTCAGAATTTAACGACATAATCATATATTTTTTTTCAGCGATCTTTCCTCTACTATACATTTGATTTTAATTTTTGCACTTTTACATGTGCTTTAAGTCACTTAAAAAATATTATTCAAATTAAAATATTTTAATTTAAATTTTTTAGGTTTACTTGACCAGTTGACGTTAAATTCTCACTCCATGTCATAATTGACAATTTTTACACTAATTATTAACAAAACAAAGATCAATTGGTTCGCTTTGCCAAAAATTCCTTTTTAACAAATTACCAAGTAGAAAAAATCATGTAGAAACCATTAATAATGTTACGCCACCGGAGTTTCCAGAATAAATTAATATAATCGCTGTGTTTCTAGAACTCCCTTTGAGATCATTCAATTATCTTCTAGATTATTATCTTTTATATATAAAAATTTAACTGTACAAGTGAAATAAATAGGTGTAACTTGATTCTGCTGTGTTTATGAATTTTGCGCTTCTAACAGCGATAACGAAAACAAAGATAAACTTTGTAACAATAAAATGTACGATACAAGAAAGAGTACATTTGATAAATGTGTTTCATACGCAACACCATGGCCTATCTAGGTTATTTGCTTTGTCTATATTAAGCAGTCAAGCGTCATTTGTGTTAAAAAATTTCCAACATCTTTTGTTTTTATATACCTAATTCAACAGGTTACAAAAAATGGAATAGTTGGTTTATTGAACATACACATACAATTACAATTACCTAAGCATATGAAACAAGAATCTCAAATAAAATCATTTGTTATGTTTTACGTTAACATTTATATTAAACATTATTTGCTTCATTTTTTGTCACTTTAATGTTGTTTCAACTTTTATTCGATTTTTTCTTCTTAGTATTCATAATAATATTGGCTTTTGTTTTCGAATTTTTACCCAGTATCTTATCAACGTCAATTTTGCTCGAAATTGACTCTTCGACATAGCTTTGTGCCACGGTAGTCGATTTCAATCAACTATGACGTTGAACCATACCAAGATCGCTTCCAGCATCAGACAATAAAGTCGTTGATGTGCGTCTTATACTGTCTCCTGTGTACGACTCTGGTTCTGGTAATTTAAAAAAATTAGTTACTGACGATGAAAGTTCTTGTTCTTGTGAGAAATATTCTTAAGTCGCAGAGACATATATTTTCTAAAAATATCTAACGCATTAACTAAAAATCCTTCTTTCATAATTGTAAAGTAAAGCTTTGTAAAATATGTTTTCATATCTGGTACAGATACCAACATATAGGATTCTTTATCTTCTTTGTTATTGATTGACATGTTTAATAATTGACAACATCGACGCCCATCTGACCTGTAACGTAAAAAATTAAATTTCATCCTCAAATAACAAATTCATCAAATATTCTTTCATTACGTGCTTCTGCTAGAAAATGTTGAATATAATCTCTTTCAAAAACTTTTGATTTCTTGGACTTGAAAGCGAGTAACTTGCCATATTGTAATATATCTATATTTTTGTGAAACTTTCATGTCGATCTTACCATGCTTTATTTGTTCACATTTGCTTAGTCCACAAACATCGTTTTGTAACGGTTGTTGTTTACAAATAACAAAAGAAAGCAACGGCCCTAGAAGAAACAACCTAAAAAACCAGCCAAAAAGGAAATTTGGCTCGATGTAGCGCACTAAATTCGTGGAGGATACAGTAGTAGTTAGAGTAGCAGCTTCCGGCTTCGTCGGTGAGTGGAGGGTCCTTAAAGAACTGTAAAGAAATAGACTGCTGCCTAACAAGGCGCCACCTGCTGGGTAAAAAAAAGAAATAAAACCGACCAACAGGAGATCAACAGGTTTTACTTAAGGTCTAATACGCTAAATCGAACACAAATCAGAGAGACACACAGACAATTCAATACAGCAAACAAATCTTAAAGTACTAAGAGAATGTGACAGAAATAAAGAGACTGTTGCATATAGTTACGTGCGTTAGCAACAACAATAAATAAAGCTTGCAATTAATGTGTCGAATTTCAGATACCTAAGCTTTTTAGTTACACCCAAACTAAGGTAGCGTGCCAATTGAGGATTGGTTCCTAAGAAAGCTCTGCGTACACACGTCACTTACACACGGCGACTTAAAACTAACTTAAACTCGGATTAAAAAAGGTAAGTACCTCCCACCAACCTAAAAGCTTTTGTTTTAGCTTCAACCACTCAAAGTAAAGCGCCCCAGCTCGTATTGAACTGGTTAAAAAAACAAACGTCGAGCATACCTAGAATAAAAATTTGCTTAAATACTAGAGATCAAACCGTTGTATGTCACATGTACGTGAGCTTCATACGCATTAATATTGAATAGGTTACTTAAACATTAAAACTTAGCTGTATTCTGTAGTATCCAGTTCCGAGAATGAAAGTTTATGCTAACGACGGTATTCGACAGCTCCAGAAGGTAGGTAACCCCAGGATTTCTCTTAGGGGAGGTATGTAGCAAAAAACGGAAGGCGAATATGTTCCCTTGAAGTAGAAATTATGCAGCATAAACGACCCCTGCAGACCATAGTGTCCACAAGTTGTTTGCAGCTTAACTGAATGGGAAACCGTGGTAGTCGTTAATTTTATAGGAAAAGGTTCTTAATTAGCCATTCCAGCACCCCCAGGAGTTATCCAGGTGTAATACACGATGATAATATAAGGTCAACGCACGTGCTAAAAGCATACGTCGTAATTAGAACTAACACAACCACAAAAAAAAAGAAAGCAAGGTATACTCACGGTGAATTCGGCCGAATTTAAATTTAAACACCAATTCGTCTTGGAAATCTTGAATCACACATTAGTAATTTATGAATAAAATTTTAACTTTAAGAGGCACGCCAAAAACACCCGTGTAGAAAGAAGAAGAAAATGTCGGCTGTTTATCTCCGAAACTTTCTCGAATGTTTATTTCCACCAATAGAAAATTAGCAACAGCGCGGCAAATTCGACTTTCGTCGTAACGTGCTACACACGACACACGTTTTACGAAGGCTCTCGACATACGTTCTACCTTTCAAAATAAAACCGTAACAGTTTTCATGTTTCTACTTATTGAAATCACTTAATTCTTTGTAATAAGCAGCTCTGGATTTATTCGATAGCAAACTCGATGTGGGTTCTTCAACATCTCTCGCAATTTTTTTCAGAATTAGAACATTTTGTTTTTATTTTTATCAATATTAGAAGAGCTCTAGCAGTTTTTTTGCAAAATTTATCTTAAATAATAATTTGCTGTAAACAAATGGACAGAGCAAAACCGAACAACATGATATTGAAGCAAAGCTCTCGTGACTAAACATTTCTCTCGCGGTTTATTTGATTTATAGGAAAACGTACAATTAAAATTGTAATTACTTTATATGTTTAAACTTTAAATGAAATTCAACTCGATTCTGGGATTTAAAATTCTTCCAAGAAAAGTTATATTATTACGGTGTGGTCGGATAGATGTAAATCGATTTTTAAAGAAGCTTAATGAACAAAATAAAAAATTTAGAATAAAAACAGATTGTTTAATTCTGCATTCAAGTGTTATTAACAGATATCTTCAATCAGGTGATGTTAAAATACATACACCAACAATTTGCAAAACCATCTATAAAAAGGAAAAAAAAATTTATAGAACATCTTCACAATATTTATCCAGGGCAGCAAATAAGAAAATTATGGATTTGAACTTTAAATAACCTTGTATACAATAGGCAAATTTAAAATTGAGAATTATTTAATATTTTAGCAATAATTACAGAATAGTAGCAAATATATTGACAAATTTTAATCCGTCCTGACCGCAAGCATATATTGCATATATTACGGCGCCCACATCCAAACCAATCAATTCAGTATTTGTAGTTTGCAACTTCCAATAATTGGTTCAACAACATGCAACATAATTTCCCTTTACATCAAACACTATAATGTACGTGATTTTTTGTTTATGTCGAAACTTAATCTACAATTAATAAAAATGTTACGTAAAGTTTATTTTAAATTACAGAAATAGAATTCCAAATGTGCTTATTTTTCGCTCAACGTAAAAAATATATGAAAGTGTGAGTTTTTATGTTTAAACAACGTAGTTGTATACAAAGCATTGTGTTCGTTTAAAAAAGTAATGTTAGAATTTATTTCGAAACATCTGTACTGGAAACAAATAATAATTCTTGCATGATAGGTAGCTACGTAAACTTTGAAATTTGCTTTATAAACATGTGATCTATCATTTCATAAATTTTTTTATGAGTATTGCAAGCTTGATGGGTCTTTAATAAAATATAACGTGCTCAATATAAAAATTAAGTAGGAAAAAGATAAAGAAAGGTCAAAGTTTACTGCTTATCTACTGAAAATGTAACGTGGATATATTAATAACATCATTATTTAATTGTTATGGTTTAATATGTAAACATCACATATTCAACATATTCAATTATTGTTGATATTATTGAAGATAATGAAAGTTGAGAACCTAATTAAATGTGAAAACGAATATCTTAAAACTAACTCAAAATTGTAAATTTTGTAAACTTTCATCAAAGAAGTTTATAAAATTTAACGTACAAACGAGGATATTATTTTGCAGTATAGCAAATACAAAGAAACCGGTAGCAAAGAAACTCCATCTTATGTTATGTTAAATTGATATGAGTGGTTCAATTAATTTAACTTTGATAATGCAAATATATTCTAAATTTATTACAACGATCCTTCATTAAGAGATTATTACATTACTGATATCTGATCTAATCTGATATAATGTAAAGTACGACATGTTAAATAAAAGTAAACACAATGAAAGTTTTGAAATAGGTACTCATTAGCAAAGAGTAACTGTTGATTGTTCGAAACTCATAAATTATTGCAACAGAACTCAGCATCGCCACCGATAGGTTTTAGATAAGAGACGTGAAAAAACGTAGCCGGCCAGTTATATAGTCGAAATGGCATCCGAGTGAATCGAAACAGTTGCTTGCTTGGTACCGTGAAAGCACTAATAGGTTCGGGAAAGATGTTTGCCAGTATGCCGAACGGATGTCAAGGCTTAATAGAAACTGTGCTTTGCGAAGCCTATTTATAATACCCGACAAATAAGGTAGAGGGTAAGCATTTTTTCCCGTCACAGCATTCATCATACGAAAATCAACACACAATGAATAGGTGTCGTCTTTCTTCTGCTCTAATACAATTGGACTTGCCAAGGGCTCAGAATTGACGATCTTCAATTACGTAAGAAAAAGAGGGTGACATCTTTGTTTCATAGTTTCTTCTTTTGTTCCAATATGATATGATGTTCTACTGATTGGGTACAACCCAGTTCGATATATAGACTGCAACGAAATGTAATGGTTTACTAAAGAGGAAAGAACCTTGTTTTCTGCATAACAAAGATAAGACGATGAAGAGGGTTCACTGAGTGATACCGTATTTACAGAAAAAGAGAAGGACGAAAGTCTAGGAAGCATTAAAAGCTTTCCAGACGTTAATTCTCAGGATAAACATTTGAGAATCTCAGAAACTTCCAATACATTAATACTGCGGACTATTCCTTGTCAAACAATCGGTAATAATCTAGTGAGGAAAGCGTGATACTTTTGGAATTTAGTTTAAGATTTATAGAGCTGAGAATCTTCCTCCTTGATTCTCTTTACAGCTCCTGAGTCTAGCAGTTCACGACAGAAATCTTCAAATATAGAAAGAGTTAGAAACAACGTTTCAGATTTGCCTTTAAAGACACTGACAATTTTAGTATTTACTTTTAATTACTCCATACTTACCATACCCAAAGCAATGTACCACCGCGGACTATGATAAACTAGGTAAAACATGTCCCTGCAAACCGTAATTCTAACAATTTATTGATATTTTTTATTTTTTGGTATAATAGAAAAGTAAAAACTACTCTTCCTATCTTTAGTACCTGTACTAATGAACAAAAAGAATTAAAAACAGTTAGATTATGCTCAATTTTCTTCATAACCTTTAGTAGCTGATAAGTTGCCAGTAACGTCATGTAGGACTAATGTGTTTAGTAGAGAAGGAGTTTGCGTTGCATTGAATAAGCTTTAACTCAGTGGCGGCTTGTGGTCAATCATACTGGGAGGTCAAAATTAATTTAAAAATAGACATAATTAAAAAATATAAATAACTCAAATGCACCCCAAAATTTTATACAATCTACAATTTTGTTCAAAATATAGCAATTTTTCGAAACATTCTCATTAAAATCTCTAAGGGATTTTCTGTAAGCATTGTCTAGCTGTGTACGAATATCAACATTTCCGACGGTTGCAAAATTTACCGAGCATTTCATGTGTTCTGCAGACGAAGCATGTTTTTTTATTTCTCTTTTAAATGTTTTAAATCTCTGACACCGGATTTGGACTATAGCGAGTCTGGCGAGTCTTTAGAAAATAATAAACAAACAAAACAGTAAAATACATTTGATACTTCACAACCACATATCCAGTTAGCTAAATCGTACATTACCTTGCGAAAGTTTCGATGAACATCTTTATTTTTGTCTTTGCTAGTCTGTCGTAAACTTAGTTCTGGCAAAGGACGACCATTTGCCTTGAACTCAACTAATTTTGTAAAATTAAGTTTGTTAGCATTTTTTAGTTGTTTAATTTCCTGCACTACTGACATTTTCTATTATAGCGCGTGCACAAGCGAATCAAAAATAGTATTTTTACAAAACAAGACAACAACAGTAAAACATATCAATATAAATTCTTAAATTGATTTAAAACACGCGAAAATCGAATCAAAAATCGAGCGTAGTTGTACACCCTATACGAAGTCGACGTAAACTACGGGATCCGGCTCATGACCAAAAGTGGATTATTGTTTCGGACGTTCGCGTTTATTTGGGCACTGCACGTTTTTCGAGTTTTTCCAGGTAGATCTAATTCAATGAGGACAATTCGCACCGCCAGCCCAAGGTTGAAGAGGATGAATTACTAACGACGGCCGATACATTTTAAGTTATTGTACTTGCGACTTAATTATCTATTTTAATAAAACACGTAATAATGAATATTTTTTTATATATTGTCAAAATTTTGGGAGGTCATTGACCAAATGACCATATTTGACAAGCCGCCACTGCTTTAACTGTTCTGTACTTAAAGTAATGATTCTTTAGCTCCCATAGTACCGATTTGATTTCTTTTACTAGTCGTTCAGAATAGTTAATTGGAAGAAACTCTGATTTAAGTAAATGCACAAGATCTTTCCAAGAAGAGAGTGAATGTCAATGAGTTCGCATAAGAAGTAAAGCTTTTCCAGTAAGCGATTCTAAAACTTCTGGAAATAACTAACTATAACAAATTTAGTAAGAGAAGTAGTATTATTTCCCGAAAAAATTAGATTGAGTTTAGAAATTGCAACATGATTTTTACTTGACCCCATATGAGAGTTATTGATGGGAGTAGCATCCATTTCCGTATCTGAATCGGAAGAAAAAATTTCTGGTTCGTCTTTGTTTTACAACGTTTGCTTTTAGACTAGAAGTGATGGTTTGTTCCTCCTTAGCAAAGGAACACATCAATCTCGACCTTTGTTTAACATGGACGTAAAACCTCGTAAACCATCCAAATGAAGAAGAAGAATGTCTCTCCATCAAAAATTTCTAAATAAAGAATATAATTTTGTTAACGCTGGTTTAATTGGCAATTTATCGTCTCCGACAGAAATAAGATATTTAACCAAAACTAGGGATTGATTAGATTCTAATCGAAAAATTCGACTATAATTTGTCTACTGAAAAATCTCCTGGAATGGCTTGTAAAACAAACTCATACGGTAGTTCGCCCTAATTAAGTTAATAATTTCCAATTTACAAACCGGACAAGGCAATAAAATCAAGATAATACTAACAAAGTAATAGAAATTATTAGTAATTATAGATACCTTTTAGTCGAACCCACAAAAGCACTAGAATGAGTGATGATTGTTAATTATAGGCCGACATTAGTACTGACATCTCAGTGCAGTAGTAAAGAGAATAATCAAAGCAAAAAAAAATGATGACTAGATATAGCCAACCGGTAATTGACCAAGCAACTCACTGAATGTAAAAACTAACAGAATAAATTTAGAAAAGGCAAACATTAAAGAAGTATCTCGTTTACCTCACAAGTAAAAACTTTAAAAATTAAATAAAACGCGGAAGGGCTCGACGTCGGGTTTGCCAAATTTGTAACTTTTAAGAAGCGATATAAAATTGATTTGCTTTTAACAGTCGGTAGAGTGGCATGCGGTCATAATGATACGTAACTCGTTAGTATTTAAATTATGGGCACCATTCCAGTAATACGAAGAAAAAGACTCAAGTCAGCTACTCTTACGTTGTAGCTCCTAAGTAACGAAACATACAATAATAGAAAAAAAGACGAGTACGAGATAGAATGATAGACACAGCAGATACATTTTATTTGGTTAAGGTCGGACGGATATCTCAGCGAACAAACGATAAGCATAATAACCTAATCAGTATTATTTAATTTAGTTGCAAAAATCATTTACTATATCATTGAGTTTGATATCACAATATGGTTATTTGCCGCAAGTACACTACAACAAGAAAAATGTTGGCCTCTTGAAGTACCTACTGTAAACACAGTTTAACCAAATGAGTTTAAAGCGTTGAAAGAAAAATAAACGTTAAATATACCAAACTGTTTAACAAAGCATAACCCAAGTCGAAGTTAAGCCGTCGGTACAGGGTGTTAATTAAGTACTTGTTCAAACCTTAAAGGGTGAATTTTTGACTAATTATAAGATAAAAAGTTTATGTGAACATGGGTCCTCAAGGGCTTGGTTTCTGAGATGCAAAGCGTTGAAAAAAATTTTGTTTGATTTTTTTTGCTTATATTTTTGTTTTAAAAATAGCAATTGGATAAAATTTGAAATTTTGAGTATATTAATGACGAGAAACTCAAATATTAACTTACTTATTTGTTGAATATACCACATACAGTTTCGTTCCTGAATTTAATTAACCATACGTTTTTTGTGTCTCGTATTGTTTGTCAATATTGACTAAGCAGACCTATTCTCCATTCAATTTGACGTTCAAAAGATACTCTTAGTATTTGTCACTAAAACCATCCGTTTTGGATAAAAACGGGTTTGAAATTAAACCTGCATTGGATTTTTTTAAGTTGGATCATTTCGGAGTTTTAAAAAAAATAAGCGAAGAAATGTATCTTTTATTAATTGTATTATCAGGTAACAAACTTAGATTATTTACAAGACTAAGATTAAACTAGTTAATAACATTTTGAATAATTGTGAATAAGGAAACAAATTGTGGAGGATTGTCAATTAACAAAATTTAAAAGAGGGTTTGAAGAATACTTGAATTTAAGCAATATTTTGTATTCTCTGTCCTGATTATCTATTTTTTTATTATTTTGTTTGCTATTTCTTTAACCTACCATTTTGTTTTGTCATTGTCGTGACTGGCACTTGGACGGGTCCATTCAATGTCGTCACGCAATGGCTGTGCTGTTATATTTTATGTTCTTATTTACCTTCTATAATGTTTAGACACTTAATTAATATTATTACATATGAATACTAAGGTAGGTAAGGGTTGGCATGTTTGGGTTTTAGTGGTTTTCCTAAACCTTGAAGCAAATGCTTTACCAAGACGAACCAATCCAGAATTGTACACGGATTTGTCACACCACACTATACAGGTTTATACTGGTCTTCTGGGGCACTTACATCACAATACAATATTAAAATGTACCATACAAATAAATAAATAACAATAATTGCTGAAAATGACCACCGTCTAATGTGTACTGCGTCTGCAGAGGAAAGATGCAGTACATTTTTGCGAATTATTATTTTCATAAATTTTCATTAATTTGGGAATAATGATTATGTAATATGATAGTGTAACATAACACATGACGTTAAAGAAGTATTTTTTTCTTTTATTTTTCAATAACTTGGAAATTATCCAACGCATGTTTAAGTTCAAACCCATTTTTACCCAAAACGGCTGTTTTCAGCGATTACTAAGATTACCTATTGTATGTAAAATTAAATGGATAATGAGTCTGCATAGTCAAAAATGTCATAGAATGTGATGGATAATTAAAATCAAGAACAACACTGTATGTGGCGCCCTCTAACAATAAACAAAAAACTAAGTTAACATTTAAGTTTCTTGTCATTAATATACCTAGTATCCCAAATTTCGTCTATTTGCAATGTTACTTAACAAAAGCATAAGTAAAAACCAAATAAATTTTTTTTGGGCGCCCTGTGTATCTTAGAGCCGTTGCAGACTCATGTTCGTATGAGTTTTTTATTTTAAAACTAGTTAAAGATTCACCTTTTAAAGTTTGTACAAGTACTTAATTAACACCCTGTATTGTTAATTAGGTGAGATCAGCCGATCAACAAAATTCGGTAATTTCAGCAAAAGCAACTCACTGGTAAATAATAATGATTTAATTTTTGTAAGAGTTACAAACTTAGTAAAGGTATCTAACAAAAATATGTTAATGTTAAATAAAAAAGGAAATATTGTTTTAACTTTTACATATTTTCATTGATACAATGTTACAAACGCAACAATTAAATGCAATTTTAAGTTATATTATAAGTGACAAAAGTGTCTATAAATAGCTAAAGTACCTGAATGCAAATGAATTTGAATGTCTGAATAAAATTAATGTCTTCAAATGTATATGTCCATAATCCAATACTTCAACGTAATAGAACGATACATAAATAGAAATTACCGTCCTGTCAAAGAAACATTATTAACTTACATGAAAAAAGTTAAATACCGTACTCAAACAAACAAACCGTTGAAGTTAGTAATTAAATTTGGTGTTAATAATATACCAAACTTCTCAATAATAACTGACATCTCCAATATTACCGAGTAAAAGATTTGTTTTGCTTTATTTTAAGACATAAAATAAGCAACCATTATATCAAAATTTATGTACTAGACGCAATAAATTTTCAAATTCTGTTATACACACAATTTTTTCATCGTTTCAATTTTTAGCATTGTAACTGTCTTTGAAAATATTGATTTGATTTTGATTTTCATAAATTTACAAAAAAAGTATCAAATATTGCACAAAAACTCGGTAAGAATAGTTTTAACGAAAAGTTCAGTTTCTGTATTTTTATTGTTTTTATTTATTTATCTGCATGCATGCTAATAATGATTACATTTTGCACAAGTTATGAAAGGGAAACTATGAAATAAATTTTTACAAAAAATTGTTTAAAAGTTAACAATAAATCACATGTACACTTACAGTAATGATACATAATTGTAAACAAAATTTCGTCGATAGAAAAAGGACAAATGTTTATCAAGATTTCTCGGATTCTTTTTTTAAATGGTTTCGGAGGTAGGTCCGAAATTGCCGTTGGTAGTAAATTGTACACTTTTATACCATAATAACTAATGCCAGAACAAGTTCTGTAGATACAAAAATAAGAGATTCGAATATGTGTTTTTTGACGTGTGTTGTGATTGTGAACTTCCTGATTGATAGTAAAATGATGTGAATTATTTATTATGTATTGTAGGCACTCTGCAATATACATTGTAGGAAGAGTAAGATTGCAGTTTTCTGTATGACTCGCACGGCATATGGCTCGGATAACAGCTCTTTGTAACGAAAAAATTCTTTTTTCCACTACTAGCTGTGAAGTGGACAATTATTGCGTCTCCTAGCCAACTGAGAAGTTGAATTTCTCTATTAGTGGTTAATAATTTTTTCTATTGTTGACCTAGGTTAATAATGGACAAATTCAAATTTTTGAGAATCTAAGAATAGTTGTTTAACAAAAACGAGTGAAACATAATTTTGTATATCCAGGTGATTATCTTTAACGTATTTGCTGCTTAAAATTACCTAACACGATAAAATTATTTGAATAAAAAAATACCATTAGTTTAAAATTCGCGCCCTCATCCCATAACCGCAAATACATAACCTGAATTTATTTATTTATTAAATATGATGGTAGAATCAGTTCTTTCAGGTTTCTCAAAGGAGATTTAACCAGGCGAGTTAAGTTACATAAAGAATTTTACGTAAATTACAAACATTTTGTTGTAGGTGTTTTGAATGGTTAACAGAATCTGGAAGGTCCGATCTGTTGCATAAAAATGTCGACTCTAAAAGCTTAACGAGTATGTGGCGAACACTTGCCATTCCCAAATGAATTACAAGTGTCAATTTCTGAAACCTAATATTAAAATGATGCAAGGTATATTGGGGAAGCAATAAATGCCCGTTAACATCTCTAGCTATACCAAAACTACTCAAGCTTGCAGCTCAAATACTCTTAGGTAAAGAAAATTACGGAGGAACATTCTTAAATTGCAACGTGAAAAGAAAGCACTTTAATTGAAGTTAACATCTCCCAACGATTACTTCCCGAAAGCAGAGCAGAAATTGTGACAGCCCAAGTGGACTTAAAAAGAAACCACTAAGAAGTAGGAGATATACAGATTTAAACAACCCTTGTGCTACATCTTTACAAATACGATATGCAAAGGTGACAAACTGAAGTCGATAGTATTAAACTGCATAGAAAAGCTACAACTACAATGCGGTGCCAATGGTAGGGCAGTAGTAAAATTTTCGAAACCTAATTAAAAGAATAGATGTATCACCGGAAAACCATACCTTCTCGTAAACGATAAGAAAATCTATTATTTCTTCGATGTCCCCTATTTATTGAAGTCGGTGCAAAATAACTTGATTAAATACGATATAATCTTTAATAACAATAAAGCATCTTGGAAAGACATTAAAAATTTCTACATGTCAGACAAATCTAAACCGCTGCGATTGGCTCCTAAATCAACTAATTTACATATTACTCCGAATAATTTTCAGAAAATGAAGGTGAAATACACCACACAAGTGTTTAGTGAATCAGTTGCAGTTGGTTTATCAACGTATGTAGCTTTTAATGCTTTTTGATTTATTTGCATTCCTGTGCTACTTGATTTTTACAAGAAAAATGTTTATTTTTTATTTTTGGCTTAAATTTGGCTAGTAGTGGAAAAAATAGTATATACACCATGGTTGTGAAGTCCATTATTGCCTACGCACTGGTGCTAAGGCAATAATGACTGACTTCACAACCTTGGTATATAATATACTATTAGCAGCGGCACTATGACCCCTAATAATTAAACCATATGTAAGTAAAGAGTTTAAAAGACCAAAATATGCTTTCAGAAGAACTTCTTGGGAAACTAGTATTTGTATCGAACGTATAAGGAAGATGACCGACATCAATTTGAAAGCAAAGTGATTAACATGATTCCACCACGTGAGTCTGGTATCCAAAAAAATACTCAATAGTTTGATTTGGTTATCTTGGGTTGTTAATGGTAGAGGTCTAGTTGTTAACGTTAAGTTTCTGGTTTTGGTATCATTAAGGCAGAGTTTGTTTGCGTCAAACCATATTTTAAGCCTTAGTTTAGAATTTTCAATTTTGACGTACAGGTTTTGTAAATCTGAATCGGAGTTTAAAGCCGTAGTATCGTCAGCAAATAATACCAACTTTAAATTGCAAATGTTTTTTGTCTAAATCATTTACGTAAATTAAAAATAGTAAAGGACCAAGCACTGAGCCTTGAATTCACTCATATCTATTTCAAAAAGATGTGAAGTTCGTCCGGAGATTTCTACGCATTGTTTTCTATCAGAAAGATAAGAATTGAAAAAGGAAATGGTGTTTTTGGTAAAACCATAGTATTTTAATTTTCCTAAAAGAACAGAGTAGGATACTGAGTCACAAGCCTTTGACAAGTCACACATTAGTGTATTCGCCGTTGTTAATATTTTGATAAATAAAATGAGTGAATTCGATGAGTGCGGTAGTTGTTGATAGTCCTTTACGGAAGCCAAATTGGGATAGTGAAAGAAAACTGTTCTTGCGAAAGTAATTGTTTAGCCTTGCTTTAATGCCAATCTCAATAATCTTTCCATAAATGGGTGTTATTGGGATTGGTCTGTAATTGTTTATGTCCTAATCGTTTTTATTTTTTAATGATATTATTGGAAAGGCCAAAATAATCTGCAGTGTTACTGTTTTTTAGACTTTTAATAATGTCTCTGGTTTCAATGAATGAGAAATCGTTCAACATAAAGGGATCCGCATAGGTTATATCTGGCAGAATTTTTAAAGGATATATATCGGTACTATCTAGGTCTGATATTGTTTCTAAAGCAATTTTGGCAAAATAAGAATTGAATTCGTCGGGAGTAAACATAGTAAGCTTAAAAAATTTTTTTCGTTTTTTGTTTATAAAGGACCACATCGATTTAACTTGATTGGTACTATTATTTATAAATTTGGCGTTCGCGGTCAATTTCGCTTTGTTGATTTTATTATGATAGCGAATCTTTAAGTTACGAACGGATTCCTCAAGATTCAAACTTGGAAACATCTTTTCGCATATTTTTTAAATGAACATTTAACTATTTATCGGTTTGGAAATATTCGTTTTCACTTGTTTAAGAGGAACATAGATATTTAATAATTTGACAATCGTATCGACGAAGATTACGAAGGATATTTCGACGTTGTTTGCGTTCAAAAAAGACCAATCAATTTGAGAGAGAGCCAAGTAAAGATTGTACAAGCGCGATTCCTTGAGTGGATGAACTAATATGAGTGCAGCTGCTTTGTTCGCAGTTATTTGTGGAAATATTATGGACAGGGATTGTGTAATATGGTCTAAAAGCATAGTTTCAGTAACGTTTGTATTTATTAAAAGAACCAATGAAATTATTAGTGTTTGTTATATAAACATCTTATTTTTAGTTATACGTGACAATACTGTAATGACTCCGATTATTAAACCCGTCGTAAGCCTTTTACGACAATCAAATGAACAAACCATGTAATTTTCTAATTCAAAAGTACAAATTTCATTCAGTTTTAGCCAGTGTGCAGTTAAACAAATCACATCAAAGGAATATTTATTATTTTGAAGAAAAGCTTCAAGCAGTACGCTTTTGTTACGAATAGATCTTATATTAAGGTGAAACATTCTAAAGTTGTGGCTGGTTAGGTTGGTTATGTTCTCTTTTCTAGATGACGAAAAATAGTATATTATGCACCAAGGTTGTGAAGTTTGTCATTATTGCCTTAGCACCAATAAGGTGCGTAGGCAATAATGGACTTCACAACCATGGTGTATATACTATTTTTTCCACTACTGGCCAAATTTAAGCCAAATAAATCAAAAAGCATTAAAAGCTACATACGTTGATAAACCAACTGCAACTGATTCACTAAACACTTGTGTGGCATATTTCATCTTCATTATCTGAAAATTATTTGGAGTAATATGTAAATTAGTTGATTTAGGAGCCAATCGCAGCGGTTTAGATTTGTCTGACATGTAGAAATTTTTAATGTCTTTCCAAGATGCTTTTTTGTTATTAAAGATTATATCGTATTTAATCAAGTTATTTTGCACCGACTTTAATAAATAAGGGACATCGAAGAAATAATAGAATTTCTTATCGTTTACGAGAAGGTATGGTTTTTCCGGTGATACATCTATTCTTTTAATTAGGTTTCGAAAATTTTACTACTGCCTTAACATTGGCACCGCATTGTAGTTGTAGCTTTTCTATGCAGTTTAATACTATCGACTTCAATTTGTCACCTTTGCATATCGTATTTGTAAAGATGTAGCACAAAGGTTGTTTAACTTTTTATATATAACTCTAACCATGATCACGTAGCAGTTTGAGCTGGCAAAAAGTTTAAAACCTATTTTATGGTTTATTTTTGAAGTCCACTTGGGCTGTCACAATTTGTGCTCTGCTTTCGGGAAGTAATCGTTGGGAGATGTCAACTTCAATTGAAGTGCTTTCTTTTCACGTTGCAGTTTAAGAATGTTCCTCCGTAATTTTCTTTACCTAAGAGTATACCTTCGCTTCGCCAATATACCTTGCAGCATTTGAATATTGGGTTTCAGAAATTGACACTTGTAATTCATTTAGGAATGGCAAGTGTTCGCCACATATTCGTTAAATTTTTAGAGTCGACATTTTTATGCAACAGATCGGACCTTCCAGATTCTGTTAACCATTCAAAACACCTACAACCAAATGTTTGTAATTTACTTAAAGTTCTTGATGTAACTTAACTCGCCTGGTTAAATCTCCTTTGGGAAACCAGAAGAAACTGATTCTACCATCATATTTAATAAATAAATAAATTCAGGTTATGTATTTGCGGTTATGGGATGGGGGCGCGAATTTTAAACTAATGGAATTTATTTATTCAAATAATTTTATCGTGTTAGGTAATTTTAAGCAGCAAATACGTTAGAGATAATCTCCTGGATATACAAAATTATGTTTCACTCGTTTTTGTTAAACAACTATTCTTAGATTCTCAAAAAAATTGAAATTGTTCATTATTAACCTAGGTCAACAACAGAAAAAAAAACTTCACAGCTAGTAGTGGAAAATAGTATATTATAAACCTAGGTAGTGAAGTAAGTAATGACCTTCACTACCGTAGTTTATATACTATTTTTTTCACTACTAGCTACTAAACTTAATTGGAAGTATTTTAGTTTTTTGAATTTTTGTAAAACTATGAAAAATATGTTAGTCTTGATTTGAATAGAAATCACTATTCATTTGTTTATATCAGACATTTTGAAAAAGTGTAATTTCAAATTTGCAATTACTATTTTCATTTACGAATATTTTACCATGTCTAGTGATGAAAGTGAAGGGTGTACTCCTCCAGAATTGCATGAAGCTGCAAAACAAGTATACAATAAATTGCTTCCAGAAAAATCAAAACATTTATATTTAAAAGTATACAAGGATTTCAAGGATTGGTGTCACACAAAAATGTTACTACAGTAACAGAAAACGTGCTGTTGGTATATTTTCAGGAGCACGCAAATATAAAAAGGCATCTACTTTATGGTCAACATTTTCAATGTTAAAATCTACCCTTGCAATTCGAGAGAATATTGATTGCGGAAAGTATCCAAAACTTATATCTTTTTTAAAAGGCAAAACAGATCATACAAAGCAAAAAGGCACCTGTTTTTTCCAGAGAACAAATTATAAAATTCTTGACTGAAGCACCTGATGACTTTTTTCTTTCTACAAAGGTAAATGTAGTAAATTTTTGTTAAGAATTTACAGAATAATCTAGTTTTCTATAGGCAATTCTGGTCGTTGGAATAGCAGGGGCTTGTAGAACAGATGAACTTGTGAAAATGATGTTCAGAGATGTTGATGTACGAGGAAATGATCTTGTCGTAGTAACCATTCCAAATAGTAAAAATGACACTAGCCGGAAGTTTGTCATAACTGATCCACTGTGGCTTAAAGTAGTGTTAAAATATGCAGGCACTCGACCAACTTCAGATATGCAAAGATTTTTATAAGATTTCATGGTGGTAAACCAACCAAGCAAAATATAGGTCATAATACTATCAGTAATGTGCCAAAAGTAGTTGCCAAATATCTAAAATTAGAAGATGCAGATTGTTATTCTGGTCATTCCTTAAGACGTACCTCTGCGACCATGTTAGTAGAAAGCGGTGGCGATATCTTATCGTTGAAACGCCTAGGAGGCTGGAAAAGCTCTACGGTAGCAGAGGGATATGTTGAACAATCTCTTACTGACAAGAAACGGATTGCGTCAATGCTACAAGGAACCTTCGTTTCAAATCCTATTCAGTCTTCTTCGTACATTAGTGCCACTACGTCTAATTCTGCATCAACATCAACAGCAGTTGAAAGTGTCGTTGAAAGTGCAACACTGCACCTTCCAATGCAAAATGTAGCTAATACTTCTTCGATCACTAGTTCTTCGGGAATTAATGTGACCTATAATAATTGTTCGATAAACTATTATTATAAATAGATAGTAATGCAATTGTTTCTAACGTACCTAATGTGTTTGAACTTTTCTAACGTTATTTGTATTCATAAATTAAAAATTGTTTAATTGTTTGAATTTTTGTGTAGCTTGAAGTTGTGAGGTTATGTTTATCAACTAACTGAGAACGCAGAGTTGGCTTTGGACTACCAAATTTGTTTTATTATTGACCTAGGTTAATAAAAATTTTTTTATTGAATCGTAGCTTTAAAAGTTCAACTGCACAACCTGCATTAAGGTTAATATGACTGTGTTTGATAGCTAGTAGTGAAAAAAAGTATTTATACATGTGTATTTAGGCCATGGATTGGGATTTTTGAGATCTTCACTTTTTTCAAGTGGAACTTCCACTTTGAACGATGAATACTCTTCGGGGTATTTAACATTTAGCTTTCAACATTTTACTAAATCAAAACTATCATTAGTGAGGTACGATTGTAATTCTTCCATTTTTAACTGCGGATCTAATCGAAATACGTGAAAGGCATTGTACTTGACGGCTGCTTTAAGATTACAACTGTTGGAGTTCCCATAAACTAAATTTGCGGCTTTTTTTGCGTTTTTGATTAGGTACATGTCATTTCAGGTTACATTGAGAAGTAGACTTTTCTTCCTGTGTGTCGCTTGAAGTCAACACGCTAACTTTGGCCGGTAAATTTTCTGCAATAAATGCAGGTTGCAATTTCTTTACAGTGTTCTGCAGGTTTATTTTTTTGTTTGTCATGATCGTTATGTAATGATTCAAAACAACACTAGAGAACTTAGAACTCTAGTAATTATTAAGTTATCAAAATTAAAAAAATATGGAAGAAGAAACATTGACAAGAAATCCAATTTAAATAATTAATTATTTTTGATTTACTGAAAATAGTAATAATGATAATAATAATAATGCTTTTATTGCCCAACAGGATATTTCTAATTACAGGACAAAAAAATACAATCAACTTAAAACAAAAACGTACAAACAAAAACTTAATTATCTATAACTCATAATACATAAAATGAAAAATAAATGTTGCAAACATTGAGATACAACGGCGCCGACTTTGCGGGTTCGAGCAACTTTTGGAACCCACAATATTTATTTTGCGGGTTCCTTGCACCCACAATAATGTTTCCATAAATTTGTATAAGTATAGGAAACAATCGAACTTCCATTCAATGAACTTCAACATACTTCGTTGGGATTTTAAACTTTACACAAACATGATTGTAAAACCGTTTAAATAATGATGTTCCAAAGGTTTTTCTTAGAATTATTTACCTGCATTTGCCGTTATCATCAGTACCACATTGTGCGGATTTTACATTTTCTACAGTGCAGGAAGGCAGGCTAACTTTACTAAGAAAACATTTCCTTTATGTAAAGTATAAACAGTTAAGCGGATTATAGCATTCTTTTCGGTTTCTTGAACTACGATCATTTTGCTATTCTAATTTTTCAATTGCAATTTTGGCTTTCTAGTTGCATGTAACATCTCTAATATTTTAAAAAAAAACGAAAAATAATCAGTGTTAAAGGAGGGTAAAAAATTGAGTAGGGAAGAACACGAATTAATATATATATATAAACAGATTTTGATGATACATGTGGCTAAAGTTATTTTTTTAAATTATGTTTATGAAACTGACTTGCAAAAATCAAAATGCCTACCTGCAACTGCATTTGCGTCAATAGCCTTACGTCGTTGGTGCAGCATTTACGCGATAAAACAACTATGGTCTGCAATAATTTGCGATTTTTTAAAATGTCATAAAAGGTACTTATACATACAAAATGTTAAATTAATCTATATCTAAAACACCTAGTCAAAGGCAATTACAATTACAATTTTTCTATTCAACCATATAAATTGCATAGGAGCTGAATTACTTTAATAGTTGCACGGTTTTGCTTTAATTTCTATATGATTACAAAATGATTTTTTTGTATATTGTGTTTCTTGTTTTACTTTTGTTTATACTTCAGCATAATAAACAAAATTAATACCCTTATCCCACCATCTCATTTCACTGTTCATATTGCAAAAGTGCAAACTGCAGTGGTGCAGACTGTGATAAAAACACCGACCGAGAACGATAAGGTTGTGATTGCACTATTGCACAGAACTATTTTGTATCTTGATTTTATTAGTTTTGAGTGTACGCTGTGTGCTAGCTGTGCATATATCTATTTTGTATCTTGATATTTAGGAGTGTTCAGTGTATGCTGTGTATCTATAACAGATATTTTAATTGTATACTTTCAAGTGAACGACGTGATTTCGAAACTAATTCAATTTTGCGTAAGTAGGTAGTCGGTCCATGGTTTTTTAATTATGCTTGTATATTTAGTAGTATGGACAAATTCGTAATCAGAAAACAAAACAATCGGTGGCAGCTGAACTGTCGCCGAGAGCGTCAACTTCAACAGCTTCCGAAACAGTTCATGTTAGTGTTAGTGCTGATGCTTTATCAGGACCTCCTCCTAAGTTGATGGAAATTGATACTTCATTATCAACAACAACACATAAAGCTAGTAGTGCAAAAGGAAAACGCGCTTTTAAAGAAATATGGAAGTCCTCGTTTCCTTGGATCGTTCATTGCCAACCACAACCTACATCAGACTTAAATTGTGATACTAAAACTGATTATGTACTATGCAAAATATGTAAGCTAGCTTCAGATCAACAACTGCTTTCTTTCTCAACAAAAAAGATTCAGCATTTATTTTATCTGGGTTTAAGTCTTGGAATAAAGCCCTTGAAAGATTTCGACTACATGAGAAGTCATTGTGTCATCGAGAAGCAAGTCTTAAAACGTACTCAAAATCAAAAGAAAAATTTAATATATCAATCCAGCTCTCATCCGTAAAAACAAGAAATGTTAGAAGCGCGAGAGGCACTACTTAAAATCATTTCTTCAATTAAATATTTGGCATTTCAAGGATTAGCTATTCGTGGACATACCGATGAAAATAGTAATTTAATAACTTTGTTAAACCTTAGAGCTACCGACTGCCCCAATCTTAAGAAATGGTTGGCTAGAGATAAATACAAATGGTTGTCTCACGATATCAGCAACGAAATTCTTACCATAATTAGCCATAAAGTTCTTAGACATCTTATTGCACAACTTAAAGAAGCAAAATACTATTCGATTATTGTTGACGAAACCAGTGACATTGCCGTCAAGGAACAAGTCTCAATCTGTTTTCGATACGTATCCAATGATTATGATGTAGAAGAAAATTTTTTGGTTTTTATGAAACGTCAAATACCCAGTCTGCAACACTACTGAAAATAATTATTGACGTGCTTCAACGATTTGATATGCCCGTTAAATTTTGTCGTGGTCAGTGCTTTGATGGAGCTGCAAATATGTCTGGTGCAGTGACTGGTGTCCGAACCCAATTTACTGCGTTGGAACCTAGAGCCATTTTTGTACATTGCCTAGCCCATAATCTAAATCTCGTTGTTCAGGATAGCATTCAACTTCAAACAGGTTGCCGCAACGCTTTAAACATTGCTCGAGAAATGATTACATTTGTCCGTAATTCTCCAAAGCGACTAGGAATATTTTCGCAACTTCAATATGAAGAAGGCACCAAAAGAGGAAACCTTCGTCCATTTTGTCCAACTAGATGGACAGTTAGATTTGTTTCTATGAATTCAATTCTTACAAATTATTCAAGTCTTATCAATTTTATGTCAGAAGTAGCAATATCCGAAAGAAATGAAGTTGGAGCAAAAGCTAGTGGTTTCGTATCACACTTAGAATCATTTGACTTTTTTTATTACATCAACGCATTGGTTAAAGTTTTTGGCCACGTCGATACAGCTAATACAACTATTCAGAAGAAGACCTTGTCATTTCAAAAGGCTATTCTATGCTTACATCTTTAAAAACAGTGATACAGTCCTTCAGAGATCAAGATTTCTTTTAGAGTTTTGGAACACTATCAATAAAAAGCCGATTCTCTTGAATTAGAGCAACCAAAACTTCCTCGTCAGCGACGTGTTCCCCGACGACTTGATGATGGTTCAGAGAGTCACAAATTTGTTAATGTAATGGATTATTACAGGCAACAGTTCTTTGAACTGATTGATAATGTTGTGACAAGTTTAACTGCTAGATCGGACTCTACTGCAGCAATTTTTTGCAAATCGCAGAACGATTTGTAATTGGTAAATCTGATGAAGAAGACGATGAGTACCTGCTAAACTTTTACGCTGACGACATTGATAAAGAAAGATTATTGCTCCACAAAACAATGTTTTTAGAAATTTTACAATCTCGAAAGCAAAACGTTTCTGATTTTGATGAAGTGGTGAGTTTTTTTAAAGACGATAAATTACTGAGAGAAATTTTGCCAGAGTTCTGCAAATTGATTAAGCTCATATTAACTGTCCCAGTTTCAACGTGTACCGCTGAACGATCATTTTCTAGTTTGCGTCGCTTAAAAACATACACGAGGTCAACATCTACCCAAATGCGACTAAATAGTACAGCAATTATACACGCTCATCGTGAAATAACGTCATCTATCTGCATTGATGAAGTAGCAGATGAGTTTATCAGTGCTAACCACATTCGTCAACAAACGTTTACATTGAATAAATAGTATTTAATATGAAATATTAACTTTCACAGTTCACACTATTCTTTATTCGTTTATTTAATTTTTTGTATCAAATAAAACTTTTATGCAGATATGCACTTATAGTGAATTAATACACTTTCAATTTCTTATTTTTTAATTTGCAAAAAATTATATGCACCCACAAAGTTTCGAGCAAGTCGGCGCCATTATTGAGATATTAAAGAAATTTTCATTTAACAGCTGCTACTATCATCTCTGAGGTAAGTATAATAAATAAATAAATCCCTATACGTTAAATTCTATCCTGTATTGAAACTTTAATAACTGTACAATGCCGTTATCGTTAAAACAACTTTTTAACAACAACAAAAAAGTAACATCAAAAAAACGGGTAACTTAATTTTCTACATCCTCCCGGGCAGCATTTATCTCTAATGAAAACAAGAGCTGTATCGGTTTTCTTAAAATAGTTTTGTTACTTGTTATAATTTGACAAGCTCGAACTCTATTATCCCGACCGTGAAAAACCTTTGTTATTCTCACTAATTTCCACAGTAGTCGTGGAATGTTTTGATCATGTAAAAGACATATATCTCCAACATTAAAATTTTTAGAAGTAATTGGACTTTGCCTGTAAAAGAGTCTTAATTGTTGCAGATAATCACATGACAACCGCTTCCAAAACTTCTTTATTAAATTATTTCTGTTTCTCCATTTTTTCAAAATGTCATTTCTACTTACAGATAGGTTACTACTACCTATGCTAAATCCACATGCGTTACTGCTATTAAAAAAATGTGATGGTGATTAACAAATTTTCCGGATCACTATCGACATAAGTTAGTGGCCTTGAATTGACTGTAGCTTCTACTTCAGCAAGTACAGTTTGTAGGTAATCATAATTCAAAGATTTCTTACCAAGAAACAGTTTTAGAGCATCTTTCACAGTTTTAACCATTCGCCCCCAAAAACCTCCCCACCATGCAGCACGTTCAATTATAAATCGCCATTTAATACGACAAAAACTAACAAAATTTTGAAATTCTTTATTTATCATTACTTTAGACAATTGTTCTAATTCTAAAGCTGCACGTTTCAAACTTTTGGCGTTATCAGAATAAATTATGTCCGGAATTCCTCGTTTTGAACATGTCTGGAATCATTTCTAAATAAATGGCTCTAACAACATTGTATGTAAATAACATTATATACACCTTTTGCCTGCCATGTAACTCATTAACTATATATAATGGGCCAGTCTACACCCGTTACCTTAAATAGAACAGCGGGTAAAATACGGTCTTTTGGTAAAGGTGCAAAAGGTTTATTTGCTGATGTACTTCGCAATTTTTTGCAGATCATACATTTGCTTATAATTGATTTAACACGTTGTCTACCTTGTATAACCCAAAAGCGTTTTCTTATTTCGGTCAATGTTATATTAACACCACTATGTTTCGTTAAACTATGGGTGTTCCAAATTATTCTTCCGTTGGTAAAATAATAGGGTGTTTTGTTTCGAAAGGTAATAACGATTCATGCAATCGACCTACTAATCTTAACAATCCTTCTTCTAAAAATGGGTTTAAGGTAAAGATTTGTGAAGATGGGTCTTATTTTTCCCCCCTTTGTAAAGATAATAGTTCTTTACTAAAATACTGTTGCTGGACAGCCTTTAACCAGTACTTTTTGCTATATATTTCAACTTTAAAGCAATTCATTTAGTCTCTTTTGTTTGTTTTTCAAATTTACAGTGAATCTAGTTATATATGCGGCCACTTTCATAATTTTCTTTAGGATACTATACTTATGAAGAGGGAAAATAGTGTCGACATCTTTTTTTTCGTTTTCTCGTTGAGCTAATGTTGACAAAGTTTCTACCTCAATTGTGTGTTCCTCTTTAGGTCAACTATTACAAGCTTCTTTCAACCAATAAGGGCCATGTTTCCAAATTGAAGAATTCAAAATTATTTTGGCGTTAACACCTCTTGTTAACAAATCTGCTGGATTCTGTATGCCCGGACAATAATGCCATACACCTACGGCAAGTTTTTGAATTTCTATAACACGGTTACATACGTATGGTTTCTATCTGATAGCCTTTTCCTCTTATCTAATGAAGAGTAATCTTAGAATCGGTCCAAAGGGTGCAATACTGTATCTGTACATTAATATTTGACAATATAAAATGCTGCAATCGAGCAGCACACCCTGCTGCTGTTAATTCTAGTCAGACTCTTGTCTCTATTCTCTTTTATAGGTGCTACTCTATTTTTAGCCATAAGAAATTCACAATTTACTTCACTATAAATATATACTACTCTGACATGCTACTGCCCCAAATGCAATTAGGCTTCATTACAAAATATATGCAACGAAATGTCATATTTCTTATCCTTAAGAACACATCTGGTCAATGAAACTTGTCTCAAACTTGATATTTCAGAGCACCATTTTACGAAGTCATTAGTCAAAGTATTCGGTAAAGGAAAATCCCAGTCTAATTTTGCTGTCCAAATTTCTGGTTGTAATATTTTGCCTCTTATCACAAACGGACTTAAAAATCCTAATGGATCAAAGATCTTTGAGGTTGTTTGTAACACGCTTCTTTAAGTTATTGGGTTATTATTTAGAGCGTCCAAGACAGACGTCAAATCTATTGCTAATTCGTCATCATCAGTATACCATAAAATTCCCAAAACTTTTAAATAATTGATTTGCTCTGTAAATCCAATCCCATTTTATTCCTCAGAGAAACATTGTTATTATTCCACTTATGTAGATTCATACTTGCTTTCAATAGAATTGTCTTCGATTCATAATAAATACGTTCAGCAACATCAATGTTATCTACAGTAACTATTAAATCATCAACATAAAACGATGAAGTTAAAATATCAGCAATGTTTTTGAATTCCTCCGATTGTGACTGAAAATGTTTCTTGAGCGTAACTGCCAAAAGGAAAGGACTACAGGTTACTCGTTTCATGCGGAATACGGTAATATTTGGTAAATTGCACGGATCAGTAATTGTTTCTTCATACCATAAAAAACTGAGAGCATCTTGGTCACGATCCGTAACTTCGATTTGTAAAACCGCCTTCTCTATATCTGCAACTAATGCTATTTTTCCAATTCTAAAGTTCAACAACACTGTGAAGAGATGAGGCACTAAATTTTCACCTTGTAAGAGAATATCATTTAATGAAGGTAAACCAGGGGCATGAGCAGACGCATCATAAATGACCCTTAATTATGTGGTATCCTTATTTTCTCTATACACGGCTCGGTGTGGCATAAAATATTCACAGATTGAGTTAGGTATTTTTTCAGACAACTCAGCACATCCATCATGTAAATATTCGCGTATCGTAGTGTCATATTCGTTCTTATTATTAATTGAAAGTTTTCGCGTTAAATTGAAAGTGCCGTTATAATTTGAATCAAGATACACATTTGAGTCCTTCCACGGTAAACTAACACAATACCGATTGTTTTGGAAATAAATATTGCTTCTTAAAAACTCATCCGTTCATTTATTTCGATGGCTTCAAGAGAGTTTTTTAAATCCTCATCAAATACTGTTTCGCATTGTACGTGTAGAGTATTTGCCGCATTAACACTAACAGCTAAAGCGTACTCACTTGCTTGCTCACTACCTACACGGTGAATAGTCCACCCAAATTTTGTTTCAATTGCCACTAAACTTTCAGTAATTTTTCGTAAATTGTTAGTCACTAACTTCCAGTAACAGTCTTCGCCGATTAATAGAGAAATACCAGGAATAACACATAAATTAGTTCTGACTAAATCAGCCAATGGAAAATTGATACTAAATTCGCAAATAAGAGGATCTTGTAATGAAGGTGAACATAAAGAATCGAAACAAATTTCCGGCACTTCTACTGCGTTAATTGTAATCAGCTCTTCGTTATAATTTCCTTTCAACGTTACAGCAAATTTTCTACATAATCGAGCTGGAGACAACAACAAATTAACATCAAAAAAACGGATAACTTAATTTTCGAATTTTCTACAGTAAGTCTTGAAATAGTAGAACCAACTTAATATTTGAAGTGACGTCATTGAAGTTTCTTTTATATTTACGAAAAAAAGGCAATTTTTTTAAAAGCAATATAAAGAAAATAACGCAGTGCATGCCTGACTTTCATTGACTGCGGTCGCATTTACTGTTGCTATTTGGTGCATTTGACACTGGTAACGTAAATTACTATTTCAACATAAGTAATATTTTTAAAAAAATCGGTATAGTTTAATAATTAATGTAAATATTATGTTAAAATATTACCTAAAAAATTGCAAAAAACGGTGCGTTTCAGAAAAAAATAGTTTAAATAAAGTTATAGATAAAGTAGTTTAAAAGTTTTCTATTGTGGTATTATCTATGACTACTATTGTTAAACAAAATTTTCGAATATTTCTTGTGCGTAGCAATAAATCACGCGTCGGTTTATTTGGAATATTAAACGATTTTACATAAAAACATGAACAAATCCTTAAAACTATCATGAATAATTTCTCGCAAACTTTATAAATTTAATATAAATGGTTTTTGATAGACGAAGACGCGAATCAAGATGCAACAAGTTCTATGGTGCAGTTTATTATTATTGACCTTCTTGCATTTTTCGAAAAAAACGTGATTGTTTCCTTATTCAAAAAATATTAACATTTTCAACATTTGCGTTCCAATTTTTATCAAATAACATAATGGAAATCGAAAACATGTCTTAAAAATCGATTTTTGAAAATAAAACATTAAACATTAAAATTAAATAAGAACAACAAGAAACAAACAATATATATATAAAATTATATTTGATTATCGAAATTATTATTCTAGCCACCAGTTCTAATTTAGCATTTACTGGTTCTCATATACTGAGGTGTTCATATGACCCCTGAAAAGGAAATCCAGGAGAATTAGGTAGGAGGTCCGGGTCTCCCAATCCACTTTAATGATATTCTTACATTAGTAATGTTATGACTTCTTGGGTTGGGTGATCTGGCGCTCCATCATGTTGAAACCAAAGTCTTATTCTGATGTTTAGCGGTAACTCATCATCAAGAAGCATCATTTAACAAAGCATAATATTTTTTACCACTGAGAAAATGTAGAGTTTTCGTTACTATTCTAGGTCATACATTACTGAAATAAGTCGTTGTTGCGCACGAATAAATGTAGGTATTTGCATCAAACCACAGTTTCGTTTGTAAATAAAATAAACTTTTTAAAACACTTCTGAAGATTGTAACGTTCCAGAAAACAACAATCGTCGTTGGAAATCTTTAGGTCCCAAAGCTTGCACTTTTTGGCTAGTAGAAAATAATTAGAACATGCCAAATTGCCACGTGATTTACATCTAATCTATTGGCAATTATTCTTGTGCTCGTCGATGGCACATATTCAATAATTTTAAGAACTTCTTTAAATGCAGGGGTTTGACGTAATTTATTGGAAATCCCACTTATTGTTGAGTGAAAACTTCCACTCTGTGATAACCGTCTAAAACCATTCTAAAAATATCACACGATTTAGATATCTTCTCTGATAATTTCTATGAGCTTCTTGTGTATTTCTACTGCTTCTCCAAAAAGCAAAAGCCTGTTAAGAAGTTTAGCGTGAAGATAATTATTTTTATACACAAATTATTCAAATAACTAAAGCACAAACAACATATTTGTTCAAAATAAACTTAATAAAAAACAAGATCAAAAAGTGTTTAAATGTAAACGTAAAAACTAGAAAACACTTACCCCAAGTTTTAAGTAGGGTAAAGGGAGGCAGATTTAGCCAACCCATTTAAAAGTGACAAAAACTGAATTTGGCAACTCAGGGGACTTGGGTGCATGCAGTTATTAGTTAGTCGGCGATTAGTAAAATTTCTGAGTGAAAGTGACTGTTCAACAAAGTGTGAGGAAGGAAGTCTTATATTTTAGTTTCAAAGGTAAGTTTTGAGTAAACTGGATTTTTAGTAGTTCAGAGTCTATCCAAATTAAAAATGTCAACATTAAGACATAACACTAGTGTTATTACCATTATGAATTTCTAACCTAAAAATGTAGTTGATGGTATTTGTCTATGATGTTTTGGGTGGGATACACATGGGGCACATTAAGCCACGACTGTTGGGGGTACATTCAGCCAGGTTAAACGTACCCCAGTGTTAACGGAAAATATAATCAAATCATTGTTTGATTTGCAGATGCTTCGAAATTACAAACCAAAAACAAAGAGAACCAGTATTGACGAGGCTAATATGAGAAAAAGTATAGCAGCTGTTCTGAATGGCCAGTTATCTGAGCGCAGAGCTTCAATAATATACAATATCAAAAGAAGAAAATTTCAAAGCAGAATCAAGAAGTTAAAAAAGAATACGGCCCTGATGACTTGAAGAAGAAGTTTGGTGACGACTCAGGCCTAGAGAGTGAAGAAGATTCTGCAGTTTACAGTAGTAAATATACAGTAAGCTAAGTCTTTTCTAAGATACAGAAGAACGAGTTAAACTCCCTTTGTTTGACTTACCCCAATGACGTCACGTATGGATTAAATCACTAAATGACCATCGTATGTAATTTAAAGCATAAATATGGACACTGGTACCAACCATCCGTTATTTACTTGTTTATTGTTTGAGGTTACGTACGTTTATTTTGGTCTTTTGTTTACAAACGACATTGACATGCCGTCATTTGACAGTTACGTTAAGTTGGTATCAAAACTGTTCGTACAAGGAAACGAAAATTGTTATTGATGTTATCCTTGTTAATTATTTGAGTTACTAGAGACATAACAAACGACTCTCTTGAAATGATACGTTAACTAATAATGTATACGTTGTATTTAATATGTAAAAAAGGATAGGCATACACGAGTATGCGCTTGACTTATCGATCAATCGGGATAAATAAAACAAATGAACTATAGTTAGGTATATTCAAACCTGTTCAAATATGAATTATGGGCTCACCTATAAAAACATCCGTGTGCTGTCATTTGATTATGCTACTTTAATTAATCTTAAAACTAAATGGAATACGAGCAGAAATTTATTGGCTCAAGAACTTCATGAAGAGAAATAATAATGAAATTAGCCTTAGAAAACTAGAGAATACAAGCATGGCCAGATCGGCTGGTTTTAATAAAAGATGTGTCGGCATTTTTTTTAAAATAACGTCACAGTTCTAGAGAGGTACAATTTCCGACCAGAAAGAATCTTTAACTTAGATGAGACCGGCGTCACAACAGTTCTCAAGCCATTAAAGGTTGTATCTGAAAAAGGCAAAAACAAGTTAGTGTTATTGCATCGGCTGAGAGGAGTGAGTTGACCACATTTGTGTGCAGCTGTAATAGCCCTCCTACCCGTTTACGTTTTTCCTAGGATTCGGAGCCCCGATGAGTATCTGAATGGTGCTTCACCGTCTAGTGTTGCTCTGGGCGGTCACAATGGTTAGATAACTGGTGAAATTTTTATCTCAGTATATTAGAGCATCTCAGAGATCCCACTCAATGTACAAAAGATCACAAAATACTTCTACTTCTAGATAACCATGAGGCCCACGTTACAGTTAAAGTAATCACTTTTTGTAGGGAAAATGAGATAGTAATGGTTTGCTTTCCACTTCACACCTCTCACAAATTGCAACCATTAGATTTAGGCATAGTGACTGGTTAATAAGCAACCCAGAAAAGATTACAGTAAAACAAATAGCTGCTCTAACCAAACAAACATTTTTTGAAGTTTTCGCCCAGAAGGTTTGTGACCTCTCAATAGACTAGCCTTTAAGGAAGAAGATTTTTTACCCAGCTTTGTGGAATGAAGTGATGAAGAAATCTGAAAAATCAAGATGATGACTCCCATGAATAAATCTCAAGGTGAGTGTTTTATAATTAAACATTTGTGTATTATATCTTCATCTTGGAACCAGGTGCTTGCAGATCAAACAGCTTGCTTGGCAGTACCATCAACAAGCAAGTTATTGTCACCCGAAATAGTGAGACCGTTTCCTACACCATGCCTTCAAAAGGAAAAAAAACGGCAAATTGTAAAGGCTAATCAAGAATATTTACTAACACCCCCGAAAAGGATCGTTTGGAGGAAATCCAGGCTATCAAATTAGAAAGAAAGAAAAAGCAAGAAAAAAGGCAGAATAAGAAGGCAATGAAAAACTTGTTTGGTGAAGAAAGAAAACTAGCGTTAAGAAACTGAAAAATGGTAAATCCTCAGACACGTCAGACTCAGAGATTTCAGTGGTAGTTGCCCTTGCTGATGATGTGAGTGAAGAGTTTTCTGAAGATGAGGAGAAATATCTACTGACGGATGATGATATCATAACTATGAACAAGTTTCTGCTCGTTAAGTTTCCAACTAAAAAAAAGGAACGATGTTTTGTAGGAAAAGTAACGAAAGTTCATAATCATCAATAATTTGAAGTTAACTTTCTTTGCTGTAAAGCCAGCAGTTACAAGTTTTATTATCCTGTAGTGATTGACGACATTATAGCTAGGCTTCCAGATGCAAGTTCTTCAACAACTGCCAGAACAGCATCTTTACTATCGTTTGATTTAAATTTTTCAAAATACAAAGTTGAGTAAAAAAATATGTTAGATTTTTCATTACGTTCATATTTTATGTAACGTTGTTTAGCGTTTAAATACATTGTTTTTCAAATACACATGTTTCTTGTCTCATTTTCTTCTATGCTGAAACTGTCTCTTGAGTCGGCTTAATGTGCCAGTCTGCATTTTTTAAAAATTACAATGTAAATACATTGGATAACGCTAACAATGGATATTCATAACGCTGCAATGTATGAAAGACCTGGAAATATTGTGTACAAAATAATACGGATATCAAATAATTCTCTTATACCACTATTTTTTTACGAAAAGAGACGAAAGAGCTGAAAGTGTTTATTATTTCGCTTTTGTTTCATTGTTTAGTAATACTTTGTTTTTAAATGATTGTTGCAGTTGATTAAAATTTATTTTGTAATTTAATTTGAATAAAACTTTTTTTTACAGATATTTTAAATAAACGTTTTCAAAATATCTTGTTCTGAATTTTAATCGGTCGCCATTTTGTTATTTGATAAAATAGAACATAATTGCTACTACAAATATTTAAGAGAACCAAAAGCAAATGCTGAAAGTTTTGTATTTTTTTAACATTCCCTAAAATAAGGGAGTAATGCCGATTTATCGAAACCCAAAAAACGTCAACAACTATGAGTTATACACTTTGTATACATATAATGAAATAATTTTAATGTTTTGCCATTTTATTTGCAACAATGAGTAGTTAGGCAGAGGATTTGGATTAGGTATTTCTTTCTCAAGCGAGGCATTTGTAAGCAGAATGTGCAAATCTTAATTTTCAACCGTGTTTTTATTTAGTAGGTATCCTGCAAGCTTAAGAAAAATCATTTGTGTTAAACAATTTGTCTTACGTATGTATAATAAAAAATATTATACGTTTATAACAAGTAATATACGAACATAATTGTATTATAACAATAATGATTTCTCTTCGTCATGCTACTTAACTCTTTTTATTAATGATGTCTATGGTATTGACCAAAAACGTAATTCATCATATAAAAAAGCAACCGTGCTAATTATAGACATAAACACACTTTATTGGAATGTATTACAACAGAATTTCAATTCAGTAAACAATGAAAGAATTGATATCTTTTGTATAATCTAGTTATTTTTCTTTTTAATGAAGGTCAATCTTTCCGACTATTCATTATGCAGACACTTTCTCTAGATAATTATCTCTTGTCAAAAGCAATAAATTCTTGTGTAGTCTGTATAACATTATAAAACTGAAAACTATTAATTTTACTTTAGATAAAACACGATTGCTACATAAAAGTTTTTAGATGGATGGACGCCTAGTAGAATATATTTTTGAGTCAGTTGATTGTGTGCATATAATGGCGCCATTGTTACCGTAATAACTAACATTGTTGACGGTTATTGTGTTTGGTATTAATTTAAGTACGTTCTAAAAGTAAATTTATATTACAAAATTTATGGAGAAGATGCGAAGTCATCGCATTAAAACATCCGCATCTTGTGAATTATTCGTAACGTGGATATTCATCATTATTAAAATACAAAAATAACATTAACAATAGATTAGGTTTCTTAAGCTTCCATTACACAACGTATTCTACTAATCAAAGAAGTATAGTATAATTAGCAAGTTTAAAGGGGTAGTGTTTATAGTAATTACTCTTTGACCTTTAACAGTTTGACTCTTACTAATGGGAGAGTTGCAAATACATGGTGTAATACCAACAGTTTTGATTAGAAGTTGTGAAAGATTAAATTTTATTAGAGTTTGTAAATTACACCAGTAGTAGAATGTTAATTTTAAAAATATAATAACACCATGAATGAGGTACTACCGGTACCGGAAGTGGAGTCCATTTTGCTTATTTTAAAAAAAAGCTAATATTTTTTATTTTATTTTACAATTTTGGGGTAAATTTTAGGTAGAATTTACATATCATTTATGCTACACATAAAATTATTGAAATATTTACATATTTTTTTATTTTATCCAAATACCGAGTACTCAACAAATAACGATGTCTCCATTATTAATAAAGTTCCTGAGTTGAAACTGTAATCAGTAAACAAGTAGGTTTTGTCAATTAATCCTTGACGTTAACTTACCTAATCGATAAACCTCACAGGATGTTTCAAACTCAGAGCCGACATGTCTAACTAAATTCATCTTAAGTTGCTTATTTTAAATAAAATACTTGTATTTTATGATGTGTTTTAAAGCAAGTTTTTATGCATATTCGTTTGGTGTCTACATTCCTATATTTAAATCTAACTGTTTTAGAAATATTTAGTATTTATTAATTATTGTTTTACTGCAATAAATTAAATTAAGTAGGCTAGTTGGTTACCATGGATTGTTTATTTACGTACCTATTGTTAAAAAAACATTATCAAAAACAATACGTATGTGAATAACCAAGCCATTGCAAACAACCGCTCTACTTAATTTTTGTATTAGAGTAAAACAATAATTACACAAACACTAAATATTCCTAAAACGGTTACATTTAGGTATAGGGAATGCCAATACCAAATGCATAAAAAAATATCAAAAAACATCATAAAATACAGGATGTTCTATTTAAAATAAGCAACTTATAAATGATTTTAGTTAGGCATATTGGTTTCTGAGTTTAGAATACCCTGTATGAGTTATCGATTGTTATTTCTCGAGAACTCGCGGTATTTACATAAAATTTTAAAAGTATAAAACCATTTCAAAAATGGCTAATTTTAGGTATAGTATACGATATAAAAATTGAACTGAAATAAAAACATACAAATATCGATTTAAAATAAGGAAGATGGACTCCAATTCTGGTATAACCGGAAGTGCCTCATTCATGATATTCTTGATATTTGATGAACTTAACCATTACTGGTGTAATTCCAAAACTCTAATAAATTTATGTCTTCCATAACTCTTCTTGTTACACCCTGAATAACAAACTTAATACTAATATTTATTATGCATCAGGTGTTCTTTCGTTGCGTGTGTGCTTTTGTACAAGTTATTTTTGGCTTTATCGACAACGTGTGTTTTAAGCATTAAAGCTATCGCTTAGATAGCGCTATGCACTTTAACACACACGTGTCGTTACAGTTAACTGTTGGCATTTTTCTTAGTTTATACTATTCACACGTGTCAGTGTTTACACGAGATGTCACAAGACACACATTTTACTTGTAATTCACCATGATATTGACCGCAGCGGTTGTTTGGTGCACCGCTGATCTCTTCAACATTAATTTAAGGTCAAACTTAGAAGCTCTCTGTAACATCGCCTAGCAAACTTTACGAATTTTTCGTTTATAATTTTCCGATTGTTTGACTTTTTTCTACGACGTACACATATTTTAAATAAAAAGACTCACAAAATGAAAACAAAGAAATTATATTTTACCATTTGTAGTATTAGTCATAAACCAAAATAGAAGGTTGTTAGTTTGACTTAACTTCGATTAACAGAATAATATAAGCTATAGACTCCGTTAGACTATGATCAATAACAGAATATCTCTAAAGGTTTTACGGAAACTTCTCGACGTAAGCATTTGGAAGCTTTGAGCAATTTGCTTTATAGCGTTACATAAAAAATGTGAATTTTGTCCACCTACACTGGCTCCAAAATTACGCTATCAAAACTTTACCGATGTTTCTCTTGTTGAGCCCGATAATAGTGATATAAATAGTACTTTAAGACTTTATCGGGCTTTGTTATTCTTGGCGTATCTTACACATCAAGATTCTAACGAAGCTTTCTAAAATCTATAAAAAAATTATCGAAACTGGCTGGTTGTACCAAGCCTCTATCAAACTTATTGTCTCTGAAACTAAAATTAAGGAACCACTCGTGTTAGTTGAGTTGTCATTGTTGTAAATATACCGACGTTGAAGACAAAGGGGTTCCGAACCTTCGCCGTAATAGATAAAGACAACGAGCAAGTCCATTTTCTCATACTGTTTCGGAAATATTTCAATCTAAGGCCCAAAACTGCTTCATTGTCGTAGGTGCACAATCTGTCGGGAAAAATTTCACAAAAGGTGCACAATTTTGAAAATTCAACAATGCACAAAAATGGACACTCAATTTGAAGATTCTCAGCTACCTTCTTAGCTACAAAAGGACATATACAGGGTGTTAATACTAAGTGGTTACACCCAAAAATGGCAGTTAGATCTCATTAAAATAAACAACTTTTTTTAATTCCAATTTTTGATTTTGTACCCCGGTTCGTAGTTATAGCTCTTCTTTATGTTTTTCGAAAAATCGTCATAACTCCTTTTTTTTTTAAGGACTATTAATAAAAATTAAAAGTTTCTGAATTAGCTTTCGATTCTCTAGAACATTTGTATTTACAACTATTTTCTATTTTTTCAAATAACAAAATGGCGACCGATCAAAAATTTCAAACCAAAATATTTTGATAACCACTCGATAGATTTTTTAAGATACAAAATCAAAAATTGGAATTAAAAAAAGTTGTTTATTTTAATGAGATCTAACTGCCATTTTCGGGTGTAACCACTTAGTATTAACACCCTGTATACTTAACATTAAAAAACATGGTGGGTGAAAATCTACAGCGGTAGCAGAAGGCTATTTAGAGGATGATTTACAGTTAGCAGTAAAAGTGTTACACAACCGCTTTCAATTAGTTTCAATTGTTGTGTTAACTGTAATTTTCAGATTGCTATTAATAGATACATTAGTTAATTAAAATTGTGTATATTTTATTTTAGAATTGTTATGATTTCAAACTGTTCTAAACCTGTTCTGATTTAGAACGAGTGCCATCCGGGAAACATTCTGGAACATTTCGATAATGGTTTTAGCTTACTAATACCACAGTATACATACTAACGACCAGTAACAAAGTTTTCGGCAGTTTGATGTTTGAATTATGTTTTTAGTGACCTTGGCGCCATTTTGATAAATGTACATTGAACAAATTGCATCGGGTAATGTTGATTGACGCTTATTTGATTTCTTAACATAGTATAAAAATAAATTGCACACGGTTTCGTCATCACACTATACAGGTTTGTACTGATCTTCTGAGGCACCACACAAAACGCTTACATCACAAAACGATATTAAAAATTTACCATACAAATAAATAAAATGAACGACTGATCGAAATTTCAACATTAGGAGACGCCTCTGCAAATAAGTGATTATTAAAAATCGTTTACAAACATATGATTCTTAAAATACTTATTATTACTTATTACAAACTATTAACCCAGTGTTTAAACCTGTTTCAAAACAACAATTAGAGGATAAGGTTTAAATCATCTGTTATCTAAATCAGTTTCCGTGATGATTAGAAACCTTGCATCGCTTAAGTATACCCCGAAAATTGTTTAGACTTATTAGTATGTATACTTGTGATAAAACTAATTTTGAAATTAAATGAATAGTAATATTATCAAATAAATAAATGAATAAATGCTTACCTAAATGAACGCTCAAAACAGTCAAACACTATAAACCAGCCTATGTCAATTACAATAATGTCAAATTAATACTACAGAAACACAAATAGCACAAATCAACTGATAGCATACGCCATTTTGACTAATGTGCATTTTAAAGCTTGTCCGTTTTTGAGTTAAACATAAAGACTGCTACTGAACGTTAGTATGTATACTTTCTGTCGAACCACGACACCTTATCGAACTGGGTGTAGATTAAATAAGGAAAGTAATTGTTTTTTATTTTAACAACTTTTATAACTAATTGTATCAGTTTGTAGACTTGGTTTTTTACAAAAGTACGAATTGTTTTTATTGATATAGGTTTTAGTTCGTGCAAAATAGACCATGAATAATAAAACCACAAACACATCAAATGTTTATTATCTTTTAAATTAATATAAACCAGCTGATTTAAGAGATAAGTGAAATAGATCAGTTTGATATAAAGTAAACGCTATTTTAGATTAGGCAACATTAGGTAACTTGCATAATTGGTTAGGTGGTTGAATAGCATATTAATTAATAAGTTCATTAAATCCAGTCACGTTTGTTTACTTTATACAAAAATAAAACTTTTATTGCGCTCGCGCTCGTACATGTTGTCAACGTCTATAATTCAATGAGATGCCATAAATTTTCAACTAACGAATGCATTCAACATTTCAGTTGCAACTTTAACGAAATAACTTGTTTATAATTTGTAAGAAATCCAACTACTGCAGCAAATAATACATCAAATAATTACGAATGAGTTATTTATTGCTTTTTAAAGTTATGTTGTTTTATATATCCTCCTTATTGGAAGGATAAGAACGAAACGGACATGGTTTTTTTACCAGATATAAAAATAAAATACAATTGCTGCAATTTCTGAATTAATATCATATGTTCGTAACTCTTGCTTTACAGTATCTTTTTCTGATAATTTATTGCTTTGTTACATTAAATTAAAAAAATCTTCAGAATAGCGTTAAAAAAATGGTTAATACTATATGTAATTTATTAATTGTATTTCTTCTTTAATTAATAGAAACATGTTATTTTTCTTACATAAATATATCTATAGTACATTTATAAGTAAATTATTTACCACTATTATTGGATTCTGGCTAGTACTTCCAAAGCATTTATAAAACATTGTTTGGTATTACATTAATTTGGATGTAATTGTTTCATCTCATTCGAAATTTAACGTGAACATTATGTTTAATGTAACCAATAGAGGTTTTCAAAATAATTGTTTGTTTTGATATTCTATGTATGTATAACAACTTTGTCCTAGTTGTAACACTTCTCTTCCCGCAGTTTCTAATCTATCTGCTATTAAGCATTATACCTCCCAAGTGGTACAACATTTTAGAATTTTAACGACACTTTAGCGTTTGCGTTTGCGTTAACCACGATAGATACCTACAGTGTACAAAGAAAGCACATAAAAATTAAGAAGGTTTACGCCGTTTTAATATATTAAAATGAGGATGGCCAAAAAATGATATCATTTTTATTTTTTTCGATAAAATTATTTATAGTTAAGGCTTTCATATGTACGATCAGATTACATTCAGAAAGTACGTGCTTGACATGACAATTGGATTGTGTAATCTGCTTTGCCTTTATTTTACAACTGTGCTTTGTAAAGCAGAATTCCGTTTCAAATATTTCACTAAATGAATAATTACAATGATATTGAAATTGTCATGTAGGTAATTACAGTATAATGTTGGAAAGAAATGTTTGAGAATGAGAATGAAGCAAAAAAATAGAAACATATTTGTGTACGCTTATTTGTCGATTTAAATTCTTTAGAACCTAGTTCTTATAGAAAATAATTTTGTTAAAATGTCTCCTGTAATTTACAAATGTATTTCATAGTGATGGTTGATTTTCTCTCATATTTCCTGGAAAATAATAAATATTAAAAAAGAAGACCTAAAAAATATTCCAAATGTAATTTTATTTTACCTGAAGGTGATTTCTTATTTCCTCGGTTGCTTTCCCATTTCAAAATAAAAAATTTATACGTATTTGATCTCTGTATCAGCATATTTTGTTGTTGGCGCCTGTACAATATTTTTTATTTATTGATACTAATTTGTATACGTACAAAATTTTTTAGATAAATTATTCAAAAATATATTCCATTTATTTATATTGTATGAGTTTATGTTAACCATAATATGCAAAAAAAAAATTAAGGGCCGGCCTAATAATAAAGCAAGAAATTTATTCGAATCAAAAACATATTGTCGGGTTTCACGCTTTATTGACGAAATTGTATTAAACATGAATAATATTAAGTATATTCATTTCTAAATTCAAAATTTAATCAGTCAACCCAAATAACCATGTTTAGTTTTTGATTTAATTTAAAAGTTATTGCTTGTAGACGTTTTTTAAATCAAAATTATTTCTAATTTTATTTTGTCAACATTTCCTAAACAAAATTTTGATTCGATAATTAATCGAGCTATAGTGTTTAATTAGCGATACCTTCAAATATATTCTTTAAAGAAAAAATTAAGTAAGCAACGTAAATTACCTATTTTCTAAAAACGTGCTTAGTGTAATGATTCATTCTACAGTCCTTCTATAAGATAACCCCTGCCGAAACTACCTGCTGTTAGAATTGTAAATGATACCCTTAAGCCCGCTTCACAATGTGCAAACTTTTGTTTACAGAAATTGTTGTGTCCAAGTTTTAAATTTCATGAGTGTACAATATTTTTTAGGTAGTTCTAATATTTGAAATTGCACCAATTAACTATAAGATTGATCAAAGTCCACGATGACGGCAAAACATTATTAGCATTTAATAATACATGTAAGTATCCACGCTTATACGACTAAGGGAAAACTTTTCATTTTTATTCAAAATTTTTAAAAACGCAATCACAGAACTCTTAAGATTGGGGCCTCCTCGCTTACTATAATTTAAACACTATATTTGACTTTATTGACTCTTTCTCTGTTCAGAATATGGTTTACTCAAGAATACACATATGATTCAAATATGTAAATGATAAAAGCATATAAATCATGTAGACGTCGGTAGTACAAGTACATCACCTTATTACGGTAACATCAATAGCAATTCTTACATCACACAGTTATGCAAAAGTTCCCCTGAATGCAGACACGCCCAAACTTCTCACTCTATGGTGAGCATAAATAATAAAATAGCCTTGGTCGCGATAGGATGCAATTACTGTATAATGATGTAACATACATCAAGTGATACACAAAAGCTCGATATACATATACTGTAGTCAATTCATCAAATATGATTGGGGGAGTGTACTGCGTCCGGTCATCTAAACTACTCGCCTTCGGTTCCACGCTCGACTTGAAGCCGCGCTTCCTCGACGAATAGATAGAAGAATTTGTTCGTAATACTCGCCTCGGTTCTACGCTCGGTACGAAGCCGCGATTCCCCGACGAATATATATAGTCCTGTTGTATCCGCCTCGGTTCCACGCTCGGCTCGAAACCGCGCTTCCCCAACAGATATACAAAGTCATGTGGTGAATATTTGCCTCGGTTCCACGCTCGGCTCAAAGCCGCGCTTCCCCGACGAATATAGAGGTCGTCATGTCGTCAATACTCGCCTCGGTTCCTCGCTCGGCGCGAGGTTGCGCTTTCTCGACGAATATATAAGGCAATGAAAATTTTCGTCGTCATACATGATTACAAATATGTGTACCTACACCGTGACAAATGACTTTCATTGTCACGTAACGTATTGCAAATTACTGTAAACTTAAACAAACAGTGTGGCATGAACTGGACAACCAAGCTATGGTTCTTTAACACAAATCGGCTGTCTGAGTATCGTGAGCAGTACAGCAGACACCTAGTCTACACGTTTCTGACAAACTGTAATCGACCTAAACGAGCAAGAAAATCTATCACGTGCACACACCACGCGTGACACCTACAACTCAAATATCAAACATAATCATTCAACGCGTCAGAATGTCCCATAACAGTCACTTTGCCCAAATCAGTAATCTAGCCCCAAATCTCGCCGCTCCAGCCAGGATATTTCGCCTGTGTGTATGCTAGCGACAACATCTCACTTACTCTGTCTTTATGGGTAAGCGAAAGGAATTATTTATTATTTGATGTAGTTCATAAAATGTAACGGAAGTCAAAAGACTGTTAGCGGATATCATCATTCGCCCGTCACCAAAGACAGCCATACCTGGACGTGAAGTCGTTTCCACATCGGCACTAAACTCACCCAACAAAAAGACAACTTATGCTTTGTACCTTAACACAATTCATCTATGGCCTCGGATTTTACTGGTCATCGGCCAATCACCCTGAATAATAACCGCGAACTGTGCAGAAATGCCAATGAAATTTGTGAACACCCTTTGAATTACAAAACAACACTCTTTATTTAGTAGTACTTCAACTTGTTTTGATCATGATCTAATAAATTAAAATTTTGCATAATTATTATTCGGAAATGGATACATCGGCCGTTACCTAATTTGTATGTATTTGTTTCATTGTTTTCCCATTCTATATTCCTTAAGAACAAAACTCTCCTACAACTGCATTGTACCCTTTAAACGCATACCTGATGTTTAATTAAGCATTTCTCGTTTTATTCACCAAAACAATTTCTAATTATTACGTACTAAAATAATTTCAAAATATTTTCATTATCGCTTTGTATTAATTTTAATTCATAAGTTTCGAGGAATGTCTTTATTTTATTCGTAAAATTTAAACATTACTTTACATAAAAAAATAGAATGCCGTTAAAATTCGGCAACATCTGAAATACGTGCGTTATAACATCTATTTTCTGAACTCAACCCTTAGTGGTTCCATTTATCGAAACAAAGAAACTCTTGTCAACAATTTTATACAACATAGTCTACAATCGCTGATTTACTTAAGTCAACGCTACAATGTTAAACTTTTTATTTTAGTGTATTACCGTCGACCTTACCAACCCTTGCTTATTAGTATGTGCGTGCAATTAATTCATACAAGCCACTAACGCAATTTCATTTAATACTCATAAAACTAGCAAAACAAAATTTTTACCGTTCAGATTTTATGCCGACATCTATTTTATGACAAAAAAATAACTTTCCCCCGTTTTCTTATTAAAATATCAAAAAAATTTCACAAAACACGCACTTCGCTGTTCTTCCTTCTTACTTCAACCAAACCACCATTCTTCTCCTATTAACACCGTCTTGACGTCTCGGCTTCTAGCGACCGACTTCCTTTTCAAACGCTCGAGTTCCTAATTAAATCTCGAACACCGTAAATAATTGAGAAAATTCAAATTTATTTAAAACATATGTATAATTTTTTTGGTCCCTACAACTTATATATTGTATATCGCGCCCCATTTTTATTTTAAAATTCTTCAAATAATATACATAATATAATTTTGCACTCATCTCCCTATTTCAACTGTTGTAGTTTTGGCGATTTTAAATAATTTTTATCAATTGAACACGAAACGTCGCCCATTTGACACACAAAAAGTTGTGTTTAAATTGTCCCTTCTATAAGAACGCGGATTTCATCCAAATATTGGAAAATTAGCAGGAACTAAATCATACTATTATTCTATTCTGAACTTTTTTGCAATCACTTTCGACAAAACTATCCTGGTGTAGAAGACTCTAAAAACGCCCGTTCAGTTAGGTGTACCTATATCCAGAATTTTTATATAAATAATACTGCTAATTAGTGGTCAATTTGTGCCGTAATTATTATAATTTGTGCTGTTCTCTCTAAAGAGTTATTACCAAAAGTAACGGGTACGCCCAAGTGCACGATGGACTTACCCATGTTCAAAAACTATCGAAAATTAGCAGGATAATTAGTGCTCAATGTGTGCTAATTTGTGCCATAAATATTATAATTTATAAAGTATGAAGTGTTGCAGAAATATTTCGCAATTTTTGAAGATTATTAACTCGACGTTTCGCTTTTTTTTAAATAAAGCCACTCAGTATACATATAATATAATATATAACACTACGACTATAATATTAGATTTTACAAATTTTTTATATATTTCAATATCATTGTAAATCATTGTATATTTCAATATATAAAAATTTTTGTAAAATCTAACATTATGTCGAAGTGTAATTGTTATATATTAATATTTTATGTATACTGATGAAACGTTTATTTAAAAAAAAACGAAACGTCTAATTAATAAGTAATCCTCAAAAAATGGCTGAAATATGTCTGCAACCTCCGGAAAAAGATTAACAGCCGTACTTTTACTTATAAATACTCGATAATTTGTACTGTTCTACCAAAAGAGATATTACAAAACGTAATGGGTACGCCCAAGTGCACGATGGACGTACCCATGTTCAAAAATCCATCAAAAATTAGCAAGATAATTAGTGCTCAATTTGTGCTAATTTGTGCCATAAGTATTATAATTTGTGCTGTTCTCGCAAAAAAGTTATTACAAAAAGTTGTAGGTACGCCCAAGTACACGATGGACATACCCATTTAAAAAATCCATCTAAAGATAGCAGCATAATTAGTGCTCAATTGGTGCTCATTTGTGCCGTAAGTATTATAATTTGTGCTGTGCTTGCAAAAGAGATGTTACAAAAAGTAGTGTGCACGCTCAAGTGCAAGATAGACGTACCGTTGTTGGAAAATCCATCTAAAGTTAACAGCATAATTAGTGCTCAATATGTGCTAATTTGTACAGGAATTATTGTAATTTGTGTTGCCTTCTTCAAGGAGATATTTATTACAAAATTACAGTTTTGCCAAGTGCGCGATGTACGTACATATATTCCACGTATACATTCAGTTGTTAATTTAAATTTAGCAATTATTAGCTCATTTAATATCACAGTTTATATACGGCGTTTTGCAGTAATAGGACTTACGTAGCCAAAGTAACAAAAAGAAAGTCACTAGTGGGTGTAAACTACCCATTTAAGTTTCGTGATTTTGCAAGTTGGTAGCATTGAAATTAGTTCAAATTAAACGTGAGCCAATTGTTTACATGGAAACGTACCGCGAATTTAGGATCTTGTTTGGATATGTAGTTTGATTTAGTTCGAGATTCACAGTTAATGCAAGTTAGCTAACGTTTATATGATCGGACTTAAGAATGCAAACTGAGTAATTCCGGACTTAATCCTGCATGTACACGTGGTAATATGCAAGCTTTTGCAAACCAATCTTCGAACAACTTAGCATTCATCTCTTCATGGTAGTTGGTGGTTTGTTTTTTACTCAAATACAAGTAGACAATCCTCAACAATTAAACGTTTGTCTTTACCACATGGATTTTTCAGGCTGGTAGACAAACCACGCAAAAATGCCACACGAGAAAATTTAATGGTTTCATCCTTCTATACCTTGCTTTTAGTGTGGCCTGCATTCACCCATGCCTCATCAAGGTAATATATTTTCCGTTTTTTCCCTAAATATTTTGATTTGCCGAAGATACTTTCTTCTCCTAATCGCTATTTCATGTTCCTCTGTTAGAGCACTATCCCGACCACGTCTGGAATATTTAAAATTTAATTCTTTTATCAGTTTATATAAAGTGGTTCTCTTAAACACCGGCAAATCATCGTCTTCGTTAACAATTTTTAATATACAGTCAAAATAGTTAGAATTTTATTATCAAAAAAATATTGGTGTACTTTTCTTCTTATTGTAAATCTGTCAAAGTCATCGATAGTTTGTAAAATATTCTTGCAAACCCTTGTCTTTTTTAGAAGAAGATAAATTGTGATTTAGTTTGTATTCACGCACAACATTATAAACTGAAGATTTACATACTCCAGTAGAAACAGACATCTTATTTACGATGTCCGATGTTGGATTTGTCCTCCATTTCTAAGTTGAACATAGTATAGATGTGTTTAATGTTAATAACTTTATGTTAAATTATTTCAAGTTAATTTATAATATAGCGTCAAAGTAGGTGTCATTTTACTAATAATTAGCTATATCTTCTAAGATACTTTGTACAATACATTGACATGCTACATTTTTTAAAGCTCTTGATGAGATCTTTTCAAATCTTAAGGAAAATTTAGTGTGTTGTACTTAAAAAATGTAGATCTATAGTGCCACGACTTTTTGAAACACCCTGTATAATCAAACGTTAAATGCACACTCAGAAACTGTAGTGAAAGTTATATCTTTTTTATTAACTAACTAATTAAATCGATTTTAAATTCAAATTTTAATCGGGTGTGACGAGGTAATCATGGTTACCGTTTCCAAAAACAAATGTCAAAACAATCTGACAAATGGCGATAAATTTTACTTTTAGTTATACTGTTATGAAAAGTGGACCATTTCCACACCTACTAAGATAATGAAAAATGTCACTTTATACTAATGTCAAAATTAGAAAAACAAAATTTTTATTCTTAAAGATCACTTGATTTTCAATTGGTTAAAATTCGGACATTTCGAAACGGTATTTTACTTATTTCTTTTGCAGAACTCGTATTACATTTTAAACAAATATATCGAGTTGTAATTTTCGGCACAATTTTAGACGTTTTTTACTATATCTAACTATGTAAAAGGTATTATCGTTCAGTAAAAAAAGTAGCCGTTTGTTGATGTAATGTAAATAAATAAACCTCCAACACAAAGAAACCTAAGCAAACCTTTGTGTTGTACCGAAATCATAAATTTAAAAAATTTGTCCGTTTTAGGGACCCTTCGGGGTTGAAGGTTGGGGTTTAAAAATTCAAAGTTTTACGTAGCACTGGCCAACGTTCCGCCCCTCAAGCGGAAGCTTTATCAAGGCATTGTTGATAAAAGTTGATAATCACAAAAATACATTTAACATCCATGAATAAATTGAACAAAGCCGTGGTAAAGCTCCCCGCTTGAGGGGCCAGTTCTACGTAAAAGTTAGAATTTTTAAATCATAACCTCCAACCCCGAAGTGTCCCTAAAAAGGACAAGTTTTTAAATTAAATTAAAAATTGGAGGAAATAACTTACGTTATCAAAATCATAAATATTTGTAAGTGTGAACTGACAATCAGAACAAATTCACTCTTTCAAAAAACTTCCTGTAACATAATTTAGCACTGTTAACTTCCGATGGATAAGTCCATAGTTTACTTGATTAAGTCTATCGTGGACTTTGTTATATCACTTTTGACAGAGTAGCACAAATTATAATATTTATGGCACAAATCAGCACAAATTGAGCACTAATTTTTCTACTAACTTTCGATAGATTTTTGAATATGGGTACGTCCATCGTGCAGTTGGGCGTACCCATTACTTTTTGTAGTATCTCTTTTGGAAGAACCGCACAAATTATAATATTTATGGAACAAATTAGCACAAATTATCTTGCTAACTTTAAATGGATTTTTGGACATGGGTACGTCCATCGTTTACTTGAGCGTACCTATTACTTCTTGTAATATCTTTTTTAGAAGAACAACATTCATTAAATATGTGGCAGGAATATAATGCTAAACAAGAATTTAAAGCAACTGGTATAGTTCCACTAAATTCTCAAATATTTGACGATTCTGACTCTGAGTTGTCAATGACCCCCAGTTACCCTGGATAATTTATCAGCTAAACCGTCTAATGCAAAACTACTTGGTTTGCCAAACAAAACAAGAAAATTTAAAAGGAACAAAAACCGAAATAAGTAAGAAAAATGATTTGATGATAACTGTAAAGTACTGATCACCTTCCATATTTTATATTTCTATTAAATACGTCTAAAAACACACACAAAAAAAATGACTTTTTTATGTATAGAAGTTTATACTGATCTGAGGCACCATACATAACACTTACATCACAATACAATAATGTACCATACGAACAAATAAATAAATAAAATTATTATTATTACATTTTACACATCTCTACCGGCGAAAATGTGAACTTAAAAATCGTCGTATAATGGATTACTTTAGTGCCGATTTTATTTACTTTACTGCCGATTTTTTTGTACTTCAGTGACGATTTCGGAAAAAATTCATTACTCGTACATGTAAAAAAAATATGGACGACTAAAATTACCTAAATAGGTGCAATAGTTAAAAATATAAATCAATAGCCTGTTGAGGAAGATCCCTAAAATTTTAACTAAAGATATTGATTCCTAAATTTATAGAAATGGCGGCGATATAACAAGTTTGTTGAAGATGGTATTGTATAATAAATTCAAAATAAGAATAAATTAACAATAATTTCTTGCGGTTGTGTTTAATCCGGGCATAAGTCCTTACCATCTAAAAAACTCTAAAATTGACAGTTGATGACGTAAAAGATTTATAACCGGTGATAGTTTTAAAAATACTAGATTTTAAACTTAGTTATGAACGCACTTTTGCTGTTTGAAATGCAATATTGAAAAATATAAGTACAGGAGCTTACAACCATTTAATTTGTGAAGTGATTGATAACTTTTAAATATAATAATGGTAAGTGGGTGTATAATACGTTATACCTAAGCAACAAATATACAAGACATTGTTTTAAGTTTAAATTATTAAATAGTTACTTCGGCATTACATTGGTTCAATTTGTAAATACCACCAGTGAAATGCCAAATTAACTATTTAATTGCAATTAAGTTTTATTCCACCTCCTATAAACTGACCCTAAGTATAACAGAAACGATAATGAAGCGATGTTTACAGCTTCTACCAGCAATTAATTCCAACATAATATATGTGTACTGTTAAATTGCACCCAACAGATAATTACTCATTTCTAGATTTATTCCTTTGTGATGCCGTCTTTTAATATATAATACAGTCTGTCGACATCATTTTTAGTAAATATTGTCGACAGTAATTGCTGAATATAAGTGAAAGTTATTAAATTAATATTAAAATTACTTGATTTATTATTTTTTTATTAAATTACGTGGTCGATACTATTAATCAATTGTAAGTGTATGGTCCCTACAGTAAGATTAATAGCATGTGTCGGTAAGCAGTAAAAATTGCTTCATATTATAGTTTAGAAATTATTATTGATTTAGAGTGTGTGTATTTCACAATGTATCCAAAAATATTAGCAATGATCATCTTTTCTGCGGGACGTCTTAGTTATTATTTATTTTTATCGATTTGTAAATTTTTATTTTGCGCTTGAAATTTTATTCTACAAGTTTATTTTTAAATTATCTACTAGTTGAGATTATTTTATACCTATTAATAATAACACGTTTTAGTTTTGTGAGTATTGTTATGTTGTCATAGTAGACCAAGTGTCATATTATTCGAAGCGAAGCCCATTGTGTTTGATTCAAGTTTTTCTTATGTTTTCTTGTTACATTTTAGAAACAGACACTTCGATTATTAGTTGACGGTGTAATACTTTAGGATGATTGTAAGTACATATTATTTTTGTCAGATACTAATTCGGTCCAGATTGTGCTCGTTATCTGCAGAATGGTGGTTGAACTAAATATCAGTTTCAATTTTCAATATAGCGCTAATCCTTTGTGTAAAAAGAATTTAAAGTGACGGGATGGTTAATTTAGTGATTATTATTATTATTAACAATTAAAAATCACAAAATGGGCATGATTTGTAAATGCAATTATTAGTTTATACTATGGTAAAATTAGTTATAAGGTTTCAAACTTTTAGCTATTACACCAGGTAAGATAATTGTAACTTTAAAAAGATTGATCTTACAACCCTACATAATTTTAATGCTTAAGAAGCGAGAAACCCAAAAGTGTAAGTAATGCAAGTGCTTTATTTAAAATAATGAACTTAATAGGCATTTCCGTTATAACCGGAAGTGATACTATGTTCAAAGTATTTTTGTTACAAAGAGCTCCGCGGAAAACTTTATTAAATATAAATTTTCAAATTTCTATCTTTATTAGTTTAGACGTGAGATTCCAATCCCGCGACCCTCGAGGGGTTTATTACTGGTCATTTTGCGTACACTTCAATTCCTTTTAGCATAAATTTCCGTAAATACTCTCCATTCACACACTTTCTTTCAGTTTACTTCAATTCCCTCAACTTTTTTTCAATTCTTTTTATATAGCATTCGCATCAATGTCATCTAGAACCGCTTCACAGCACAGTAAATGTTTGTATTGTTTATTTTTCTTATGTTTTGCTACTTTGGCTGATTATGTCTTTTTACCCAATACCCTCGCCAAATTCTGTCAACAAACACCGCACAAACTGATCGATAGATAGTAGGCAGTAACAATGCGCTTTATTTTTAGTACGTTACTGATTTCCAAGTTTTTTATCACCATCCACTATGTGAAAATGAGAAGATGTTCGGCCTTAGATTGTTTTGTCTCAAGCCAGATACTCGTGGAAGGAAATATTTTATTTGTTTCCGTCTTCGATAGCAGTAGCATTTTTGTGGAGTTGGTGTTATCAACTGTTCTGATTAAATTAATGGTTGAACCATAAATATTAATTTGGAGGTGTAATTTCTTATATGCATAACTAGTAGGTAATGAGCTAAGGGTCGCAGCCTCTTCAGTACCAGAAACAAAACACTTTTATAATAATTAAGGCTCGAATGCAAATACTTCAGAAAGTTGAACTTAATAGCGTGATTTAATGGAATTGGCGGACCTTACCTTCCGCACGCTTTTATCAAGAAGGAAAACGTCTTTTATGTTTAGGACTTCAAGACGGAGTGGGTGGAAACAAAAAAGGGGTAGCTGTTGCCACTGACCTGGACACTCTTAAGGGAGAAGCAATAGCAAGAAATAAAATTCAATTCAAAACTCAAATGGGTTTATCCACCCGGAGAAGGAAACACACTGATTGGTTTTTACAATACAACAAAAATTGTAAATCGTTTGGAACACGTTCTGAACAGGAAGAAGTTGTATAAAAAAATGACCCCAGGGTGACTACTGATAAGGTATGGTGAACTTCTCTGACTTTTCTAAGTTTGCCATGAAATTTCTAATGTATTAACCCTGACCTTTCACAACTTTTCAAAAAAATGTTTGTTGTTAACAATCTGGATAATTCTTTGAAACGGCATTCCTTAATATTATTTGAAAAAAAGTGAACCGAAATATACTCACCATGTATAATCAAAGATTCATTACTTAATGTATTGGTGAATTTTGATTATTTAATTATTACTTCTAATCAAACAAGTTTTTAAACATTTATTTACAGAAATATAATTAGATAGACATATGACATAACATTAACGAAAATTTTTAACGTAGACAAAAACATATTGAAAGTAAGTAATTTTTACTGTATCTAAACATTTTTTCAAGGTTATATAGACAAGAAAAACGTTGATTTTAATTATAATAATCAATTGTTGAAATTAAATAATAGATCCTTAGGCAAAATTCAAGTAATTTTAAAATGTCAGAAACATTGTAATTTTTTTTAAATATTACTCAATAACATTGTGTCAAATATCGAGAATATTTTCAATATATCGTCAAAACAATAGTTATTTGGGCAGCAAGTCTGTAAAAAAAACTTTCTTCAGCTGTTATGCCAGTGTTTTACATGAGGTAGTAGCTGAGTATGTAATTTGTAATATCTGTGAATGTGTCAAGAAATGTTTGCAAAGAAATTAATTAACCTGCGGGAATCTTCAAGTTTTAAAATATCAGAAACAATTAAACCAGAAAAATTGCTTTTGTCTAAAAGTTTAGATATAATATGTTTCTTGAAGAGGAACCGATGGAAACAAATTTATACTATCAATTCTGAAAAATTAGATTTTAGACAAAAACAATTTTTCTGATTGTTCTTGATATTTTAAAATTTTTTGAATATTCTCGTAGATTAACTAATTTCTTTACAAACATTCCTTGACATATCAGCAGGTATTACATAATGCATAATCACTTACTACCTCCTATACAACACTGGCATATCGACTAAAGAAACCTTTTACAGACTTGCTGCCCAAATAACTAATATTTCGACCATACATAGAAAATATTCTCGATAGTCAAAAGATGTTATTGGACAATATTTAAATAAATATAACTTTTGCGTAACAAGATGTTGTTGGTATTTACATTTTGAACTACAAAATTCACACCTTTTTAACATATATTTAGGACTTTTATTTTAATGTACACACAATTTTCAAAAAATCGTAAATTAGTTCTAACGATTCCGTTAACAGCTTGTTTCATTTTTTAATTATTTAATTGTAGGAGAAAGAAACATATCACTAGGTTGGGAAAAATTGAAATCTTATTGGTAATTTTCGATTTAGAAGATTTACATATGATAAGATGGCCGACCGGTTAGCTTCAAGATAATTTTTTTTATTCGTCATATAATTTGTCAAAAGATGTTCAATATGTTATTTAATAAATGCCCGATATTTTACAGGAGGATTCCCCAGTTATTTTTAAAGGAAAAAATTTATATAAGCATGGGTTGCAAAGCCTTCATTTTTGGGATACAAGGTGTTAAAGATTTATTTTCATTTTCTTTTTTCTAAATAATTTTTGAAATAATCTTAATATTTTAACAAAAATTGGCACTGCAGAGTTTTTTGGTATGAGAAATTCAAAATTGAAAATGTTTTCATATTGATACAAAAAATTTTTAAATTATTTAAAAAAAACTGAAGACCTTGTAGACCCGAGCTTACATAATCTTTTTCCTTTTAAAATTACTGAGAAATCGTCCTGTAAAATATCGAAAACTTGTAAATAACACCCTGTATGTGTAAATCTTCTTCATTGTAAAACCGTTGTTTTGAAGGTGATTTCTGGGGGGTTATTCTGTATCTCCTATTGCTAACTATTTGTCACGCCTAATTGTCGATATCGACAAGCTTGTCATTTCGATCGAAAGCTTTTCGGTAGTAAATTCGTATTCTATAAGCATTATCGAAATGATAACTCCGCCAGCCTTGGAGACTCAATCGAGCATAAAGTTTCGACCAATCAGCTAACATAATATTCTCGACTCAGCCAGACCGTCATTTTCAGGTAAGTTGCATGTTCAAAATTGCACATTTTAAATAAAAATTGCAGTAATTCATTATATTATAAAATGAGTTAATATAAATTTACAGTAAACGAATTTTAAAGATTATTATTGTTATTACAATAGCCCAATGATATATAGAGTCATAATCACTCCAATTTTATGATTTATTAATTTTGACAACTTCACATAGTTTTTGATTAAAACATATTTAAAAATGTCACAACCCAAAATATTCGAGTTATAAACCTAAAATTTACAGTCAAAATACTATAAAACACTAATTCAGATAATTTTATTAGATGTGCGTCTATATGTCGACTACTTCTCGCCAGCTGTTTGGCGCGCGATACGAACGCAATACTAGACGACTAGTCGATCGCTTTGTCAGTCGGAAACGTTAAGCTGCGTCCTCACTGAGGACTCGGACTCGGTGTGTACGTGGCAAACGACCATGACAATCGACAAAATAAGTCGATCGACGTGTCGATTTGTTTTCCATCGCCTGTCGGTAAACATCAAAGAGCAGTCGATCGACATTAGTGTGTTGACGTGTTTTCGACGTTTGACATGCGACAAACTGTTTTAACCATCTTGTTGACATCGTAGTATTCGTGTTTTGTGGTATTCGTTAGAAGAAATGGAATGGGAGCAAGATAAAGTCATAGCCTTTATTGAGGCATATAAACTGAAAAAGAATCTATGGAATTCCAAAATGAAAAACTATAAGAACAGAAACTTGAGGCACGATGCCCTGATGGAAATTGCTAATCAATTTAACATGGAGAAGCAAGCTGTAGAACAAAAATTAAAAATCTTCAGAGTCAATTTTCAAGAGAATTGAAAAAATAAAGGATAGTAAGAAATCTGGCACTGGTACCGAGGATGTGTATAGAAGTAAATGGTTTGTTTTTGAAAGTTTGAAATTCTTACTGGACAAAAATAAGCCCAGGGAGATGGTGGATTCAGAGCTACAGGTATGTAGATTTTGAGAACTAAAAACTTTATTTTTATTTTTAAATTTATGTTGTCAAACAACACATTTTAACATATTTTGTATTGCCACGGAACTTCTCCTTCGGGTGTCATAAAATAGTCTTTTAAGGTGTTTCTCACTTGCTGGGCATGCAGTGCATTTCGTCTGGGTATTCTGGGTAAATCTGTTAGCCAGGGTGATTATCATTTCTCCAAGCTCCTGGAATAACGTCTCTTGAATCAAAGCAATCAGAATCGAATGTTCCAGGAGGGTTGTAAATGCTTTTAGATGCACTTTTTCTAAGAAAATTGTGCAAGTAACATCCTGCTAACGTCACCTTGCAAGCGGTTTGGGGTTCCAATAGCAATGGTTTACGAAATATTCTAAATACGTTAGATATTAAGCCAAACACATTTTCTGATATTCTTCGAGCCCTGCTGAGGCGATAATTAAATACTCTTTCGCTAGAACCTTTAGTGTGATTTCCTGCATATGGTTTCATTATATTTTTGACAAAGGAAATGCATCGTCTCCAACAAAAACATATGGGCTTTTTAGTTCACTATTTGGGAGTTGATTTTCTTCAGGTAAATTCATTGTATTGTTCTCTAGAAGCTTATTAAATGTGGTACTACTAAACACGCCACCATCTGAAATGCGCCCTTGGCATCCCACATTAACGTAAATGAAGTTGTAATTTGCGTCAACTACGGCAAACAATACAATACTAAAAATCCCTTGTAATTGAAAAATTCACTGCCACTGTTTATTGGAGCCTGCAACGATATGTGTTTTCCGTCCATAGCTCCGACGCAGTTCGGAAAATTCCAACGATTGTGATAGTCTTCGGCAACGGCTTTCCATTCTGCTTCGTTTTTAGGCATCTGAAATAAAAAAAAGTAATTTTAATATTTTTAATTTTATTTTTCAATCTTTAAACTGAAAACAGTTACAACAGTAGTAAAATAAAAATATTTATATTACAGATTTCATCGGTAATGGATGCCGTGGACGATGCCAACGATGTGGATACCACTGATGACCTTGAGAACACGCAACATTGCATTTTAAATGATGAAAACAACAGCTCACAAGACTCTACGATGAGTAACTCACAGGCCAATAATGTTGAAAAAGCAAAGGACAATGTTACTCCAAAAAAACAGTTCAAGTCTCCAACTCTTGCTCATGTACCATCAAGAAAAGAAGATTCGATGACTCAATGGTCAATGAAGCATACGAAGCAATGAAGCAAACATTAGCTGCAAAAAAACCAAAGGATGTGTTCACCATATGTGGCGAAGAAGTGGCTGTGACATTAAGAAACTTGCCTACTACTTATGCTCAAGCTATAGTGCAACACAAAATAAGTACACTTTTGTTTGAAGCAAAATTGGGAAATTATAATTATCCCGTAGCACAACAACCACAGCAGCAGGCTCCTCAGGCTCAGCATCAGCACTATTATCCTCGGTCTCAGCAACAGCACTATTATCCTCTGTCTCAGCAATATTTTTTGCCTCCAGCTAATTCCGGTGGCTTACTAACGATTTTACCGCCGCAACAGTCGCCGGAATCATATTCCTCATGCTCTTCTGGTAATCCCCAACTCCTGCACTGTCAACTTCTACAATGACTACTGATGAAGATGAAGCTGTGGATAATTTCCTCACCCAGCTGCAAACTCCACGACATCATACGTCACAATAAACATAGATATGCGCGGTACTATTTTCATTTAGGATTTACTTTAAATATTTAGTTTTAGCTTATTTGTACTACTGTTATTTGTTCTTATTTGCTCTTTGTAGTCGTTAAAATTTGATTAAAAAGTAGCTATACTAGGTATTTCTTTTTTATATGTATCTCGTAAATAATAATAAATATTAAGTACTTACCTTTATATATTCTTGTAATACATCAATAAGGGCTTCCTTCGCACACCTCCAGAACAATTTTGGAAATCACCTGAAATTTTAAAAAGATACATTAGTGAATGGTACGAATCTCCAGTTGATAAAAATCGCAACGTTACAGCAAGACGCTCCGTTATGGGAATGGCAGGTCTACAATTGGTATCTTCTTTACAAATTTTTGGCCCGATTTTTGTAATAAATATTCAAATTCACTTTCCGACATTCAAAAAAATTTCTAAATCCACCATTACACCTGTATTCAAGGCTCAATATATTGACATCATCTTTCCTTAAATCCTCTATCAAATCGCTAGAATTGTATCTAACTCTACTTCGCAGGCTTGGTCGAACCCAAAATCTTCTTTTACGGGGAAGTTTTCTCTTTTGGCGATAATAATATATGCGGCACAAGCAACTAATGCGTCATCTTCGTCTGACATGTTGATTTCGACTGATCGACAAACATTTCTGTCGATCTGGTGTGGACAGATGCAGTATTGTCGACTTGCTAATCAACAACGTCGATCGACAGAGTCAATCGACAGTGTCGACTCAGTGAGGACGCAGCTTTACAGAATACCAACAATTAAAATTAACAATTTCGTTTTTAAATATGTGGAATGTTTGTTTGAATTTAAATAAAACGCGCCGTAAAGTTTCCGTTACTTTAATTCATAACTGGCACATAAACGATACACAAAAAAAAGATGGACGCACCAATGCAATCCGTTCTTTTGTTTTCACACAAACCGATCTGTGTTCATCAACAATCAAAAACGAACTCTCTTTATACTAAATCATGACCTGCATAACAACTACAATGCTTTGCGAATGTCCGCCTCATTATTACTATTACTCCAAATAATTCTTATAGTTACAATTTTCTTAAAACCTAATGCATTTCTTAAGAGCTAAATCCCTACAATTTGCCCTACCTGACTAATGTTTGACCTCAAACAAGGTACTTACAGTAATACCTAACTTATTTAAATTACAATCAATACAAGTATCTATTCCATAAATTATACGTAGATATTTACATTACAAACAAATACACAATAACTTAACTAATTGTTAGCCACGGTCTCATATTTTCAGGGCAAGTGATACCATCATAAGGCATTTGAGTGATTTGAAAGTTTTCAATATCTGACAATACATAGCGGTCGTTGTTAAGTACCTTGGTCACATTATAAGGACCCTTATAGAGGCAGTAATTTTTATTAATACCGGAAGTCACGTCATAATTTTTTATTAAAACGTAGTCACTTACTTTATATATATGGGGTGGTTTATGTTTACGGTCAAAGTAAAGTTTATTTTTACTTTGGACCTGTAAGTTCTTCTCTACGGCTTCGGACCTGACTTTGTCTAGTTCCCTGCTTGTGACACTGTAAGAATTTATGAAATTCCTAAGATCGTCATTGAATCGCGTTGATTGACTCCAAATAACAACATCGAGGACTTGACCCTATAGACCTACTATACGAGTTATTGATTGCATATTCTATTTTGTTTAAAACTTTGTCCCATTTATTTCTCAATTCTGACAATTTTGACAACATAGGTATTAAATCGCAATTAACCCTTTCTATTTGTCCATTTGACTTTGGGGAGGCTGTTGCTATTTCACATGTATTATACCATTTTTTTGATAAAATTTTCAAATTCCTTAGAGGTAAATAAACTACCTCTATCTGACACTTATATGGTTTACTAAAATTTTTAAAATAGTTTTCCAATTTGTGGATCACTTCTATAGCTATAGCAGTTTTCACATAATAAAATGAACAAATTTAGTGAAAGCGTCTATTATTTAGAAAATACATTTTTTCCCTGTTGAGGTCTTTTTTAAAGAGCCGTAATGATCGGTATGTATGGTAACAAAGTGTTTGTCGTTTTTAGGTATGTTGTATAGAGTCGGATTCACCGGGTTTTAGGTATGACTCATCGCTACAAATTGTATGGATCAATCCAGGCTCGTATGTCGTAACTAATAAATAATTCCTACTGTAAATTTTTGTGTAATCTGTCAATTCAGTTTGATCAGCTGTTTCAAACTAATTAAAATAATCATAAATATGTTTTCGACCAGAAATGTTCTGATTTTCTCTTCATTTTTTAAATTGTGTCATTGAATAAAGGTTGTGGGAAGTTCTAATAATTATAATTTATTTATATATTTGTACAGTTGGAAATGTTACATTAATGTATGCGAACAAGATGTCCACGTATAAAACTTCTTAAAATAATTTTACTTTAGTGTTAAATGCAACGTTTAGTTTTGAGGTACCTATTTAACTGAAATTTAACAATTATTTGATTTAAATACAGTTTTATCTACTCAGAGTGGTTACTGTACTGTGACGCAAAATCAATCAACGTTAATAAAACTAATTAAAAAAGGATCCGATCTAATCAGATTCATCTACCCCATATTCCAAACTTAAACTTTGATTACAACCTATACTAATAATTAAGGGTTCCACAAGTTCAAACCGCTGCTCAATATCCCACCACTTCTTCATTTCTTTTTCAGCATGTTGAATGCATTTCGTCCAATATGTACCATCTATTCTTTCGAGGGATTGTTTCCACACTTCTCGTACATGTTCATCGGTGTACTGTGAATTCAACTCTCCAACTTTTTTATTATAGTACTCCTTGCAATTAGCCCAAATTAATTCGATTGGGTTAAATTGGCAATGATACGGAGGTAATCTTAGTATCTTATGGCCGTTTCTAAGTGCAAGCTTAATAAATTTTCGGTTTTGGATTTTCGTTAACTAATTGTAAAAGTTCTCGTTTTAACATTTTTGATCATGCATTACATTATGCTTTAATAAAAATGTACACAAATCATGTTTGGTCGAGGAAGCATTGGGTATTTTTTCTTTTAGTGTTGAATGGTAACTGGCGTTGTCTAATATAATTAAACTAGGTTTTGTTAAATTTGGTATCAAATCATTTTCAAACCATTTCTTAAACAAATCTCCACACATGTCACCATGATAATCTTCTTTTGGGGATTTAGATGAAAATAGAAGTGAAGCATTAGAAATAAAGCCGTTCCAGTTTCCTGCATGTACAACAATAAACCTAAAACCAAATTTTAATTTATTACTTGTAAGTATAAAATCAGGGTCAAACATTTTGCCTTCTCCAAGTGGCTTTTTCTTTATGCTTTGTTTAGAAGCATCATGTCAACTCCTTTTGGTGAACCTCTACTAAATATCCAAGTTTCATCCATATATACAGGGTCATACAATGCAAGATCCGTCTCAGTAAAATATTCTCGTAAAAATCTAACACGACTTGCTGAAATGTGGTTTTGTTCAAATAAACCACGTCTGCCATCATCAAGTTTAAAGGAAAATCCAATATTATGTAAGAGTCCACTTTTGCTAAAGTTGAATACACCAGCGGTAGCAATTTCATGTTGCAATGTTGCAACAGTAATATGTTGCCCTATATTATTCATAATTACTTATAAAAAAAACTAATTTGAGCAATACTTACGATTATTATGCATATCATAAATTGTACGTTTAACCACATCTTTCACGAAGTTATCAACGTCACAAGACTTTGACTTCCTACGTTTTTGTTTTGGCACTACAGGTTCTTCGTTCTCCTTCACTTCATTTCTTTTTTAATCGAAGATACAGTATTTATGTTAACGCCACATGCTTCTGCAGTTCGCTAATAAATGAAGCCGTAAGATGAAATAGTATTTTTAATTCATAAAATACCTGCATAACTGACGTGAAAGGCAACAATACAGCACCGTTGTCACGTTCTCGCATAAAATAGTCCATTACTTTCATAATGACTGCTTCGGTTTCCAATTTCTTTGGCATTGCAACTATTCCTATGCTATCATAATAATCATTAATTTATTATTAATACCATGTACTTACTTAATCTGCCTCGATATAATAATTGATTAGTATTGAAAAATACTGATTTGAATAAAGGAAAAATTAAAAAATTCGAAAACGGTGTGGCAACTTGAAGTACGAATGTAAGGTTATGACAATGTAAACAAAGAAAATTATTCGACGTACGTTTTCTTGTTTGCACATAAAATAAACGGCACGACATACGTTTCTCAATTGCATTTTGCTGATATTTTGATTTACAGAAACAGAAAACTGTGTCACGTCGATTATCATAGTTTACTGCAATGAGTCATACCTAAAACCCGGTGAATCCGACTATAAAATCCCTTCAGGCCTACCACTGTTTGTCGAATAAATGAAACATTTTATACAATTTTGAATATACATGTCAACATTGGCTGAAATTTTAGGAAACCAATATGTTCTGCGTAAGTATTCTATTGTTTTACCTTGTCATACGTGTCCTAATTTATCATGGAAATTAAAAATAACATTATTCTTCATTGCACTAGGTACATAAAACAATAAATTTTTCCCGTCTTTCCTATAAACTAATCCATTCCTTAGTTCAAATTGCTTACTCTCCCTATTTTCTAACTCTAATTTTATCTTTTGTATTTCCTATCCAAATTTTGCGCTATAGCTAAATTTTGTTCGAAAGGGTTCTTGTCAAGTACCAAAATATTATTTAAACGACTAATGGCGTCTACATGTTGCATTCTAGTGTTTTGACGGTGTTCCAAACTGTAATCATAGTGAGAGCCCATCGATTAATTCTTGGATTAATGTCTTTTTTCTGCAGCGCTAATTTAATTGAATTGCAGTCCGTAACTATATTAAGTTTTAACCCTTGCAAATAAATGTGAAAACGATTGATTGCGTTTATGATTGCTAATAGCTCAAGCTCATAACTATGGTATCTCGACTCGACTTCTGTCGTTCGTTTACTGTAATTAGCAATTGTTGAAACACATTATTTAACTGTTTTTGTAAAAGTACAGCTCCATACCCGGAAGCGAAAGCATCGCAATGTAATTCTGTAATTAATATGGGGGAATAAATGGCTAAAATTGGTGCTTCGATTAACTTATTCTTTAAATCTTCAAATGCAAATAAACTTGAATGTACTATTTTTCCTAACTAAATTGTATAAAGGTTTTGCAATTATCGAAAATTGGGGAATGAACCTATGGTAGTAGCTTGCCAAGCCAATAAATCTTTGAACCTCCTTCGCATTTTTAGGAACAGGGTAATTTGACATTACTTGAACATTTTGTGGATTTGGTCTAATTCCTTTACAATTAATTAAATACCCTAAATAAATAATTTCATTTTGCAAAATGTTCATCGATTCCTTTCGTCGCTATTAAAAATATCATCCAAATACAAAAGAATTTTCTTATCTTTAACTAAAAATTTCGTTAATAAATCTTTGAACCATTGCAGGTGAATTGCATAAACCAAATGGGACCTTTGAATATTCAAATTGACCTAAGTTCTTAGCCACATTTACATGATGAAAACCGTTTTTTAAGTCTAATGAACTGTGATACATATTATCTTTCAATAAATCTAATTGATCGTCAATTAGGGAATCGAGTAGTGGTCTCTAATAGTAATTTTGTTCAAATGTCGATAGTCAATACAAAGACGTAGTTTACTATTATTTTTCTTGCTTACCAGTACTATAGGGCTGCAGTATGGAGAATTGCTAGGTTTTATAATTTCCCTTTTTAACAAATCATCCAACAAATACTGTAATTTTTCCTTTTCTATTATTGACAACCTGCGTGCTAAATGCTACAAAATAGTCATCTCATGTGTTACTTTTTGGTTTGGAAGGTCTACAAGCGTTTACATAATGATTGTTGTAAATATCTCTTATTTTATTAACTGTACTAAAATCTAAACTATTATTAATGCTTAAAACGGGGTTATCTTCATTGTCTACATTAATATTCATGATCTAGTTAATACCATCGTCTACAACTGTATCATGCCTTTTAAAAACTTCTAATCCATTACTAAAATTAACTTCAATGTTCGGCAATGCAATAAAATCGCTACCTAATATAGATGGGTATGACATTGTAGCATCAGGCACCACATAAAACTGAATTGAAATGTCAATTCCACAAACTCGAACATCTTGAACAATCGTACCTAAAATATTTAATTTGGATCCGTTGATCCCAGTAAAATTCTGAATCAAATAAAATGTATCAAAAATAAATACAGAAAAAATTCAAAGTTAGCATCCAAAATAAAAAAATTTTAATTTAAAAATATAAAATTAAAAAAATTAGGAAAAAGAAGAATAAAAATAAAAGAAAAAAAATGAAAAAGAAAAAAAAAAAAAAACAAAGAGAAAGGATTGTGGTAGTAGAATTAAACTTCTTACACCCCATACACTTCTTACAAGAAATATGTACAATGTAATCTAAATATTTGAATGCATTTTAGTACCTATTTGAGAGGAACACTGTATAGAAACTGCTAAAACATCTTTTGAAACCATTACAAACTATTACTAGTATGTAGCTAGAAATTAGTAGGATATTTTACACCTAGTGTATTAGATTAATTATTTGAAATTGGTGTAAGATTCAAAAGACATTTTTGATATTGACTACATTTGTTGAAATAGGCACCGCATTTGTTACTGTTCTAACAGTGCTTAAAATTTAGAATTGTAAATAAAAGTTGTACTAAGTTAGAACGGTTAAGAAATATAATTTACACCTACTAACAATTACTTAAAATTCTAAATTAATTAAAACTTTGCACTGAATAATGTATTTGCGTCCAACTTGCTTTATTATAAATTCATTTTTGAAAGCATTGTCTTTTGAAAATTAATGTAAACAGCCAAAATAGGTTTTATGAAACTTGAATGGAATTTCTAAAACTTTAGTTTTCACAAAAAAACATCTTTCTAATTCCATTTAAAACAGAATAAATTATAAAGTATTTACTGTCCCCTATGGTACTAAGGGATGATTACATAAAGTTAAAGGGAAAGTTGCTAAATTCAACGACCCAATTACTTTCCGCGAACACAGCAATAAATTAAGGATAGTTATCTAGTTCATTGGTGCGATATCATTATTTTGGCAAACGAATTTAATCGTTATTAACCTTTATAATTGGCACTATGTTCAGTTCTTTCTGTTATCTTGTCGATACTTCAACAAGTTTAATTGTTTTCTTTGAAACTTGCAAAGGTGTACAACATATTCAGCCCAACATCCTACATTCTTACATTAATTGTCTCATTGATTATCTTGGGGATTTCAACCATAATAAGATGCGAGAATCTAAATTACGATCGTCATTCAGTGTCAACAGACAATGATTTTCGTATGAATTATCCAATGAATAATGGTTAAAACAATGCGCCGTATTATCTGTACGTGTTATTGTGTACGTTGAGTGTTCTTTACTAAAATCGTAATAAAAGATCCCACATTAATGATTTACATTTGAAAGAAGTTTTCTACTGTATTTATCTTTTACTTAATTAATATTATTTTATTTCCAACATTGAAAGTGACAATTTTACAAGAAGTAGAATTTTAAATGAAATATTACTATACATCAATAAATATTTTTAATATGAAAAATTTTAATTAACTTAAAAACGATGTAAATATTTAAATTTATTCTTAAACGCATGTTCTCCGTTTTTAATTCGGCAAAGCAACCGTTTAAATTCCTAAATATTTAGAAAATTAATTGGAGAATTGTTTTATACTATGCTTATCTTAAATTGAGAAAAAATGCAATAAAAATAAACTAACCTAAAAGGGATTAAAAGATCTTTACAGTGAAAAACCGTTTCTTTCTTGAAAACTGCCCATCAGTAAGCACTAAATCTTTATAATAAACTATATAAAAGAAGAGTGTTCTTACCCTGGGTTTAGTGTCTAAATTAAAGATCCATGCGTTAAACTTTTAAGTGTTTATAAATCCGATTAAAAGGTGTACGAAAATATGCTTGTATTTAAACTTGTACATACTTTAAGTTATTATTTGTAAAAATTTAAATATATTGAATTAGTATTTGAGATACGTACAATTGTTTAAATTTTATTTGAACTCTGTGATTTCACATTTGTTAATACATCACCATATAATAGTGAGTCTAAGGTCGCATAGTATAATACATTTTTATGTATCGTAATAACAATAATTCGTTGTAAGAGTTTTTCAATTTTCTAGACGGAATCTAACGGGTTTTGTGAAATATAATCATCTCACAAGTGTAACAGTAGATGCCCAAGTCTCACATGAAGGTTTTTTAACCATGATCAAAACCGATTTTTAAAAATAGGTTTGCTTTAACTTATTTCTGACTAAAATTTTGACCTGAAAATCAAATTTACTTTGAAATATGTACAACAGGTCAAGTTTACAAAATTGCATATTTATGATCAGTAGACCAAGGGCTATCACTGGTAAAAATTTAAAGGCAATTCCGAGCACTTTACCTAAAGTACAATTATACCGATTATTATGCATATTATAAATTGTAGGTTTAATCACATCTTTCACGAAGTTATCAACGCGTCACAAAAACTTTGACTTCCCTACGTTTTTGTTTGGCACTACAGGTTCTTCGTTCTCCTTCACTTCATTTTTTTTAATTGAAAACCTAGTTTAATTATATTAGACAAAGACAGTTACCATTCAACACTAAAAGAAAAAAATACCCAATGCTTCCTCGACCAAACATGATTTGTGTACATTTTTATTAAAACATAATGTAATGCGTGATCAAAAAATGTTGAAACAAGAAATTTTACAATTAGTTAACGAAAATCCAAAACCGAAAATTTACGAAATAGATGAGCTTGCACCTAGAAACGGCCATAAGATATTAAGATTACCTCCGTATCATTGCCAATTTAACCCAATCGAACCAATTTGGGCTAATTGCAAGGAGTACTATAATAAAAAAAATGGAGAGTTGAATTCACAGTACACCGATGAACATGTACGAGAAGTGTGGAAACAAATCCCTCGAAAGAATAGATGGTACATATTGGACGAAATGCATTCAACATGCTGGAAAAATAAATGAAGAAGTGGTGGGATATTGACAGCGGTTTGAACTTGTGGAACCCTTAATTATTAGTATGAGGTTGTAATCAAAGTTCCAAGTTCGGAATATGGGGCAGATGAATCTGATTAGATCGGATCTTTTTTTAATTAGTTTTATTAACGTTGATTGATTTTGCGTCACAATACAGTAACCACTCTAAGTAGATGAGTGTACAGTCGCTAAAACTGTATTTAAATCAAATAATTATTAAATTTCAGTTAAATAGGTACCTCAAAACCCAAACGTTGCATTTTAACACTAAAGTAAAATTATTTTAAGAAGTTTTATACGTGGACATCTTGTTCGCATGCATTAATGTACCATTTCAACTGTACAAAGATATAAATAAATTATAATTATTATAACTTCCCACAACCTTTATTCAATGACACAATTTAAAAAAATGAAGAGAATTAGAACATTTCTGTGGTCGAAAACATATTTATGATTATTTTAATTAGTTTGAAACAGCTGATCAAACTGAATTGACAGACAATTGACACAAAATTTACAGTAGGAATTATTTATTAGTTACGACATACGAGCCTGGATTGATCCATACAATTTGTAGCGATGAGTCATACCTAAAACCCGGCGAATCCGACTCTATAAACTTATGCCTTGTTATGCGCATTTCCGCCTTAGCATACAGCTTGGACCCATCCGTTTACCATATAGTGTAGTGTTTTGTGTTTAATTTCTGGTCCATTTTTTCTCAAACGTTCTGCCCGCTAATCACCACTTTAACGGACTTTTAGGTCGCATGATGGGCCTAATCGGGATTCAATACCCAACTCCAGCCGACGCCGACGGTAGCGGCAAAATAAGGCTGAGTTATTTAATACCTATTAGCAGATTCTTTCAATTTAGTTTTTATCTAGTAGTACAACTCATAAGTACTTAACTCAAAGGTGTACTACTCAAGCTTCTGATTGAACAATCAAATATGCGTTTCAAAGAGCATTATTTCAATCATATTTGATTTACTTGCAGCCCCGATTATTTTTCCCAAATTAGTTAATTACTCATAAATGCATTTGTTGTACTTATATTTATTAATGTTATTACATCATTTTTTTTTGTAAGCCGAAACATTAACTAATAATATATGATATTGGCAATAACCAAAATAAATTAAGTAATATAAAATTTACTATACTCCATTCAAACCAGAAAGGGTGTTTCACATTTGAAGGAAAGTTTACACAACTACTAATTTTTGTTTTAGTCGGTAAATCTAAAATTAATTATATTTTATAAGTAAGTCATCATCAATATAGTTATTTTAAACACTTATCAATAAACAATAGAACTCTTGTTTTTTATAACTTGTGCTTCTATTGATTGTATGATTACTACAAAATCAAAATGATTAAGTGCGGTTATTAAAAAATTAAATTTCGATTTATTACACAATTCGTAATTTTTGAGTAAAAAATCTGAAACTGCACGGCTTGACTGCTAAGAACAACTATCAGATTCCTTAAATGTCTGCTGGTGATTTCTAGCTGATTATCTTAACCTTGTCTTGTCTAATTCCCGCATCCGTTGTTCTTGTTTTAGCGTATGTTATATATTATAGGTTTTATTGGGTTTAACAAATCATATCAATGGGATTTAGTGCAGTGGTATGGTGGCAATCTTAAGATGGTTCTTTAACTTTTTTTTCACCATTCGGTCAATTTATTTATTTATTTATTTATTATGGTACATTTTTTAATATCGTATTGGTGTCATAAGTGTTATGTATACTGGTACCCCAGAAAATCTAGTACTAAACCTGTATAGTGTGGTACTGACAAAACCGTGTGCAGTTGTGGATTGGTTCGTCTTAGCAAAGCATTTGCTTCAAAGTTTAGGAAACCACTAAAACCTAAACATGCCAACCGTTACCCTTACCTATTCATATGTAACAATATTAATTAAGTGTTCTAAACATTATAGAAGGTAAATAAGAGACATAAAATATAACTTAGCTTCAGCCGATGACCTACCTCAATGGTTCCGGTCCAAGCGCCAGTCACGACAATGACGAAATAAATAATAGGTTAAAGAAATAGCAAACAAAATAATGGAAAAACAGATAATCAAGACAGAGAATACAAAATATGCCTTAACGTCACATGATCTTCAGATTAGTAAGCCATAATATAGCAGCGTCCGTTAAATTATGAATGAAAATCCTGTACAATATGCGCATCGGTGTCTGGTTCGTTTCTACATTCACAATTTGGATTAGAAATCGTAGATTATTTAAACAACATGGAGTAGCATTTGAATGGTTTGTTCTTATGCGATTTACCACAACCGTAATTTTTTCTTTTTGATCAAAGCCCGGGACTTCTATTGTTGGATCATAAATAAGATGTTTATTGAAAACATCAACCCAGACCATAATTTTTTCCACTCTTCAATTTCAGAAAAAGCCCGCTAAGTAGTCTTGCAACCATACAAGACTTTGAGATTTAAGTCTTTACAGCTCAATATCATACAAAATTGGTAAGTTTTGTTGGCATTTATCTCATTCTCGTTTTAACGCAGCTCTTCGCCGAATGTTCCATGGAGTAATATTACAATGAACAGGAAACTATTCAACCAGACAGGAGTACAATATTCTGCTGTAGAATAAACTAATGCAAATGTTGTTACAGCTTAATATGGCATTATTTCTTGTTTTCATTTGTTGTTTCAATTTTTCTAAATGATGTTTTGTGAATTAAAAACGTATCTAAAGTTACTCTTAGGTAAACTGTGTTAAAATTATGGGTTTTAACTTTGTATTAGTTTTTTACTTTTTTCTCTATTGCTTAAATGAAAACAAGAAACCCTTGTCTTTTTAAGATTGGGACCGAATCGGTCGACGACAATGGTGTTGGATGAGATAGAGAATATTTACGCTAGTTGTAGTTTTAGTTTTTAATAAGTCTTCATCCGTTTTCCTTATACATTTATTAACAAGCTATTTTGACAATGACCCCTTTTGCTAAGTTTGTGATGGAACCTCTTCAGATTTATCGCTTGGTATGAAGTATCATCCATTAAGATCACAGACTTTTTTTTTTCTAAAAATGGTAAACAATTGTTAAACACTTCAATATTTATTTTATCGTTGATAATCGCCTAAAACAATAAGAATATGTAAGATCGGTTGCGATAGAATGTTTTTGTTATTTACTTTTTGTCTTTCGAGACTCAAAATTAAGTACTTTCCACAAGTCCCATGTAGACTATAATTAAGCGTTTGGATTTGCCTGATGGATTTGTAACGCCAGTTGAAAGACTTTCTTCGTTGCTTTCTGTTGCTGAGGCTATTGTAGTATCTTTCCAGATTGTTGTTGTTATGTTTTATCAATCATCAGTATGTTAAATTGTATTGCCCCGCACAAATCTTGCCATAAAACTATTTTTGATTTAAATATTATTTTTAATAGTAGTGAGTTGTACAGGGTGATTTATTAAAGATGGCGACCGGCCGTATCTCGAAAACCGCACGTCCTACAATATTAAGGAAAAAACAGTTATTTTCCTACCGAGTGTCGAAAGTAGCAAATATAGATCTAGACACGAACACATGATATTGCACTTTCGCACGAGTTAGGAAATAATATTTTAGACGGTTTGAACAACATAACTGAAACTAATTATTAATTTCCAATTCCATTGGAGACAAATTCTATATAATCTGGATACCTTAAACCGTTGCTATGGTCATGTTGTTTATTATTTTTAAATTGTTTTTATTCTCGCTGTGAATTTCTGAATTTCTAAAAGTGTGTTATTCTCCTAAAACTGTAAACGATAAAATATTGATAGTGATCTGTAAACTCTGAAATATGGATAATGATGAAGATAGTATTTTGGAAGCAGCAAATGAAACCAGCCTCAAGTTGTTGCCCCTAAATCCTGGCAACGCTATGAGGAACCTTATAGCAAGTTTATGGAGTGGCGAAAGCAAAACAGGGTAAATTCTTCGTTTTCGCAAAACGATTATAAAATATTTTAAGTTCGAAGTTTTCCTCTAGATGGCGAAATCTATAATTTACAAAATATAATTGCGTTTTTTACAAAATATATCTTAATTAAGATTAGTAAAAAGTGTCAGCATTAGAAACTACTGTTTCTACTTCTACAAAACTTTTGTTAAAGTCATTTTTCTATATTACCTATTGTTAAGTGGTAGGGAAATGTTACCTTTGTTGAGAGAAAAATAATCCATATGCGTGAACCAATTTTAATAAATTTAGGCTCTATTTAAAGAGCATTAAAGGTAATTTCAGAAGCACATTTTATTGGAAACTAGAGGGCGTTATGTAACATTTATCTCTATTTGTTATCTTTTCTGGAAAATTTTAAATGCAAATCATATAACTATAACCAACTTACAAAAAGGCAAATAGTATTACTTATTTACCTGTAAAAACTGCAAACTAATATCTCTTTTTTGTCACCAAAGAAGGCATTTTTCAATTCTGATCAGTGTTCACTCGCCCTGTAAGTTTTAAGAGCAATTATGTTACTTAATTTGTCTTGACAACGAATTTACAAGTAAGAACGCGTCAAAATAATTTTATCAACATCAACAATGGAACGTAATAAAACAACAGTTACTAACAACAGAAATTTACATAACGCAAAAAAATCACCTAATATCTAATTATTTTAAATGTTCAAAATGTTTGCCATTGTTTGCTATGCACAAATTCAGTTTTTTCTATAGTGGAATTAACACAGGCCTCTATCTTAGCACGAGAAATACTTCAAATTGCTTTCGAATTCTACCTTTCATGCCCTCCCGTGTGATTTGGACATGTTTTAGAAACTAAATCTTTGATTCTCCCCCACAAATAGAAATTTAAAACTGTAAGGTCCGCTGACTTTGCTGGTCATGAAAAAATACTCCCTCGTCCAATCCACTTATTTGAAATTCTCCCGCTAGGGTACCCTCGAAAAAAAGAAAAGTTTCCGATAACCGTTCCATTAAAAATACCACACCATACGTTTAGACTCCAGCGATTTTGTTAGTTGACTTCCTTTGCCAGAGTGGATTAGTTTTTTTGACCAGTAGTAGCTGATATTGCAATTTACTTTACCATTGCTGGAAAACGTAGCCTCATCGGTCCATAATATTTTAGAAAGAAATTCTGGATCATCGTTTAACATTCCTCTTAACCAATTGCAAAAGGCATACAAATACAATGTCGTGCGTAACTTCGTCTCCGAGTACTTTGACAAATATTTGTATTATAATAATTTTATTGCAACATACTTTATAACTTATTCTTGTTTTAATATCTCACCAAGAGAAACATTTAAACGTGTTAATTAAAATTCTAAAACCCATTTATCTTTATTTTCACGTTAATGTAAAACATTTTTGGGTAGGAACGTGAAAATAGGTTTTGAACGGATTCGAGTAAGGACAAACGAAATATTATTTTTGTCATCCTTGGGTGGAATAGTTTTTCGATTTTTTTCATAAAAAACAAACTATTCTGAACAGAAGTATTTGTCTTTAACAAATCGTCTTTAAAACGGTTATCTTTCTGTCCGAAATATACAACATTATTTACATTAAGGCCACCTACTATTTAGAGGTAATCTTCATTATAACCTTTGTTATTAGTGTCTATTTAATTTGTTTTGTTTAGCCGTTCTTCCTTTTATCATTATTTTATTAATCATATTTGACTGATACATCTGGTTAACTCACTCTTTGTACCAATAATATCAACGAGTTTGTCATACTTAGTGAAATTCGCCGTTAGTACGTACGACTCCCCGTCGTAGCAAGATGAACCAATCCACAATTGCAATACACGGTTTCTTCACCACACTATACAGGTTTATACTTGGAACTTCTGGGGCATCATACATAAGACTCACATCATAATACAATCATGAAGATGTACCATACGAATATATAAATAATTTAATAGTGTAATGGGGATACTTCTGTCTCCATTCATCAGGTATTGTCTGATGCTGAATTACTTTTTAATAATAGCTGTAGCTGTGTGATGACAACTTGTCCCTCCATATTTAAGTTGTTCATTTACAATACCATCATTTACTGCGGCTTTACGATTTTTCCATTCTGTTATTGTTGTTACACTTCTTCTTTGTTATTTCTATATCTGTCTTCACCATGTTGTGAAGATTATATCCGGCCATCCTTTATTGCCATACTGGTTTTTAAAGAAGTTCTGCCATGACCAAGGAATTAATTTTTTCTATTTAGGTACAACTCGTTAACCTTTTGCTTTTTATTTGTAACGATTTTCCACACTTTTGTTTGTGACCATGTAAAGACCCTTTTACATATCTTATGTGGGGGCTTCCGAGAATCTGCCTATTATCGGCCTTATCTATCATTTGCTATTTCTTATTTGTTTGTATGCTTCAAGATCTTTTTGGGTTTTTGTGGAATATTTTATACTGTAAAATAATGAACTAGAATAAGTAAATTAGAAAAGCAACAAAAATATTTATAGCTCACAGCTACAACAAACTAAATCAATACAATCAAATAACATTTTTTTCTGCAATCCATACGGATGATCAAAATAGTTCCTACATTTACATTGAATTTGCAATTTTATGTATATTTTTATCGATTACTTGTTCATTCAGTTTTGAGTTTGTAAGAATAAAGTTGTTAAATAAAAAATTATTGTGCTTAAAAAAATGAAAACTTGATTGATTGAATTGTAAACGTATTATTTTTTGCATTCATTTTAAAAATTTAAAATGAAAAATATAATAAAATTCCTGTAACGAGCACTTAAAGTAACCACCGTTGCTGCTAATTTACAACATTGTTTGCATTATACGCATACTGACATAAGCGATACTGTAACGTCAGCAACTAAAAAAATATTACTGTGTACCTTTTGTAACGTTTAGAGCCGCTAAAATGGACGAACGAGTTACACATATCTTAGTATGAGGAATAAGTTAAATACGAAATAATGGTGGTGATGATAAACCTAGATATCTTACTTTCTTACATAATAAAAAATAAATAAGTAACGACTGTTTTGTATCTGTAAGATTGTACCGCAACGTAGGTTATAAATTAAAAACTTAGTTCAATGGATAATAGGATTAATGGAACTTAACCGAGGTTGAGCTTAACTAAATCAATAAGGTAAACTAAACGACCACGTTTCAAATCCCCTTTAGGGTTATTCCTAATAACTGATGTCCACTGCACAAATACAACTGTACCTACAATGTTCAGGTCTAAGGCCTCTGTGAAATGGTAATTAAAGCACCTATTAAGGAATAGACATATAGACACATGTCAAGAGGTTTAATCAAAACAAAAACTTCATCCTTTTGTACAATATCCATTATATTACTTTCTATGCTGCGTATAAAAGGAACCATTCTATAGGGATGAAGAACCCAATTAAAAGAGGCAATTTATTCCTTCTTGCCACAAACAAGGTAATTATTTTCACGGAGTAAAACCTTTCTGTGGTTTTTAAAACACAATTTTGTAGAAAATCTTGTATTTTACACATTTTATCTATTTTTCTTATTTTAATAAACGTTATGAATTATGTTTATTGGTTGTTTACTTCTTAGAAGTTTCAACAGTTGAGTTGGCAATGGTCTTTTGTTGTTTACTGTGTACACGTGTACTTTTACCATTGTATTAAATTATTATGTACTTTCTGTAGTTTGCATTTGAATGAACCCAACACATGTAATCTTATTTTAAAGTTATGTCTTAAAGTACTGATGGGTGCCAAATTGTCTTAATTCTCTTAATTGTTTAAAATTACTTATATTAAAAAACAAAAATTATAATGCTTTAATGTACATTTAAAAAAATGTTAAATAACTTTTATTAGGTTGTGGTTTATTTCTTTATTGTGTATGAATCAAATAAAACTAATAAAATATTGTGATTATTTGACTTCAGATAAATAATAAATATCCGAAAATTAAATTTGCTAAGGAGTCTATTTCAAAACTAGAATTAATTAATTATAATAAGAATGCCAACGTCGCATTACCTTAAGAAAATGTTGATTTTCAATCGCGAAAACAATCGTTCTTCCATTACAAGTCAAGTATTCGTACTTCTTTACTCCACATCTTATGGAAATAAGATGGGGAGTTATGCGACGGTTTTCAAACAGAAAATTTTTACGCCCATTTTTTTCATTCTTTCCAACGAATTAGAGTTAGTACTAGAAACAAAAAAAATTGTCCGATGGCATGTAAACAAAAATATCAGCAAAACCACATGTCAAATTTTTATATAACTTTGCATATCAAACTTATTTATAATAGTGCAAATGTGATTAGATTTTGGGAATTACCTATCAAGCCAAATGGCCATTTTTTTCAAATAAAAGTTGTTTATAATTTAATTATACACAACTTTTATTTTAAACTATTTTTTATCCAAAAATAATTACTGTGATATGATTATTACCTGGCAGTAATTGTTTAAACAATATCTCCACTAATAATAAATTATAACAAAAAAAATTTTATTGTCTACAGATGATGGAGCCAGTGCATCGGAACATCTCAGGCAATCCATAATAGATTTAAACTCTAAGGTGTGAGGGTGATTTCAATTGGTCTTTTTCCACAGATCTAGAGAATCCAATTGCAGGTTCTAATCTAGATGATTTTGCTGAAAGAAAGAGCTTTCTGTATTATATGATTTAATTCCTGGACGTTGGGAATAATGACGTGCGCTCTTCTAACATGGGAAGACCATGATAACTCTTTCTTGAGACCGATTTGTCACATTGAATTTATAAGATCACAGCGATATTTAAACCAAGTCTGAGAGTTACTCCTACTTGAAAAATTGCTGTCAGTTAAGAATTTTCTAACCATTTACAAGAGAGGGCTTGTCGCCAAGTGCCGGAATGATGCAGTTAAAAGCGTGCATTTTAATATCCGAGTCAAATGAAACAAATTCGTGATTCTTTTAAAGTTAATCAGGCTTTTTATAATACCTGGATCCAACAAGAATTCCCAGGAAGTCAATATGTTCCACATTTTGTGACGGGATTATTTAGCAAATAACTGATTTATAGACCAATTTCTCCCTACAAGGTATAGGCAGATGTGGTTTACACTAATGCGTTTGAATATGCATTTTATATTGAACAGTTTTGGGGATTTTGGTTGTTTGGAGTTGCCGGTTCCGGATGATTTGTCCTCATTTTTCCAAAAGTTGACACATCATTTCTTTTACTGACGGCCGCAAAAGGTGTACATGAAAATGCTGTCTAAAACTTGCACAATTAGGGACATGTGCTTTGTAATATCGATTGAAGTAAAATCATCCGATTCTAATTAGGGAATAAGTCTTCGCCTACGGTTCCTGTGCATCTTTTTTTTGTTTGGTTTCACTTTTGTGGGTTTTCCATTTGACTTATTCTGTTGATCATTAGCAACGTACTTCGTTCCGTTTTAATTAGTCAATGGATATTTAATTATGGTTATGCTGGCAAGGATAATAACCCGAAAATTATAAATATTGAAGTGGATCTGGTATCACAATTGTAGGATAAGCCGTTTATCTAGTGCTTTGTGAACAGCCCAGCAACTGTCATCAACGGAGTCCATTTTGTGTTTCCTTTTCTTCATTGGATAATAAAATATTAGATTTGGATACGGAAGCTGTCACATTCGCGGATTAACTGTCGAACACCGAAGACTTCCTAGTTATAAAAGCTAAGTTAATTTTTTTATATGTCATTCATAAATTTTGTCGCGTCCTATGTATACATACCGTGGTCGTGAGTTTAACAACGTACCTTTATTTGGCGTTGTAGGTATAAATTCGTTTGTGAACTCAAAAGATCTTTCAAGTACCTGTACAAATATTTGTCGTGAATCACTTGCAGGGATTCATCGGTGCTACTGACTGTCAAATACGCTAATCTATTTGGAAGTTTGTGTGCCTGTACCTTAACTTGCTATCGTGAATTGTTATTATCTTATAACGATATTTTGCTATTCATTTCAAATGATATTATCTATTGTTGTGTCTATGTGTGTCTATATGTGTTAATTGAACTCTAGTCGCTATAACAATATACATATTTCTATTCACGTACGGTTTTTTCTGTGTCTACGAGTTCTTAGTAGCATTAGATATTTCTTATACGTAACTCTAGGTGCCGCCGCCTTTATAAATTTTTCGAGCAGTGTAGAGGCCTTCATTTCAAACGATTCTCACTAACCCACGACCACTTCCAGCTAAGAAGAGCTGCCGGCAGGCTATCTAGCACTGCATATATTTATTTTAGTTTGTTTTACAAATAAACTGTAACAAGTTTAAAATTAAATCCCCTAATTGAGGAAAGGCTGGCTTTCTAGGCTAAAAAGACATGATTGGAAGTAACAAGTCTAAGTCAAGGAAGAAATATAAGTAGAAAGGTATAAGTCAGAGATTTTTCTAATGCCTATACCTCCTGAGTTGACAAGAAGGGAAGTTACTTCAGACTGTATCGGATGGAAATTAAAATAACAGGTCGGTTTTGAGCACTGTTTAATTGGTTAAACAAATAACATTAATATATAACGCAGTAGTAATTTAGAAATAAGGAAAATTGTTCGTCGGCAATTGCTCGCCGTCAATTGCTAGCCGTCAATTCCTCGCCATGAATTGCTACCTTCTCAATTGCTCGCCACTTCAATTGCTCTCGTTTATATGTTCCGGTTAATTATTCGAAATCAATTGTTAGAAACCATTTAACAATTCCATTTTTTAACATTTTGTGATTGTTTATTGAGTTATACTTAAATCCAATAATAACAATAAAGGTTTTAGGTACCATACCTACCTGTACCAGCAATTAAAAACAGATAATAGATTATTTAGAAAATGCAGTTAACGATAAACAAAATGAGCAATTAAACAGATAATAGTCGGCGATATTAGAAAGTTTCTGCTTTTATTTGCATTCTAAGCAGCGTACCGATTGCTGCGAGTTTACAAACTATTTTTCAATACAACCCTTTTGACGAAGATAACATTTCTGTAAAATGGCTTTGCAGTTTTTGCAATCCGAAAAGGAAAGCCGAAGCTTTACGACGAAGCCATCTCTATATTAGAGATAGGACAATGGGGATAAAACGCATTGGAAATGTGAACATTCCAAAAGTTCAAGTGTTCGCTCGCGTCACAACCGAAGGCGACGAGATTATTAAACGATGGAAAGAACATAACCACGTTGCCGACGCAGCAAAAGTGGAGGTTACGTAAGATATTGTACTTCGATTCGCGAGGCTATTGAAAAAATACCAGAGATATGCCCCACTGTATAATCTCGGATGCCTCTTGTTGGATGCAGCCAGGCTGTCGCACCGCACCTACCCCGAATCGAAAACATAAAAAGAACTATAAGGCACGTTCGTGCTGCGGAATGAAGATCTACCCTGCAATTGTTAACCATCGCAGGGATCTCCAACTTCCAATGGAGTTTACCACCACTTTAAATGGAGAAAAATTCCTTTGCTTCGACTCCGGCCCAGAAGATGAGCGCATTTTGATGTTCTGTACCGAGAAGAACCTACAAATTTTATCGGATAGTGACCATTGGGGTGTCGATGGCACATTCAAGACAGTGCCCTCAATTTTTTACCAACTCAACAGTCCATGGATTGAAAAGCAAACTTTCAATACCATTACTATATGCACTGCTGCCCAATAAATCAGAACAAACATACATTCGTTTGTTCACCCAGTTGAAAGTGCTGAAAAATACTGTCACTCAAGGATTATAACCACAGACTTCGAAATGGCCCTTTCAAACGGAATAGTATCTGTTTTCCAAATGTACGGATCCAAGGGTGCTTCTTCCATCTATGTCAAGCTATATTCCGGGTGATACAAGCTAAGGGTCTAAAGAAGCGTTATGAAACTTGACGCTGACTTACGCCCTGAGTCTGCGGATGTTACCAGCTTTGGCATTTGTGCCAGTGGGAGCGGTTACCGAAGCCTTCGAAGAACTGTGTGATGGTAACATAATCTACGAAGACGCCCAAGAGGTCCTCGATTATTTTGAAGACACGTGGATCGGGCGACCCAACAGAAGACATAGTCGACGACCACCGAAGTTCTCGCATGATCGCTGGAATTGTTATGATGTCGCTTGCCAGGGATGCCCAAAACAAATAATTCTCTTGAGGGATGGCATAGAGCCTTTGAACAACAAGTATCGGGCACCACCCAAATATCTGGAAGTTCATCAAATGTATCCAGAAAAGAACAAAAGCTAAACGAGCTACAAATAGAACAACTACTTGCTGGCGATGTCCATCAACAGAAGAAAAAATACAGGGATTGTGCTGAACGGCTCAAAGCATGGCACTATCGTACAATGGAGAAAACCTGTTGGAATATCTCCGTGCGATAGCCCACAATATCGCATATTGATGCAGTTAGAATAAAAACAGAAAAAAAAAAATCAAAAAAATTCAAAAAATATGAAAAAAAAAATTTGGGAGACGAAAAGCCGACCTCCACGTGGTGTCTCCTGGGTAACGCTAACAGGCTTTTAAATTTTGCAGTGGCGAGCAATTGAAGTGGCGAGCAATTGAGAAGGGTAGCAATTCATGGCGAGCAATTAACGGCGAGCAATTGCCGACGAAGCAATTTCGGATACCAGTAATTTAGGATATCGTGCTCTCTTTTATAATTCACAAATACAAATATAGATCTATCAGCCTATTACACAAAATAAATAGATAACAAGAAACATATATAGTATTTGCTACCGAGGAGATGAATTCTTATCCTTTCTTGAATGACGATCTTAAGCAAACTTGCTTAGTAAGAACACAGATTGTGTGAGTTCGTATTTAGCAAAGAGTATATACATTTTGTAAGCGCACCTTAACTTATAAGTGATTCGTCAAGCGTTAAGGTTACTTTAATAACAACACAAACAAGAATGGGTAAGACTCCGTCGAGTAATAGTAATAGTCTTGCGACATAAAGTTCTTGCCAATAAAGGATATATTTACCTTGTGGTAAGTTACTTAAACTACAATAACATACTTGTATCATTCGGTAATGCGTCCTTTGGATCGTTTGACATCAATAGTTCCAAGATTTATAGTTAAGGAAAAGTACTAGAACCACAGTACTTTAAATAATTCGGACACACAAGCTAAATTCAAGTGGTTAAAAAAAATAAGGAACTTGTCCAAGAGTTGAGGTCTGCCGAGAATTCCAATTGAAAGTTTCTTCAAGCGTTAAGATGAGACGATTCCAACGTAGTTAATAGTTAGTAATTTAATAACATAGTTTTTTTTCTTTTTGTCTACAATAACAATGCAAATGTAACTCTATTGACAGAGAAGGCAGATAGGTTGAATGGTTTTTTTTGAAGTAGTAGGAATGTAATTGCATATTAAAACAAATAAAGATATTTCACTCCTGTACAAAACTAATAGTTTTTGTCAAACCTCGAATACGACTGGAAAAATTTAATATCTGATGATGGTAATTTGGATTTTAGAATATACAGAAATTTTTATAAAAAATAACTTTTTTCCTAGAATTAATAATAAAAATGTTTCCCATATGTTGCCAATTTAAGTAGACACATTGTATATTAAACTTAACTTACGTGTGATGAGACACAACAAAAAACGATTTTTTTATTTTGCAATTTTTATAGTTTTGTTTCTGTATTATAGACGATAAGAGGAAAAGACAGACTATTTTGGAGAATCTCATATAAATGTTAATAATAAAAACCAATAACTCTGGCTCAAAAATAAGTAATTTGGAGACTATTCGCCCACCTTCAAAAAATTGTGCAAATCGCTTTGAAATAATAATGTAGAAAAAAAGAGTGAGTGCCGCTTCAATAATTATTAACAATTTATTAAAAATTTAACGCGCAGATTTTATTGTTTATTTTTCTGTATTTTCTTTTCCGTAAGTTTTAGAGTCATTAGACTTCTTTGTTCAGTGATAAATTTTCACCACAAAATATTTTAAGAAAAATTTTAGTTTACTACTAAATGATGGTAAAAAAACTGCAAAAAAATTTTTGTTGTTGAATTTTTCTAATCTCTCAGTTTTATATCTATTGGTGAACTTCAATAATAATACGTGCAATTAAAGTTAAAATTATTATTAGCTTTGTTATAATATAATAATTTTTTTTAAAATAAAATTATTTTACAGAAATAATAAACTTTCGGCGAATTTAAGAATATAGTAGTTATTTATTATTTCGATAAAAACAAACAAAAAAAAAATTTAACCATTTTAGTCACTTTTGTTAGAAAAAATGACTTTTATTATAAACAATTGGAAATATTAGGCAAGATTATGGTGCAAACAAAATAGAAAAAATGAAACCCGATTCGTATTAAAAAAATTTAAATTAAAAAAAGATATGATTTGTTTATTTAGAAGATATAAACAATTTACATTGTTATTGTTTTGGCTCTCGGTAACTTAAGAATATTGTGATGTAAAGAATTTGTATCGTTGTCTTAGGATCAAGCTACAATAGTTTAAGAAACTAGATTGGGCTGGATTGGCAAAAAAATAGCAACAATAGCTCTCGACCGGTAGGGCAACGATCAGAGCACAGAATCGTTGTAACTGCACGAAGAGCCCTAGATCTCGCAACCATCTAATTAGTGGAAAATAATAACAAAACAAAAAGAGAAAAACAAGTGAAATAAAAACTATTTCTACCTATTTTCTTATAATAAAATAATTAATAACGTATACAATAAGTACTTCTGAACTTAGGCGATAAATGTATAATCATATAAACAAAACAAAATATCTTGTAAAACGTGCAGAATATTAATATTCATAAACAGCTTAATCAATGAAGTTTGATGAAACAGTAGCCGTAAGAAAGACAGTACTGTCTTATTTAGAGATAGAAGAACCAAATAGCAATACGTAACTGAACGAAGTACATCGA